>CM042551.1:17330000-17702500 GCA_023630585.1 Cranoglanis bouderius
AACACAAGCCGCTGTCTGTCATCTACTGATATACCCCCCCGAAGTGAAACCTTTTATTCAGTGAAGACTATGAAATAAAGGCAGACTCTCACTTGTACTCTGGGGAGAATGCAGTGATATCTGTGTTGTTAAGGATCCATTTGAACTCCAAAGGCCAGCTGCCCTCTGCCAGACAGGTCATGACTAGCCGGTTCCCCTCCAGATGGATTTCTGGAGGCCCTGGCTCAGTTTTGAAGTATGGGGCCACGTCACCTGAGGAGAGATAAAAGAGAGGTGTGAATGATTAGGATCCAAAGGGTTTGTCCAATTTGTAATGTTAATGTTCCCAGATCTGAACAAAGCTACACTTCAGCAACACAAACACACAGTGAAGAGAGAGACTGTGTACTCCAGAGTTTTCCAACCCTGGTCCTGGAGTATTTTTCACCTGATTTAACTAATCGGCTAATTAACAGCCCTTTCTGTCAAAAGTGGGTGTGTTATTGTAGGGAAAACACTATAGCAGAGAGTAGTGTGGGGGACAGGGGGTACTCCAGGACCAGGGAAGAGAACCCTGTGGTGTAGTCCATACATAATCATAAAACACGTGCCTCAAAGACGCTTCCTCCCATGCTTCAGCTAAATCCAGAGGCTCAATCATAAAAAAAAGGTCAATAGAAGGATCCAGGGCTAAGCACCTCTATGAGCACACAGAAGATGACTTTCAAGGTTTTTCTTTGGTATCCTCACAAGAAAGGCACAAAGCTTTCATTTTAAAAGGAGACCTTTTACTGCTGGAACAGCAGGGTACAATGTGAAGAATTTCAAAAGCGAAAAGCATCCTTGTAGGGGAGCTTTCACATCTTTTGTGACATTTACTATTCTGTATTCTTGTATACCATGTTTGTTTCTGTTGTGGCTTCAGAAATCAGAGGACAACATGTATGAACTAAGCTTAGAAAAAGGAAACAGAGACATCAGTGTCATTTTTTCCCCCTTCTAAACCCTGGTCCATGAGTTTTAGGCCTATTCAATTCTCTCAAATACAGTGTTCCAATATTAGGCTGGTCTAATAGGTAATGTAAATAATTTCTTCCATGTATAGAAATGTATATTGTATAAAATCCACTAGTTATCCACTACTAATCATAGTCCATTCATGGCCTCACAAGTGAAAATTTAAACATTTAAATATGAAACCTATTCCATATTTACAACTCAGTGCCCTATTTTGCGGGGGTATGGCAACAGTCTCATAAAAACCTAATCCTGATGATATGCGTGAAAGATCAATGACCAATATTTTGACCTGAAGAATTGTGTGAAATAAAAAGTTCCAAGAATTGGAATCAGTGGTCGGGATAAATGGTGAGTATGATCTGAAAGTGTGTTGTGTTTTATTCTGTATAAAACTGGTACTGTGGCAGGGTTTGCTGAGTGAAAGGTGATTAATTTATTCATTTTCTGAAATCAACATGGTGATGATTACTGGCATTATTTTGGAAGTGGGAGGAAACTGTAGAACCCCGAGAAACCCTACACAGACACAGAAAGAACTCCATACACGCAGTAATCCAAGCAAACAGGGACCCTGGAGCAATGAATGATGATCCAGAACAAAAAAAAAAATATTTGGAACCACAATGTTACATTTGCAACATTGGTTAAGATTGTATAAACTATAACATTTTCTAAAATCTATACACTTTTAGACAGCAGGGTTGTAGTTCATAAGCCTGATCTTCATCTCAAGAACACTATATCTGGACCTTGATCTCCTCTCAGTCTCATTTTGTCATGATCCAGTATTGGTCATATAAGTACATGTACATTTTAATGGTTTTAAATGATTATTTTCATGATCATTCATTTTTAAAAGGAGAAATGGGCTTTCCTGCACCTCTAGCCTGCCAGCTGGTGTGTTTTCACTGAAGTTGGCTTAGAGCAGCAATGTCAGTGTCCTCATCTATAATATAGTTTGAATTGGTAAACAATAAAGAATTTCACATTGAACCCTGAAAAAGCAATGGTCTGTTTGCCTGTTTTACAAATTTGTTCTTGCACTATTCATGGTCTTGTTTCATGGTCTGTGTATATGAAGTAGTTTAGTACATTATCAAGTGAGACATCAACTGAGCATGAGAAATATCAAGAGATCATGATGCAACCTCCTCCGAAGTTGGGCGTTCGAATCTCGCCTCTGCCCTGCGTGCACGGAGTTTGCATGTTCTCCCCGTGCTTCGGGGGTTTCCTCCCCCAGTCCAAAGACATGCGTTGTAGGCTAACTGGCATTCCCAAATTGTCTGTAGTGTGTGAATGGATGTGTGAGTGGGTGTGTGATTGTGCCCTGCAGTGGGTTGGCACCCCATCCAGGGTGTCCCCCGCCTTGTGCCCAGAGTTCCCTGGGATAGGCTCCAAGATTCCCACGACCCTGTGTAGGATAAGTGGTACAGAAAATGGATGGATGGATGGCCACATGAGAAACAGAGAATGAGGAATTAGAAATGACACATTACATTACATTAGAAATATTGAATGAAAGACAGAAATTAGCGTGATTCTCCAAACTCAAGTGTTGGCACAGTTTTAAGCAACAAATCTCATAAAAATTGGCCACACCCTAAAATTGTTCCTTTTTCTTAATGGAAAATGCAGTATAGAAAATGTTTGCCTTGACGTCTGTTTAAAGGAAGCGCAGCTGTGAGAACCATAATCTCTGTAATTAGGACAAACACATGCTGTTGGACATGCTGAACTCCACAGAAGATGCAGAAACAAAATATGTTTATCATAAATAATCTTTTCGAGATTAATGGCCTGCTGTGCATCCACTGAGTCATTCAGTCATCCTGACTTTTTTTTTTCTTCCCCTATCCTCCTACATACTGCTCTTTCTTTTTTCCTCTCACTTCCTCCTCTTACTATCTCTCCATCAGAAAGCAATCATGCCTGAAGACATTAGGCAGAGAGCTGCTCCCCCTTCTGGCACTGAAAGCTCCTGAATGGAAAAACGCAGACAAAGTGCGAGTTAAGCGTGTGTGCCTATGGCTTATCCATAGTTCCTTTCTCTAACGCTACTGCAGTGTGCTCTCGCTACAGCTCATTGTTCTTCATGCTGATTCAAGCAACTAGTCCCTGCTATTTAATGGCTTACCTTTGCATCCACACACAAAAGTCAGTAGTTCAAAGACTGAAGAAATGCCTGAATGCTTATTGAAATATAACGCTACTTGGTATTTCGCTTCCTCAGCACCAGCATAAAGCGAAACGTTGAAAGCCATGTGGTAGCTTGCAGTGGAAACAGTAACAGCAAACAGGCCCTCCAAATGAAATCAGCATGTAAAAGAGCTCAGGAGCTCATTGTTTTAATGAATAGCACTCTTATTGTCATTAACCATGATTTTTTTCCCCCCTTCTGCCCTGTGATGGACTTTCTTTATCCACTTTATCCTGCACAAGGCCTGTCACAGGGCAGCATGCACACACATTCTTTTGGAGAGTGGGAAGAAACAGGAAACTGGAAAACCCAGAGGAAGCCCACATGAACACGGGAACAACATGTGAAATTTCACACAGACATCAACCCGAGCTCAGGTTCGAACCGGGGACCCCGGAGCTGTGACATCTCACGCATGCTTTCAAATGCTCAGTGTATTTCTCAGTGAAGCCCAAGAGTATTACTGTTGTTGCTGCACATGCTTTCTTGCAAATCTCTTGCAAAAAAAAAAAAAAAAAAAAATGCATATATTAATTCTGATGAATACTCCATATGCACCCAATTCCATCAGGCCTGTTGAGAAAGAGCTCCATATTGTTCAGTGATAAGTGCTTCTGCTATACTGAGTGAAATGGAGAGGCAGGAATTCAAGATGACTCCGTGCTGCACTTGAGACGCTTTGCCTTCAATATGCCATGGGTATGGGTGCTATTGTGAATGCCAAACAACCGCTCTGAAAATTCTCATTCAGATGTGATTAAATCAAGCACACAAATATGAACTTGGGTGGTTGGGGGGTGGGGGAGGTTGTTGGTGAAGGAGAACAGAGAGAAAGGCAGAAAAGCTGCTGCATCATCCTATGAGGAAATGAAATATTGAGCAGCGCACCAGGAAAGCGTCCTCCGGAGCCTTCTTTAATATTCAGAACTGAATAGTAAAGATAATCATAGTCACATTACTCAGTATGAGCAATATTGTTCTGACTTCAGGCCCCTTGGCTGTGCAGTTGGCTGAGAGAGTCTGGAGAGATCCGCCTCCTACCTGCCTCTGATCTCTGTGCGGTTGATATGCAGGTAGCATGCAGACAGCGTCTGTCCTCGCCACTCTCTCTCTCTCTCTCTCACCCTCTCTCCCATTGCCAGGTGTGCTCAATGGAGCTTGAACTTTCCATTTGTTTGTGCACTGCAGCGCCGCTCTCATCTGCGTGCTGTTTCTCCGATGGGCCATCCCGCTGCAAGCCCACCGCAGGAATGCATAAGCAGAGCTCGGCAACGAGATTCAATTTGTCAGGATTATTATCGGAGATGAAATGTTCCGACATGAGTCAGACTGGGTGGATGTAGAGCGGAGACCGTTCCTGGCGTACTGGGCTGCGTTGATGAATTAACCCCTCCACTCTTCCCATCCTTTTTATTAGCTCCTTTATTTCTATTGCTATGCTTTGTTTTCCATTAAGCAGTCGGCTGTGGTAAGATGTTTCAGTGGAAATTGAAGACAGGCTGTTTAAACCCTGACCAATTTAACTTTAGGCTTGTAAATATTTCCTAAGGGACATTGCCAAAAACTGTCAGCTGGAGTCCATAATTTATCATGAGTCACATTTATCTGGAAGCTTTACATAAACCCGTCTCCACACACCAAAACCCTGAACCCTGTCTTAACAGCTATCCATCACAGCGGTAAATAAAGTTCTTGATGCTATACTAAAGTCCAAATATGGTTCTGGGTCTTTTTAATGTAAACTTCATTACTTCTAAATGGACTCCTGGGAGAACTAATCTGCTTTTCATCTGTCAGTAGTTGTGGTGGAATTTACCCCACACATGTGATAGATGTAATGGGCAAAACTAGTGCGTTACCATCTGGTTGAGAAGCTGACTGTAAATCAAAGAGGCAGCCAGCACTTTGAACGTGAGTGCATGGCACTTGACAAGCTGTGATACCTCATCAGCACATGAAGAGAATACATTTACGGCAGGCAAAAATTCCAGCAAAACATGTCAGCATCCTTATGTTGGACTAGCTGTGACAGATTTTGAATGTACTTGCAGGAGCGGATGTTTAATTTAGCAATGTAGAATCATGAATGCTAATATTATGGAAGGGAGAAAAAAAAATCAGAAAATATAGCATATTTCCAGATGTGAGAGAAGGTCTAAATAACCACAGGCAACTGTCTGAAACAATTCTTCTACTTTGTGACAGGCGTTAAAATTCAATCTCCAGAAAGCTCTAAAAAGTCTGCTCCAATTTAAATCAATGACTACTTGTGATTCACTCAACAAGCAAAAGTGTCCCATTCATTAAGCATACCAATTAGACATCTTGCCTGAAAAAGTAGAAACTTTTGGGCTGTTTAATGTGAAGAATGGCGTGAAGTGCATGCGGCGCAGGAGTGATGGTGGACAGGGATCACTCACTCTCCCAGCAGACCCCTGACATGAGAGACAGGGGGCAATCAGGCCTGTCTACACATCGCACAACCATCGAGACCACTTAAAAAACCCAGTGCAGACGAATGGACCGAGAGCCTGAGGTACCTATTGTGAGCGAGAGCTCCCTTGCTAAAGGGCACCGAGGGTTTTTAAAAGCTCTGCATTAGTGAGGAAGGAAAGAATAGTTCAGCAGCTCTGACTTGCTGAGGAAAATCCTAAGAAACGTGCCATACATAAACCACTGAACAACACCTACCCTACCAATTAATACATCTGAAAATAGGCTCTGGCTATGCAGGAGATGTCACTGCCAAAATAAGAGTTTTGATATTTGGATGTTTATATCTCAAGCTAATTGGATAGAAAGGAAAAATGAGAGCTGAGTGACACGAGGCTCTCATTTGGTGCATACACATGTCTTCCATTAGGCAAACTATCAAATGTGGAAACAGGACTCACCTAATTAAACCAAGTCTGCATCGATCCTGATCTTTTTTTTTCTGATCCTGGAATTCATGAAACTCAAATAAGGATGAGTTTTGACAATTAAATGTAAATTAAATACAAAATATGTTATATATATAAAAAAAGAGAGAAAAAAAATTATTACTGGCACACTTGGTAAAGTGTTATTCAGACAGCCTTTAAGAATGCCTTTGACGAAAGAAGAACGGATTGAAATCATTGTCATGGCTGGATCAAGAAGCTACCACAAGGTTGCGATGGACATTAACAGGAAACTAAAGCAAACTTAACAAATGCAAAAAAACTGTAAGTGTTGTGGACCAACCGAGAAGTGGACGTCTACCAACATCCACTGATGAATGCACAACCAACGTTGTGCTGGCAAACATAGTCCCCTATGTATGGAGACTTTTGGGACACCCTGTAGTTTTAAACATATGCATTTAATACTTTGTGCAACCTCCCTTTGCAACACCAATTCTTCGCCTGTAATACTTGTTGGATAATGCTGAACAAGGAATCTGAGACCACTCCTCAATACACTGCTGAAAGATCCACCCACGACCCAGTTGTCAGACCTTCTGGCCAGAGGCAGACAGGTTTTCATTTAAAGTCTCTTTCATGGAGTCCATGATGCCAAGTACAGTTGAGGCCAAACGTTTACATACACCTATCTAGGGACCACAGACACACCGCATCATTCAGGAAAGATAAAAATAACTTCCAGGGATGAACAGTTCACGTGAACCCCAATAAAACAACAAAGGAACTAATGAAGGAGTTGGAGGCATCAAGTACAAAATATGTACAGCTACCATTAAGAGAGTCCTACATCACCATGGCCTGAAAAGCTATCATGCATGGAAGAAGCCCCTATTCCAAGACTGGCATAAAAAGAAACAGACTGCCATTTGCAGATGAGTTTTTAGAGGAGTGTTCGCTAGTCAGATGAAATAAAAATAGAACCGGTTGGTCACAATGATAAAAACACCATTGCAAGTGTGAAGCATGGGGGTGGCAGCATCATGTTGTGGGGGTGTTTTGCTGGAAAAGGGTCAACAATGTTTTTTTTTTATTTTTTATTTTTTATTTCAAAAATCATGCGGAAAGAGGATTATCTAAAAATACTGAAGCAAAACCTCAAGACATCAGCTAGAAATGTAAAACTTGGCTGCCATTGGGTCTTTCTGCAGGGAAATGATCCTAAGCATACCTACAAAGTAGCTTAAAGATAACAAAGTGAAAGAATTGGAGTGACCATCACAAAGCCCTGACCTGAATCCCAAGAATAATTGTGTACTGGATTAAAAAAAAAACAAAGCATGCCTGAGCAAGGAGGCCCACAAACCTGACTGAGTTACACCAATTCTGTCAGAAGGAATGGACAAAAATTCCAGAAAAGTACTGTGAGAAGCTTGTGGAAAGCCAACCTAAGTGTTTTATTCAACTTCAAGCAATTAAAAAGCAATGCCACCAAATACTAACACTTAATACTAAGTGTATGTAAACTTTTGACTCACTGAAAATCTGATATAGTAAATAAAAGCTGAAATAAATATAGATTTTTGCTATTATTTTGAAATGACCTCTTATGGTAATAAAGCAGATATCCTAATTGATTAATAGCCTAAGTGTATGTAACTTTTGGCCTCAACTATATCCTAACTTTTGGCCTCAACTGTATCCTAATGGTTCCCAGGGTCTTTGGAGGAAAAACAGAACAACAACAACATTTCAGATCCTCCTACATACTTAATGGGGATTAGGTTTTTTTTTTTTCTGTATAACCATCTTTCATTTGAGTGTTTCCTGTCAAAAAAGGTCTACAACCACAGATCCCTGTTCCAATCAAAGTTGGAGTAGCATCTAGCAAACAGGCACTTACATTTGGTTTTCTTTTGGCACACCTTCTAAATAGTTTGCTGCCATAAAGGTGGTATCTAGTTGTTGGTTTAGAGACTTGGTTACCACAAAATGTTGCCATCCTCTGCAAATCTCATAATTCTTGGAGATTTTTTGCCTCTTTTCTTGCATCCTCCTTCAGGCAGCTTTTTAAAAAATAAAGTTTAAAACTAATTATTGTGCTAACACTGGATATAAGCATTCTAGCTATTCTTTTACGGCCATTGGCTGATTAATGAAAGTTAACACATTTCTGTATCATTTAATTTGTGTATATTTTCCCCATGTTGATGAATGACTAGGGACCTTATATTTACTGTAGATACTAGTTAAACTGGAAGTCATAGATGACTGTGTAAGACTTTGTGTCCATAAGCCCTTAAGTGAATTTTAAAAAATAAAGTATAAACATTTTTACAGACTTTTTTTTTCATATGCTTTTTGTTGTTGTTTTATTTTTAGTCATCTTTACTAAGGGCGCCAATAATTCTGGAGCTGAGTGTATAAGAGGTATGTTGCTGCTATAACTGTCATTCAGTATAAAGGATTTCAATCCGCCCTTCACCTACAATCACTCATGCTCAAGAAATCAACACAATCACTCTACAACCTACTTGAGTCATTTTGGAGAGGCTCCAATTAAAGAGTAGTGCTCTTGAATGCCATCATTACAGCACCGTAGCTGCAGCCATAATCAAAACAGGCATTTTTTTACTCAGAGTGTCTCTGCAAACACACAAATCAGAAATCATCACTGCTCAACATTTTCAGTCCTACCATTAATAATGCAGTGCCAAAACATAACCTCTTATCACTCATTATCCAGAGCCAAGTCACGGCCACAGCAGTGCAGCTCTTCAACCCGCATTGCTCCTGTAAAGTACAGTCCGATTGTGTGTAAATGAGCTACCGTGCATAAGGCATGTTGCTCGAAAAATTTTTAACGATCCATTAAGTACTCACATTGGGCCTCATTTATCGAGCTGGATACGAATGGATTTATTTGTAAAAGAATTTACACAAGAAATGTGGTATTCATAGAAATCCTAGTTTTGAAGAAAAAAAAACAAACAAAAAAAAAAACATTTGTATCCTAATCGTGCTCCTGAGTGTGTGTAAATTTATGCATATGAATACATTGTTGTATTGGCTATGCCCAATGATTGTGCAATGGCTCTGAGTGATTTTCCCTCGTTCCTCTGCTTTAAAATGGCTTGCTTTTCTCCCATAGACAGCTCTATGATCTTCATGTTGGTTTATCCTTTTTAACAACAAATGCAGTCTTCACAGCCGAAACCTAGGGCTCAAACTAAGAGTAGACATTCAGAGCTATTAATTCTTTAAACAATCAATTTAACAGGGCACAATTTCTGTTACATTTTGAAATTCAGATCTATCATCTCATATTCACCTTTTGATGTATTCAGTGTATAGTGAAAAAAAAGAAAAAAAAATACTTTCAGAGGGGACTGTAAACCTCGATTGATTAGCTACAAATCAATCATTTGCAATTGGTTATTGCACTTTTATATATGGATAATGCTATCAAGTTTAAATAGCTTGTGTATTTCGATTACACACAAATTTATTGGAACCCAGTCTTTTCAAATTAAAGGCATTAACTAAAGAAATATTAAATGTGAAAAAAATGAAAGACAGCAAGCACGCATAAATCCATAAATTAGGACAAATAAGATCAGTCATTCAATTAAGAAGTAATGCTGCTCTATTAAAGGAGGATGTGTGGCAATGGCTCAGATGGTCGATTCCATTTGCCATGGCATCTTCTTTTAATGCACAATATTTTATTAGAGTCAGCACTAAGTGACTGATAATAATTGATCTTTTATGTCTCAATCTCAACTACGGCACTGGTGGTGTATTCTGACTGAGAGTTGCCAAGATATTTTGCTTTGAATAAAAAAGTTGTCCCTGTGTGACGTGAT
This sequence comes from Cranoglanis bouderius, assembly GCA_023630585.1. Lineage (NCBI taxonomy): Eukaryota > Metazoa > Chordata > Actinopteri > Siluriformes > Cranoglanididae > Cranoglanis > Cranoglanis bouderius. The sequence continues at coordinate 17,339,945 of CM042551.1, forward strand.
TGGTGACCATGATCACCTGGGTACAGTATATATATTTTTTCACCTCACTTAATTCACATCTAATTCACCTTCTCTGTAATATGTCTCTAGATTTGAACCTTTTCAGGTGTTGTTATGCTGTTAAATAATGTACAGTATATTTTTATTGGCATAGACATGAGTCAAAAATAACTTTCACTTCTACCTCTGAGAAAGTCTTTTTTGCTGTTTACTCGTCATTTCAGCTGTGTGAGCTTTGCCTTTTATGGAGTTTTGTGGGCGTCCCCAAATGCAAATCAGCTATGCCGTGTACACACCTGGTAATTTATGGGTGATTGGTTTTCGTCAACATGTACTTCACAAGTGAGTATGAAAAAAATCCACAGTTTGTTCAGGACAATTTTTTTGATCAGTTTGTCTTACGCTTACATACAACTTTACTAAAAAGATTGATAAATGAAGCTGTCAGGAACGGTAGTTGGAGATGGAAACAAGTGTAGGCTTTTATTTAAACTAAGTGAAACACAAACAAATAATCCAAACATGAACATATATACTCATGAACATGGACTCTAGACGAGTAACAAACCGCAACATGGGTGACACGTAACAAAAGCTACACAAAGAAACACATAGCCAACAGAACTTTAATAGGGTGTTTAACAAGGCATAATGAGACACAGGTGAGAGTGATTAGTGAGGCATATGACAAGCTCATGTGATGTGCAGGTGCTGATGGGTAGTGTAGTTCTATGCTACCATGACAGAGGCCCATTGGCCCTTATTCATACCTTTTATCTATGGCGTATCTGCACAATAAAACTCATGTTTAATATGAATATCAGTTTCATCAAAAATTATAATAAGCAGAGAAAGCAGAGGAGTATAATAAAAGTCAATGATAATAATCATAATAGCACAGTTGGGAACCTGGAACTAAAATATAATTAAATAGTGTTTAGTGTCAGCATATATTTTGTAAATGTGAATCAGAGGTACAAAATGGGATGTTCTGACCTGGATGGCCAGGTTTAAGCAGATGGACTATTCACTTATTCACTATTGTTTTTATTAATTTTGATTTCTTTCAGCATTTTGTTTATATGAAATAATGATCTATTAGAGTACTAAAATTAACAAAAACCTAGCTACAGTGCCTTCCACTAATATTTGCACCCTTTGTAAATATGAACAAAGAAGGCTGTGAAAAATTGTCTTTATTGTTTAAACTTTTGATCTTTTGTTCAAAAAATTCGCTAAAATACTCTGCTCTCATGGATATCAAACAATTGCAAACACAACACAGGTTTGTCAAAAAAAAAAACAAAAAAAAAAACCTTTGTTAAATATATGTGTGCAACAATTATTGGCACTCCTATGAATTCATATGAGAAAAATATATTTGAAGTATATTTGATATATTTGATATACCCATTGATATTTGACATTTTTTTAGTACGCCTGGGTGACTAGGAACAGACCAACCATGACTTCCTGTTTCACAGGGGTATAAATATGAGGTAACACAAATTCCCTTAGTCATTCATAACAATGGGTAAGATCAAGGAATATAGCTGTGATCTCCAAGGATCACAGCTGGAGAGTTGCAGAAGTTAGTTGTGTCTTGGGGTCAGAAAGTCTCTAAAACTACAATCCGAAGTCACCTACATCACCACAAGTTGTTTTGAAGGGCTTCAAGAAAAAAGCCTCTACTTTCATCCAAATACAAACTCAAGCATCTTCAGTTTGCCAGACACTACTGGAACTTCAAACGGGATCGGGTTCTATGGTCAGATGAAACCAAAATAGAGCTTTTTGGCAATAAACACCAGAGGTGGTTTTGGTGCACACAGAGAGGTAGCCATATGGAAAAGTACCTCATGCCCACGGTTAAACATGGTGGTGGATCTTTAATGTTTTGGGTCTGTTTTTCTGCCAGAGGACCTGGACATTTTGTTAGCATCTATGATACCATGTATCCTATCAAATATCAACAGATATTAAATGAAAACCTGACTGTCTCTGCCAGAAAGCTTAAAATGGACCGTGGTTGGATCTTCCAGCAGGACAATGATCCAAAACATACATCAATATCAACACAGAAATGGTTTACTGACCACAAAATCAAGGTGCTGCCATGACCATCCCAGTCCCTGACTTGTAATCCACAGAAAACCTGTGGGTGAACTGAAGAGGAGAGTCCACCAGCGTGGACATCAAAATTTGAAGGATCTGGAGAGATTCTGTATGGAGGAATGGTCTCAGATCCCTTGCCATGTATTCTCCAACCTTATCAGGCATTATAGGAGAAGACTAAGAGCTGTTATCTTGGCAAAGGGAGGTAGCACAAAGTATTGACTAAAAGGGTGCCAATAATTGTTGCACACCTATATTTAACAAAGATTTGCTTTTTGATAAACCTGTTTTGTTTGCAATTGTTTGATATCAATGAGAGCAGAGTATTTTTGTGAATTTTTTGACCAAATTATCAAAAGTTTAAACAATAAAACACCTTTTCACAGCCTTCTTTGCTCATATTTACCAAGGGTACCAATATTATTGGAGGGTACTGTATAATTACCCAGTATTATTATGTAATTAACTTAATAATTATCTAAGGTTGGAAAACAGTTCAGTCTCTTCTACCGGATTATGAACTTAAACAGCTTTATAAAAGAAAAAAAAAAATAGCTTACTTCCATAACTGTCTGTGTTCACCTACATACTACCATTCATTTCATACAAACAAATAAATAAACTATTGGAACATCCTTTCCTTTGTTGATTTAATTTATTTCAAGATTTTTATACCTTTTATTTGCAGCAACCTTGGACACAAACAGTCAGCTTCGCTAAAAATTTTTTTTTTTTCCACTATACAGATCTTAAATTAGTGGAGCCCACTGAACATTTTCTGTTTATTCCTATGGCAACGTGCATAAATTCAGGGGTGTAACTTAAATGCATATGAGGGTAAATTAGGGTGTGTTGTATAAATAGTAGGTGGGAGTTTGTGCCCATGCAGCTGAAGCTGATTCATCATTTGCCTTAAAAATCACTGCTTGTTTGAATTTGTACAGAGTCATGAATCAAGAGCAGATTTCGTTATACAAATCTGCATTTGATTCAGTGCAACTTGCTAAAAAAATGGCCATTGTTCCTTCTAACAGGCTGTAAGTGTTGGTTTCTGGGAACCAAAACAACTAAAAATAGCTATGAACATTATGGGCTTGCTGGTGCTGAGTTACTTAAAAACAAAACAAAAAGTGTTCTCGGTAATGAGAAACAAAATACTGGAGAAGATTAACTGATAATGGTTTGTGCTAGCTGTTTCCAGGGGGGAAAAAGTAAAGCTAATTTGTGAGAAATAGTAGGCAGCTAAACAAAGCCAGTAGTAATTCATAATTGACTGGCAAGTACCCCAGAACCAAAACTACCAAATCTTACAAAAATGTGTCATGTTCAGTGTTCCATACTTCATGAATCATTTAAACGGTACATGCAGTACACTGGTTCCACAATAGAATGTAAATGGATTTCATTAATTGATGGAGTCAATGTCACTTTTCAGGGTTGTCTTAGCCCATTTCATCCTTCATACAAGAATCATTAGTGGCCAGTAAAATGGAATTAAGCTTCCATCAATCACTCATTATGAGGATGCAACTCAGTGAAGCTATTATGTTGCTGATCGTACGCAGTAACGTGAAGGTTATTTAGATACAGAAGTGTGCATCTATTTGAAATTATATGGAACCTATTAAAACATGCTACTGTCTTATGGGACACGAAAAGGGACATCTGACAAGTGGTTCTCTTGTTTCTGTTACAACATGGTATTATATACAGTGCCCTCCACTAATATTGGCACCCTTGGTAAATATGAGCAAAGAAGGCTGTGAAAAATTGTCTTTATTGTTTAACATTTTGATCGTTTGTTTAAAAATAAATCACAAAAATTCTCTGCTCTCATGGATATCAAACAACTGCAAACACAACACAGGTTTATAAAAAATATATCTTTGTTAAATATAGGTGTGCAGCAATTATTGGCACCCTTTAAGTCAATACTTCCCTCCTTTGCCAAGATAACAGCTCTGAGTCTTCTCCTATAATGCCTGATGAGGTTGGAGAATACATGGCAAGGGATCTGAGACCATTCCTCCATACAGAATCTCTCCAGATCCTTCAAATTTTGATGTCCACGCTGGTGGACTCTACTCTTCAGTTCACCCCACAGGTTTTCTATGGGGTTCAAGTCAGGGGACTGGGATGGTCATGGCAGGACCTTAATTTTGTGGTCAGTAAACCATTTTTGTGTTGATATTGATGTATGTTTTGGATCATTGTCCTGCTGGAAGATCCAACCACGGCCCATTTTAAGCTTTCTGGCAGAGGCAGTCAGGTTTTCATTTAATCTGTTGATATTTGATAGAGTTCATGATGCCATGTATCCTAACAAAATGTCCAGGTCCTCCGGCAGAAAAACAGTCCCAAAACATTAAAGAGCCACCACCATATTTAACCGTGGGCATGAGGTACTTTTCCATATGGCTACTTCTCTGTGTGCACCAAAACCACCTCTGGTGTTTATTGCCAAAAAGATCTATTTTGGTTTCATCTGACCATAGAACCCGATCCCATTTGAAGTTCCAGTAGTGTCTGGCAATCTGAAGATGCTTGAGTTTGTTTTTGGATGAAAGTAGAGGCTTTTTTCTTGAAACCCTTCCAAACAACTTGTGGTGATGTAGGTGACTTCAGATTGTAGTTTTAGAGACTTTCTGACCCCAATACGCAACTAACTTATGCAGTTCTCCAGCTGTGATCCTTGGAGATTTTTTGGCCACTCGAACCATCCTCTTCACAGTGCGTTGAGACAATATAGACACACGTCCAATTCCAGGTTGATTCATAACATTTCCAGTTGACTGGAACTTCTTAATTATTGCCCTGATGGTGGAAATGGGCATTTTTAATGTTTGTGCTATTTTCTTATAGCCACTTCCCATTTTGTTATGCTCAACAACCTTTTGCCGCACATCACAGCTATATTCCTTGGTCTCATTTGAACCCACTGATATGATTGACTAAGGGAATTTGGCCTATGTGTTACCTCATATTTATACCCCTGTGAAACAGGAAGTCATGTGTGGCGAGGAGGAGGGCGTGGCCAGGCTGTGAGGATGTGCACCTGGCACTGATCTGTCTAATCAGTGGGAGAGAGAGATAAAGGAGAGGCTGGAAGCGCCAGGGAGAGAGGGAGAGAGACGCACGTGCATTTTGTGTTCAGTTTGTGTGTTTTATGTTCTGTATCAGTTTCGTTTATTATTAAACTTTATGTTTACGATCAGCCGGTTCCCGCCTCCTCCTTGCCCGACCTTTAAATTGTTACATCATGGTTGAACAATTTCCTGTTCCTAGTCACCCAGGTGTACTAAATAAAATGTAAAATATCAATATAAATGGGAATATACTTCAAATATATTTTTCTCATATAAATTCATAGGGGTGCCAATAATTGTTGCACACCTATATTTAACAAATATTGTTTTTTTGATAAATCTGTGTTTTGTTTGCAATTGTTTGATATAAATGAGAGCAGAGTATTTTTGCGATTTTTTTTTAAACAAAAGATCACACGGTTAAACAATAAAGACAATTTTTCACAACTTTCTTTGCTCATATTTACCAAGGGTGCCAATATTAGTGGAGGGCACTGTATGTGGCACACTGACTAAGTTTAAAGGTGTTCACCCACCTCCCGCTCCTGTTTATGGCAAAAAGTAACACTTGGACCAATACCGTCTCATGATCTCTAACATTACAGGCACACAGGTGCACAGGTACAAAATGACTTCCTGGCACCTGAGAGACTGTAAAGTCATTCAAACATAAAGCGTGAATTTTTCTATTGCTATTGGTGTTCACTAGTAAAGTAATAAGCCATGACTGATGCACCTTGGCGACGTGGGTTTATGCTGACCGACTTCAGCTAACTAAATGGGTAATGAACGGTGTATGAAACTGCCCTGGGTAAAGCCATCTTCTCAGACAACAGACTGTGGAAGAAAATTTTGGAAAGAATTTTAAGCATTAGACTACTATATCCTACTAAGCTGCAGTCGTAGTTGGCACACAGCACAAAGAAGCTGGGAGATTTTCTATCCATTACTTGAGGGGGGAAAAAAATCAGAATTACTGTCAGTGAAAACTGTGACTTGGGCATAGTAGTAGCAGTCAAGGGAGTTGAGAAAAGCAGGGAGCGTTAAAGAATAAAGAACGAAAAAGAAGCCCAGGCATAAACCTCATTCGACAATGATGTAGTTTGTTGAATGTATAAATGTGATAGTATGTGTTCTTGGACTCGGTGGCTTCGCTACACAAGGACAAGCATCGGTATGCCAGGTAGCAACCCATGGAGACTCAGAGAGCTACAGTGCACACATGTACAAAAGCTACTCTCACCCCTGGCTAATCCATACTTTAGATCTGTAATTAGATGAAGCTGAGCTGTGAAAGTGAGCCAAATGTGAGATGGAAATGTCTACCTCCCTGCAGTGAATGGGAGTGATTTAGATCCATCCCTATTGGTCTATTAATATACCGTGTGCGCCGCAGCTGTGTAAACACATTAGTGCTGGAGAATGGATATACTGAAAGTGAACTACAAAGGAGACAGCAGCAATAGTGTAAACAAAAGCGCACAACGCTATGTTGTTTACATTGTGTTATAAATGAGATCCAGGTGGGTTCAGTGATCCCAGAAACCATCTACCAGGCTGTTTATATGCACTGGGCTGGCAGTTTTCTCCAGGCATTACATGGTGACTTGGTGCATCACTTCAATGGCCATCGCTCAACCATGTAACCATTGATTTGTAGGCCACAGTGGAGTTTAGGACACAAATATACTCTAATACAGACTGAAAGGTTCCCCTGCTCAATATGGTAATGTATATACCAGGGTTTTGTCAATGAAAAACAAGGACAAAAAATTTTAATTAACTACTTTTTCCATAACAACGTTTGACACTGTAACTAAACAATAATTGACCCCATGTACTCAAAATACAGCACATGACAAAATATAATGACATTTTCTTAAATGAATAAAAGAAATAAACAAGATTAAATGGATTAACAAGGCCAAGATGTTAAAACGTTTTCATGCATTCACTTTGCAATGACTATTATACAGACTGAAGACTGAAGACCTGTCTCCTTCTCTAATCTACATATGTATGCTAAATAGGCATGTAACAGAATATGATATATTATTTGGAAAGAACAGATAATGTGTTCTAAACAGATATAAATACAGATATGAATAGTCAGTCCAGGATTTCCCAGAGGTTATTTTTTTATTGTTGTGGCCAAAAATGCTTGATTTTGGCGATGCAACTTGCAGAGTTTTTATGTTTTTTTTTAGCTTGTTTTGTGGAAAACTACTTGAATTGACGAAATCACAACTGCACGAATTTTTTTCCGCAGTGATGTTTGTTGGTAAATGAGACCTTTTAGCTGAACTCATATTTGACATACGTGAATCAAAGAGGGCTTTGACTGAATGACGTGTCTCGGCCCAAATCTGCGGAAATTCTGCAGTAATTTAGAATAATCGCAAGCTCCTCTGAATATTGTGGAGTTTGCTTGATTTTGCATTAATTTCTGCAATCGCAAAATCGCGAAATCCTGCCGGGACAGAATAGTGAGCCTCCGATCTGTTAAGAACACGTTATCTGTTCCATTTTTATTCATTATTATTATTATAACTTTTGGGATTTAGACCCTATGAGACATAACAAAAAAGCGGTTAAAACAGAAGATTTTTTACTTTGACCAGGGAGTGAACGAGTGATCATATGTGATCACAGGACAAACAAAGACCACGTTCATTAAACACGAACAAGCTGCGATGTGTGACACATTTACATCATCCTTAGTATCTGCCTGGTCAGGGTCACATTGATTTAAAGTGGGTTACTAGTTTGTTTAAATTTTGGGAAATAGAACCAACTCAATTTGACAGAAAATGTCACAGGCATTATTTTGTACAAACAAAAGTAATAACTTCACAAGCGAGAAAAAAAAAACAGCCCCACACAATATCAGGGAGCTGTCAGCATCAGAATTCACAGACCATGCTGACAGCATTAACCTTTCTACTCCAGTATTTAAAAAAAAAAAAAAGGCCATATCCACTTCGGGATTAAATCCAAATTTAAAATCAGATTTAAAAAAAATTAAAAAACACACACAGATATAGACACAGATACAGAAATGGATGTCACTGTGTTACACCCCTAATGCTAACGTTAAAGGCTCATGGTTGAAGAAATATCACTTTGTACTCCTAAACTGTTTGATACCATTAGCTTTAACTTTTGTACCATTAACTTTTGTGACAAAACACACTCTTTTACATTTTGTATTTTTTTTTTTTTAAATTGTCCTGTTGGGCTAATATAATACTAGTTAAAACAAGCTTGTATCTGATGACCATCAATGTCACAAAAAAACTCAAATCATTTACTTTTATCATGTGTATGCAGAATATTAAATGTGTTAATTAGAGTAATGTTAGGAAATTCACAGTCACAGTCACAGTCATAGCAGTGTGATGGTTTCAACCACTGCAGAACTTTCATTAGCCAAATCTTACGAGAGCATGAGAAAAAACATTTAATTAGTAACTTGTCACTGCAGCTAATTATGGAGTAATATATATAAGCACTGAGACCTGATACCCCCATGACAGAATAATGATGTGAATATATCACGGTATTGATGTCACATTATAATATTGCCCAGTCCTCTCCTCACAGAACAGAAATACTGTATATTGTGACACATTGGAAAATACGATGCGATATTTTTACCAATACGGCAAGGCCAATTCATTTGTTTGTACTGTACACTAAAGACATTTGTGTTTGAGATCAAAAGATGGATATGAGACGAGAGTTTAGGATTTCAGCTTTTATTTCCTAGTATTTACATCTAGATGAGTTAAACAACATAAAGCACCTTTTGTATCAGACCACCCAATTTTTAGGTGAGCAAAAGTATAGGAACCGATACGTCTTGAAGTAAATTAAATAACATTTCATATTTGGTTGTATATCCCTTGCCTGCTATAACTGCATCAAGCCTGCGACTCACTGACATCACTAATGTTTTTTTTCACAGCTCTCACAGTGTTTCTGTCATCAGCTGTTGTTGTTTTCCTTGGCCGACCCATTCGGTATCTGTTGCTCAGTACACGAGAGGTTTCTTCCTTTTTCAGGGCATTCCAAAATTGTTGTATTGGCTATGCCCAATGTTTGTGCAGTGGTTCTGATTGATTTTCCCATTTTTCTCATCTTCAAAATGGCTTGCTTTTCTCCTATAGACAGCTCTCTGATCTTCATGTTGGCTTATCCTTTTTAACAACAAATGCGGTCTTCACAGGTGAAACCGAGGCTAAAATCAAGAGTAGATGTTCAGAGCTGTTTATTGTTTAAACAATCAATCTAACAGGACACACCTGGGTAACAAGAAACACCTGTCAGTCACATGTTCCAATATTTTTGCTCACCTACGAATTGGGTGGTCTGATACAAAATGCGCTATGTTCTATGTTGTTTAACATGTCTACATATATAAAAGCTGAAATTTTAAACTCTCATCATATTCATCTTTTGATCGCAAACCCAAATGTCTTCACTCTACAGCAAAAACAAACACATTGGCCTTGCCGTTCCAATAGTTTCGGAGGGGACTGTCTGTGTCAATATACAGTATGTACATTTTAAATACATTGTAATGGATTTGTGTGCTATTCTCTGTACTTTTTTTTATTTTTTTTTTAAACAAAGTTGAGGATTTTTTTTTCTCAGTTCAGTCAGTGTAATGTTGGCTTGACAATGAATAGTTTTTTCTCTCTGAAAATAGTCCACACTTGTCATGTAGAGTGAGGGGATTTCTGAATGAGTACTTAGAAGCTAGTAATCTAGATATTCTAAAAAGTCAGTAAAAGCTTCCTAAGAAAAACTAATGGTGAAAGCACTATGCTTGGTCTGACTTGCTTTATTATCCTCCAATGTAGATATGCAGAATAAAATGTAGGCATATTTATGTATGTGAATAAAATAATAGAATGAACTGTATTCTCATATTCAATGAAATATACTCTACATCCATTCATTCGTTCATCTTCTGTAAGGACCTGGTCAGAGTCCTGGTGGATTTGTAGACACTGGGCAAGAGACCCAGGGTGGGACACCAGTACATTACCATGCACGCACACATTCACATACTCATTCACGCCCAGGTGCACTCCAGGGTCCCCGGTTCAATCCTGAGCTCGGGTCACTACCTGTGTAGAGATTCAGATGTTCTTTGTGCCCGAGTGGGGGTTTCCTCTCACCTCCTAAAATACTCCAGTAGGTGCACTGGCTAAGTCTAAATTGCCCCTGGGTGTGAGTATGTGTATAAACCATAATATATAAATTATATGAGTAATTGTAACTGTAATCCACACATTTTCCAATATTTTAGATGGTGAAACATTTTCATAGTCTTTCATAAGGTTAACAACAAACTATCAGCTTGTTTCAGGCGTTCTAAGATTAATTTCTCAGCACAGCCATTAAAATAAATTGTGCATTAAAAATAAATTGGTGCTAAGCCTGTTTCCTATCTCTTAATAAAACAAAAACATTTTAAATGCTGCCTTTTTAAATTATTTGCAGCAATTATTATTTCAGTTTATTATTTAAATGTACATTTTATTTCAGTATAAATAAAAAAAAAACAGCTATTTTCTATTTTCCATAAAATGCTGCAGCTACAGTATATGAAATGCCTTCAAGAGCAGCCAGCTTTAGTTAAGCATAGTCTTTCTATGATGGCTGTGATTCATATGATTTTACTTGAAGTAGATGTAAAAATGAAGTGATTTAGGCGGAACGATGTGCTTCATCTTATCACCCACTTCTGTGACAGAGTTGAAAAGCCATCTCATTTCATTCATTATTTATACTGTATGTGGCCCATCAAAAATCACATTCAAGTGCACCTTGCCATTCAAAAGAAAAGGTTACCTGTCTTTGCCTGACTAGGACAAGAGAGATGTAGATGTTTACTTGACCTTCCAGCACAACATTGTCACTCAGTGAAAGTTTTCTGGCCACCCAACAGCTCAATGGGTAAATATTTCAAAGTTAGAGAGCGCTGATTTGGAAGGACTCTCACTTTTACAACAGGAATACAAAGAGTTACAATTCCTGTCTGGGTAAGTGCTGCCCTTATTCGAACGGACAAAACTTAAAGAAACTGATGAGACTTGTTTTGAAGAGACAAGCGAAACAGACAGCTGATGCTGGGACATTTTGACGGATTTCTTTTATGGGGAAACAATGTCTCCACATTTTTATTGCAATAATAATTTATCACAGACCAAACACTGTGTAAAATTATCTGTGGTTGCATTTATTTTTAAACATTTGTCAAGAGAGACAGTGGAGAAAGAACTCAAATTTTACAGTCTTAAAATGTATAAAGACAGGATTAAATTTACACCGGGTCCTGGGGTAATTTCCTATTTTACAGGAGCCCTTCTGTGACTTTATTACCGTTTATTACAGTCCTTCTCTGAGAAAATTACAGGCTGAATTACCTACAGTTTTTCACCAAAATCAGCGCTCGTCTGATAATTTTAGTCCCAGATACACATGTCCGCCTCAGTTAGGAAAAAAAGATGTTTGTCTGCTGCTGTTAGCCGTATTCAATCCCTCCCCCAGATATTAAACACTTCCTGAGTTGCAAAACAAAATTGCTTCTTGTATACTTTATAATTATTGTTTTATTGTTTTCAAACTGTTGCTGGAACTTTGGTTCGCCCCAAACTGAAATGAGAGCCAGCGTCTCTTCTCTACTCCAGTGCCCCTTTGACAGCTTTGGAGACCATGTTGTGAATGGAGCGTGATCATATGACCATGAGGCGCAAACATCGAGGTTCGTAGAAAATGCAACATACTAGAAACTTGTTCCTCCTGTGGTCATTTTATTGCTGTCCAGATGCCAGAGTTTTATCACTGATGAGATGTGTAAAAAATGTTTACCACAAAATAGTGAAACTCACAACTCTGTGGCCAATGATCAGCCGATATTCTTGGACACAAACTTCAAAATCTTGAACGCTGCAATCTGATTGGCTGTCTGTACTTCCATGTATATGCACTTCCATGCATGCAACTTTTGAACACCATGAAATAATGAGCTCTTTGGAACAATATATAGTCATGTTCATGGAATCATTCATTCATTCATTCATCTCCAGTTAGCGCTGTATCCTGGTCAGGGTCACGTTGGATCTGGAGTTTGTCCCAGGAACACTGGATGCAAGGATGGACAGGGATACACCGTGGATGTGACACCATTCCATCGTGGAGCACCATGCACACACACACATTCACAGACTCATTCACCAACTGTCATGTTTTTGCGAGGTGGGAGGAAACCGGAGAACCCTGAGAAATCCCACATGAACATGGAATGAACATGCAAAACTCTACACAGACAGTAACCCAAGCTCAGGATTATGAGCTATGAGGCGGCATCGCTGTGCTTGAAGCACTTACTGGTATGTAAACAAGATTATTCTGCATGTTTACCAATAAGCTATAGGAAAAAGTCTGTCTTATCAGTCAAATATCCTCTGAAAGTAGCTGGTCCTTGGTCATGTTTATTGACTAAGTGTAATCGATATAAGAGTATATGTGTGTCCTGCGAGACTACTCCTGGTGTAGAGATAACAGGAAAGAGTCACTCCACTGTGTTGAGATATAGACGCATTGTCGTCTATAAAGTGTGAGGTTTCAGAACAAGTTGGTGTGAATAGATTCATCGAGGTGGAGTTCGGCCTTGAGCTATAAACTGTGCGTGACAGCAGTCTTTGTCTGAGCTCCCTGACGTGCCTGTAAATCCAGCGCAAACAGCAGCGTGCAGATTGTTGGCACTCTGCAGCACCTGGAGAACAGTGCTAAGGTCAGGCTTTAAATCATTCAGAAGAGTAAGACGGGACACTAGTCTCTATCCTTCCGCTAGCGTGGTCGACAGATGCGCAGGGGCTCGTCTGCTGGGGTTACTTCAACTGTTCGCTTTGCACGTGTTCAAACTTTTATGTGTGGTGTGCATAATCGAACACGTGCTTATGCATAGCAAATCAGTTCAAGTGTCACATCTGAAGTATTTTATTCAGACTCTATGGTTGACAATAAAGAGGCCGAGGCAGGTATGATAATATGTAGTGGGTGGTGATGACTGTTTGCCATGTGGTAATTATTCCGTAGCGTTTGCCCTTGTGTACTGATTTCAACACAGCTGAAAGCAGGAGCTGTCTAAATGGGAGAAGGCAAAAGCATGTTGCCTGGTGGGAATCTCATTTTCCTGATAGAGGTAAGTGAGGCTGTCTCACTCTGCACTGATGCAACACAAAATCCTGCCAGCAGCCCAGTGGGTTATGGATGGTACTTCACTTCATTTCACCATGTACACTTCTCACCCAGTCGGAAGTAACTTTGAATCAAAGGGGCACAGAAAACAATGTTAATGCTTGAAATTCTGTTCAAATAATAGACTGGAGACCACTAGAGAGAGCAGCGTGATCATTCGCACTTGGTTAATTAATCACCTCGGGTTGGTGCTGTACAGAGTAAAGGAGAAAACACAGCTCTTAATTGTCCGCTCTGGACGTTGAAGTGCTGAATGACCGTACCTAAAAACGTCTCGATCAAAAACAGGAACAAAAGAGTAACAAAATTGCACATTGCCCTATTCAGGCCTCTACTGAACACAAGAGAACATGAACCGTGTCAGAGTCTAAATAGCTTGAAATGGATTATAATTATTGACACAAAGCGGTACAAAGGCAGAGCAGACATCAAGTCAAGTGCTGGTGCAAGAATTAGAGGAGGAGCAGGAGGGATTTATTTTAATGACCTTTGAATGATAGGATTAAACCAATAATAAAGAGATTGCTCTTTGACCACTGGTTCAAAACTCCCATTAGCACTTTGACACGAAGCAAATAAAGCTTCTCAGGTCCAGCCTTTTTTGTGGTGGCTCCCTGAGAGAAGAGACAGAATGCAGGGAAAATTCAGTGCATACTGAAAACAGCTAATGTATTGTTTAGTTCTGCATATGCACGTGCATGCAGAGTTTTACCAAAAATCAGGAAGGGACAGGTAAATCAAGACAGTAAAGCTCTTAAGCAGTGTGTAATGGTTTTGTTGTACGGAAGCCCTAAGCCATGCATTATTAATATTTTTTCTTTCTCGTTTTCTTGTGATCTCGACATAAAAATTGTTTTCTCATGATCACGAATTAATTTTTCTGTGTACTTGACATAACAACATGTTGTTTTTTTTGTTCTGGAGGCAGCAAAAGCTTAGCACAATCCCGCAGCATCACTGATAAACAAATTTGTTTTTACTTTGATCAGGGATTCACTCAAACTGAAATACGGTGCCCTCCACTAATATTGGCACCCTTGGTAAATATGAGCAAAGAAGGCTGTGAAAAATTGTCATTATTGTTTAACATTTTGATCTTTTGTTCAAACAATTCACAAAAATATTCTGCTCTCATGGATATCAACAATTGCAAACAAAACACAGATCTCTCCAGATCTGTCAAATTTCGAGGTCCACGCTGGTGGACTCTCCTCTTCAGTTCACCCCACAGGTTTTCTATGGTTTTCAAGTCAGGGAACTGGGATGGTCAGGGCAGGACCTTGATTTTGTGGTCAGTAAACCATTTTTGTGTTGATTTTGATGTATGTTTTGGATCATTGTCCTGCTGGAAGATCATTTTAAGCAGAGGCAGTCAGATTTTCATTTAATATCTGTTGATATTTGATAGAGTTCATGATGCCATGTATCCTTAAAAAATGTCCAGGTCTTCTGGCAAAAAAACAGACCCAAAACATTAAAGATCCACCACTATATTTAACCGTAGGCATGAGGTACTTTTCCATATGGCTACTTCTCTGTGTGCGCCAAAACCACCTCTGGTGTTTATTGCCAAAAAGCTCTATTTTGGTTTCATCTGACCGTAGAACCCGATCTCATTTGAAGTTCCAGTAGTGTCTGGCAAACTGAAGATGCTTGAGTTTGTTTTTGGATGAAAGTAGAGGCTTTTTTCTTGAAACCCTTCCAAACAACTTGTGGTGATGTAGGTGACTTCAGATTGTAGTTTTGGAGACTTTCTGACCCCAAGACACAACTAACTTCTGCAATTCTCCAGCTGTGATCCTTGGAGATTTTTTGCCCACTCAAACCATCCTCTTCACAGTGCGTTGAGACAATATAGACACACGTCCAATTCCAGGTTGATTTTTCCAGCCAATTATTGCCCTGATGGTGGAAATGGGTATTTTCAATGTTTTTGCTATTTTCTTATAGCCACTTCCCATTTTGTGAAGCTCAACAACCTTTTGCCGCACATCACAGCTATATTCCTTGGTCTCACCCATTGTTATAAATGAGTAAGGGAATGTGGCCTATGTGTTACCTCATATTTATACCCCTGTGAAACAGGAAGTCATGGTTGAATAATTTCCTGTTCCTAGTCACCCAGGTGTACTAAAAAAATGTAAAATATCAATGGGAATATTCTTCAAATATATTTTTCTCATATGAATTCATAGGGGTGCCAATAATTGTTGCACACCTATATTTAACAAATATATTTTTTTATATAAACCTGTGTTTTGTTTGCAAATGTTTGATATCCATGCGAGTATTTTTGTGAATTTTTTTAACAAAAGATCAAAAGTTTAAACAATAAAGACAATTTTTCACAGCCTTCTTTGCTCATATTTACCAAGGGTGCCAATATTAGTGGAGGGCACTGTAGCTGTATGTCTGTCAGTGACTGACAATTTCCACATTAGTGTCCTCTTAATGTGGAGATAAAGTCCATCTCTACAGCAGGCAATAATTACATTTATGATGGCGATGGCGAAGACACCAACGTGCATGCAACACCAGTCCCATTCACAAGACGCTACAGATTTCTCGTGATAAAATTACATCATGAGAAAACAGCTTTTTGTTATGTCGAGATCACAAGAAAATTAAGTCGAGATCATGAGAAAACAACTTGTTAAGTCAAGATCACGAGTAAACAAGAAAGAAAGAAAAAATAATTATGCTTGGCCCCTTAGGGCTTCCGTATAAAATGGAAAAGTCCATTTTATAAGGTACTACAAAAAAAAAGTTAAGGCGAATAGACTGAATATGAACTTAAAAAAAATATTAAAGAAGACTGTATGAGCAGTGAAATTAAATACAGGAACTAAGTGGCCATTAACAAGTCGGCTAATTTCACGGCATCCTTTGTTGGAGCAGCTTGGAGTGCTCTTTAAGGTGATCCTGCCTCCATCCTTTAAGACTAAAACACTGCACCTCGCAGGCTATTCCAGGGCCTTTGCATAAAGAAAATACATAAATAAATAAATAAATAAATAAATACAGCAGAATTACTTACAGAATTACTGACTCAGTTCAATCAATGGCTGCCTGCCTTACCTTCAGAGAAGAGTTACTGCTGCACTTCTTGGACCAGGGGACATATGGGTTTGTCACAATTCCCAGAAAAACACTCAACATCATATAATTCAACTCAGGAATGTGCCAAATCTTTTTTTTTTTCTGTTTCGTGTGGTAACCTGCCATGTCACTATCTGCCTTTCAGGCATGTGCTACAGCAAGATATGGCACTTACATACCACAGGGCAATGCACACCAAGTGTTTCAGCAAAACAGGAAGTCAGGAGACATGACTATCACAATATAATAGCTGTCTTCAATACCAGGACGTGCTTTAGTGTTGACTCCTTTATACACCAAAATGCATGCGTTTTATTCATCTCATTTCATGGTAAAAAAAAAAAGAGAGAGAAAGAAAGAAGAAATTATCAGATGCCTGAAAATGGCAAACAATAGTTTAAAAGATGCTTTTTCAGCTGTTTTAATGTTGTTAAAACAAAGGATGAGAAAATGATGTTATTGTACCCGCTTGATTTAAAGCACAGAAAATGCCGGGTGATTTCCATCAGCTCAGTCAAGAGCTTAAACTTGACTGCTTGCCTTATTCCCTTATGTCAAAGCAGAAATCTGAATCACTGTGAAAAATGGGGGAAAACTAAACTACCGGGAAACTTCAGACCTCATCGTAAGCTGAAGATCATGTGATTCCCGTTGTTTAATTAGACAGTCAGTTTTTAATGCATCCAGAAACAAAAAAAAACACCACAGTATTGTCTATTTGTGTATTTGAGGACGCTCTACTGTACCTTTTTTTGGTCTGTGTGCAGTGACTTTTCGTCTGATCCAGCATTAAAAGACATGAATTCTTGACTTAATACATTTTTTTTTTAATTTTCACACTTCCCCCAATTAATTCTCAAGTTAATACACTTTTCCAAAGGCCAATGTTTTCACCCCCTTCCTGCTGGTTTGCAGCTACATTTACCTTTATCATATTTCCCTTGAATCATTCCATATATATTCAAATATTCATATACATTCAGTCTTGTATGGTTAAGATGTTTCCACTGACAGTGGAAAAACAAAAAAGCCTGAATGCATTTCTAACTAGCAGCCAATTCATTATTGTTAGCTTCTGAAATCCCAGGGCTTTGCTAGTCTCTTACCTCTTACTGAAATGAGCCTGCGGTGCTCAGAGATGGCTGGACATAACCACACACTCTTAATCCACTACGCTACAGTGAAAACACAAGTTTTGGAAAGACTACATGGCCTTATATGAACTCGTCCTTAAACTTTGTTCAATATTTCCAGTATTCCTTCTGCTGGAATCTACGTCCAGAAGCTTATCAAATCAACACAGAAGCACATATGGCCATGACAGTGTCTAGGCGACTGAAGCACAGTGTTGAATGCAGTCATAGGGCATAAGATGTTTGGCCAGGTCAGGCTTGATTTGATTTTGAGCAGCAGGTGGCACATCTGTCTGCTCTCCATGCTGCCTCAGAGAAAAAGCGGGGCACCTGTGCCAGTGACCTCTACAGACCTACTGAGCTCCAAAGACCAGCAGGCAAGAAGTCATAACCAGCTGAAATAAGGGGACATTATGGACTATAATTTCATTGCAAGTCCTTCGTCCAGTGCTCTAGACTGCATAGGGAGAAAAGGACAGGTGTATGAGCTGTTTCAGGTCCTAAGTGGAGAAACCTTGCTTTCTGACTGTGAAGGAAGTGCACTAGGTTAACTAGCTTTGTGGGAAGTGCTGTGACCAGCTAATCATACTCTTATGCTCTCTGTGCCTTGTGACAAAATACTTAATAATCTCCTGCTCTCCCCTCCAGACACAGAGTCCTGGCCTGCAACCAATCAGAAGAAAACCTCCAGGAAACAGTCCACTCAATACTGCAGTTAAGTCATAAGACGTCTCCATTCTGCTGTCTTGTTTTATGCAGTATAAAATAATCGACTTCAGGGGACAATCATCTAACCCATAACTGAATAGCAGTGTTTCATTCGCTAGCTTGCTGTCAAGCGGAACAGAAGGAAGCAGTGCTTTGGGAGAAGTGAAGGGACAGTCTTACACCAGATGTGGCTAAAAATCGAAACTTCAGCGACAACCTGAGAGGCAACAGGAAATATCCAAATAGTATTCTTTCAGCAGGCTTAAATGACTTTATTCCACTGAGACCCAACAGCTCTGGTGCTATGAATGCGTTAAAGCAAAAATGGGCTTCATCCTCTGCTTAGTGATCTTTCATGACGATTCCAGCCTGGCAGTGATTGAGTTGCATGTGAAATGAGGCCAAGGCTCAGGATAATGCTCTCACCTTGGGAAGGATTTCATCTGTCAACTGTTTGGAGTAACTGTCAAGAGGGAGTGTTTCAGTACCAATTTTTAAAACAAATCTACTGCAGGGTGCTAAGGCTCAAGCTATCAACACGAATAGTAGTTGCACTGGATGGTTGTGTTTTTAATTTCATTCATTATAATCTGTTTTATTTAATCTACTCGTGCTCCACAGGAAAACCCAATTGAAACAAAAATCGTATAAATCACTGACAGTGCAAGTGTGATTCAGAATGGTCTTTCATCTGAGGTCATCTCCATTTCCCTATGAGTGATAACACAAACGCCTGCCTTGCTCAACCAACATGTTGCGCTCACGCTTTATTATATTGATCAGACACTTTTAGCAGTAATAAATCAATGCAGCTCTACAGAGATCTGCTTAAAGTGTTTCTTCCATTAGATCAAAGCAGGAAGTCTTTGTTTTTGTGGCATAGTGACCACATAAATAGAAGAATGCATGCGGGTTCAGTTAGCGTGCCTAACGTTGTGTGACAGGAAATATCTTTCTCCCTGCATGCATCTAATCTTTACAGCTATAATACATATACAAACTGTTAATTTGTGGAATTAACTTAGACCTGGTACTGGTGAAGAGAATCCTAATCTAATCTAATACTACCCAAAGCTCATAAAAATGCTAAAGCAAGTGTCTAGCCTTGGCTAACCAAGATCATCTAAGGCCAAATGTTCCCAGTCCTGGTTTACGTTTTTTATTTTGCATTTTTAACTGTTTTTCCCTGGTGTTGATTTGTATGCTTTCATTTAATCCAAGTGTAGCCTGCATCCTAACCAATAAACGACGAGTGTACCACAATGCCACTGTAATAGATCTGTATCTGTTGTCTGTATCATGCTCCAAATATCCATATCTATATTCATATTTAAACCTGAAGTGGGTGTGGCCTAAATCGGAAGGTTTTTCACTGGAAGGTTTTTCCACTATGCCCCTGGAAACACAAAATACTGAACAAAGCATAGCGGGGTAGAAATGCCAGCTCTGTCAGCATGGTGTGTGAATTCTGGCTCTGACAGTTCCTCAGCCTCAGCTACATCACTCGACATCACACTTTTAATCCCACTCATGCTGTTATTGTTTTTGTTTGTACCTGCCCACAATATTTTCGAACAAATTTACTTGGTTCTGTTTCGCAAAATATAAACACACTGCAACCCTGACCAGGCAGTTACTAAGGATGAATGAATGTTTGTCCCACAAGCTTCATATTCAAGTGCTGATTCGCACATGTAGGAAAGTAAAAACCTCCCACTCGTGAACTTTTTGTCTTTTACTGTCCCTGTCCCTGTACTGCACACCTTTAGAAAAAAAAAACTCTTCCATTTAAAATACATTATCTGTTTATTCTGAATAATGTATTCATATTCGGTTACATTCCCTACAATATATGTATTTATTTAAAAAAGACGCATACCTTTGCTCAGCTGTACAATAGAGAGTATAGAGACAGTCCACCTTTTCTTTCTCTCAGTCTCACATGCACTTATCTTCCAAATGCCTTATACACAGAACATAAAAAGCCTTATATAAAACCGATGGCATCATAAAGCCCTTTTTCTATATGCAGCCTACATGACTACAGAGTAAAGCAAGCATTTCTACATGAAGCAGCTCTTCATCCCTGTTTTTTGCCTGGTTCAAACATAAACTCTCTCTGCTCTCTAAGCTCTGTATATGACATCAATGAGTCTCTACGCAAACATTCGTACTGCCAAGCCTTTTCCCCGAACCCCATCAAAAGTCTTTTCACCTTTCATTTCCACATTAACCACCCGCATACCCTCCTGTAGAGTCCTGATTTTCAGTGCCCTCTTCCAGTCTTATCTGGAGGTCAAAAATACCCCCTTCCTTTCATTCTAGTATGAACACACACACACACACACACCCTTTTTATCAATACAGTCTGATGGATGAAGATAACCAGATTTCATCAATAATGTAAAACTGCACTAGATTAGTGCTGCTTTTTATCTGTTCATACGAGGGATGCTTCTTTGATCAGCAGGAGCTGTATTCAGAACTGAATGCATGTGGTGAGGAGTTAAAAACTGAAATTGTGCACACTGGTATACAGAGGATACATGGATAGATACAAGCTCTGCTTGTATCTACTAATGCACATTTGGGCTGGAGTTTCGAAAGAACAGAGATAAGCTCCAGTTATCAGTTATTCAGACCTTGAACTTATATGCTTGTCTCTTTCAATCTTGTATGGAGCTGTATTATACCATATATGTATAACACCATTGTATGAGAATATGCTGTGGCCACACTCTGAATATTTCACACTGAATGTCTATAGGCGATATAAGAAATACACACAAAGGAGTGCAGAATGCCAATTCAGGCCATTATAACACGTCTAAATATAAATAAATATTTGTATAAATAAACACAGATATGAAAATATGTGAAGTACTTTCAATATTTTATGAAATGATTAATATTTCATGAGGCTTGCACAAATCATTTTTATGACATTATGACATTTCATTATTATCGCAATAAATTGCTTTTCTTTAAAAAAAAAAACAAATACAAATCATTTTTATTTTATAACGGGATCATTTTGAATTGAAGGTCAGCAGAGTGCTGCACAAAGACGTCTTCATTATGCAAGTGAAGAAGCGCTGTGTTAAAGCTCTTTATAACAGTTATAACCATATCTAATCATGACAATACAGTAGAGCTCAATATATTATTCTACTAATAGATGTTTATTAGTTTTCTAATGGCCTGGATCTCTTTCAGCTGTAGGCAAGTGCTTGTTTTAAAGAGGGTGACCTAGACAGTGATGAAAAGAATTATGCATTCTATGTGTCGTGAAAATCAAGTTAAGCATCCAGTTAGTACAAATCTGAATACATCTACCAACAGCGTCTACAAAGTATTGCTTCTTTCACACTCACAACACACACCTACAATTTTTCCTAAACCTTAATGTTACTTTACACACAGCGATTAGGTGCACTAATCAATATTTTGTCAGAGTCTGGTTCTGGCAGTTGAAGACAACATAAAATCATTTCTTAAGCCATGATTATGATGAGTTTACCAAAATTGTGCCTTAGTAAAACAATCATGAATTTCCTCAAAATGATGACTTATTATTGCAGTGATAATTCATCACTCATCCTCATCCTCAGATGCTAGCAGCATTCGAACAGTGCCTTTGAAAAGGTTTTGATTCACACAGAACTTGTTAATACCCTGCACACTCATGTCTACACTTTTATTTTAGGTTAATATTTTATTTTGAACCTTCAATCCTACAGGTGCACTTGAGTTTCAGTTTTGAGTTTCTGAGTTACTATAAAGTAAAAATATCACAGGCAAAAATCTTGTTTCTTCTAAACATTATATACAAAAACACAACACAACCAATGTAACCTGCTGCACACACAAATTAGTACTTGTCACATGGGATTGTAAAATTTTGAACAGGATGATCGGTGTAAATTGTTATTATTTTGTCTTCTGGGAAACATGTAAATATCTTATGTAGCTTCTGAAGGGCGGTACTAAATGAAAAAAAAGATCTTTAAACAAAATACTAACAATTTACACCAATCATCCTGTTTAAAAGTTTACACCCCCCTGTGGTACATCAGTGAATGTTTGCACCTCTGTGTAAACATAGTTGTGTATGAGTTCCTTGGTTATCCTCAGTGTGAAAAGATGGATCTCAACATCATATGTTGGAAAGGGGTCAAATATGCAGAAGATGCTGGAAAAGTAAAGAATGTGCAGGACCCGGAGGATTTTTCTGAAGAACAGTGGGCAGTTTAACTGCTCAGGACAAACAACTATCACAAAACATAAACACAGTCCTTTATCATCCAGGTAACGACACACAGTATTAAGAATCAAGCGTATGTAAACTTTTGAACTGATTCATTTGTGTAAATTCAGTTATTATTGTGAGGGAAAAAGTATTTGATCCCCTGCTGATTTTGTACGTTTGCCCACTGACAAAGAAATAATTATAAGAAAGTCTATAATTTTATGGTAGGTGTATTTTAACAGTGAGAGACAGAATAACAACCAAAAAATCCAGAAAAATGCATTTCAAAAAAGTTATACATTGATTTGCATTTTAATGAGGGAAATAAGTATTTGATCCCCTATCAATCAGCAAGATTTCTGACTCCCAGGTGTCTTTTACAAATGTAATGAGCTGAGATTAGGAGCACTCTCTTAAAGGGAGTGCTCCTAATCTCAGCTTGCTACCTGTATAAAAGACACCTGTCCACAGAAGCAATCTATCAATCAGATTCCAAACTCTCCACCATGGCCAAGACCAAAGAGCTGTCCAAGGATGTCAGGGACAAGACTGTAGACCTACACAAGGCTGGAATGGGCTACAAGACCATCACCAAGCAGCTTGGTGAGAAGGTGACAACAGTTGGTTTGATTATTCACAAATGGAAGAAACACAAAATAACTGTCTGTCTCCCTCGGTCTGGGGCTCCATGCAAGATCTCACCTCGTGAAGTTTCAATGATCATGAGAACGGTGAGGAATCAGCCCAGAACTACACGGGAGGATCTTGTTAATGATCTCAAGGCAGCTGGGACCACAGTCACCAAGAAAACAATTGGTAACACACTATGCCATGAAGGACTGAAATCCTGCAGCGCCCGCAAAGTCCCCCTGCTCAAGAAAGCACATGTACAGGCCCGTCTGAAGTTTGCCTGAATGATTCAGAGGAGAACTGGGTGAAAGTGTTGTGGTCAGATGAGATGAGAATCGAGCTCTTTGGCATCAACTCAACTCGCCATGTTTGGAGGAGGAGGAATGCTGCCCATGACCCCAAGAACGCCATCCCCATCGTCAAACATGGAGGTGGAAACATTATGCTTTGGGGGTGTTTTTCTGCTAAGGGGACAGGACAACTGCACCGCATCAAAGGGACGATGGACAGGGCCATGTACCATCAAATCTTGGGTGAGAACCTCCTTCCCTCAGCCAGGGCATTGAAAATGGGTCGTGGATGGGTATTCCAGCATGACAATGACCCAAAACACACAGCCAAGGCAACAAAGGAGTGGCTCGAGAAGAAGCACATTAAGGTCCTGGAGTGGCCTAGCCAGTCTCCAGACCTTAATCCCATAGAAAATCTGTGGAGGGAGCTGAAGGTTCGAGTTGCCAAACGTCAGCCTCGAGACCTTAATGACTTGGAGAGGATCTGCAAAGAGGAGTGGGACAAAATCCCTCCTGAGATGTGTGCAAACCTGGTGGCCAACTACAAGAAATGTCTGACCTCTGTGATTGCCAACAAGGGTTTTGCCTCCAAGTACTAAGTCGAAGGGATCAAATACTCATTTCCCTCATTAAAATGCAAATCAATTTATATCTTTTTTGAAATGCGTTTTTCTGGATTTTTTTGTTGTTATTCTGTCTCTCACCGTTAAAATATACCTACCATTAAAATTATAGACTGATCATTTCTTTGTCAGTGGGCAAGCGTACAAAATCAGGGGACTATTTTGTATCAAATACTTTTTTCCCCCACTGTATTGTGTCTTGTGGACTATATTTAAACATCTGTTATGTGAAAAAGTATAATAAGATAAAGATGAACATGGCAAGTCTTCATAAAGGATCACAGAACTTGTGCTTTAGGTTAAACCCTATTTCTTGAGGCCCCTGTACCACTCATGTAAATATCCTGAAGCTCCAGTAAACAAAGCTCTTCGATAACACTGAAAGTGCAGTAAATCATTATGGGATTAATGTACCAATCAATAGAGTTTACACAAACAAACAGTGTGAGGCTGAGGGTTTGTTTTTTCACCTACAATAAAGGGCCATCTGTGGTTCAAATACAAAACAACTTACAAAAATTCAGTCTTCCCTCCCAACTATGAATAAGACACAGCAATGAAGGGAAAATAATTATGGGGCTTTGTCTAACAGTAAATGCACACTAATATCTACCACAAGGTCTATTTGGTATAAACATGGTGCTGCTGTGCAATTATGTGATGTGCAACTAAAAGCTGCACTGCAAATTGAATATGATTGGTTGTACTATTTCAGGGGTTATATTACATTTGACATATTTGTGCCTGATGGGCAGAGGCTCACCAAAACTGAACAGCTGAAGATTGAAAAAGTCAAGTTTTCACTTCTTCAACGGGTTCACATCTTCAACGGTCCCATTTCAGAGAGTCTATGCCTAGTGTACCTTCAGATTCCTGTCCTTGGCTGACAGGAGCAGAACCCGATGCAGACGTCTGCTGTTGTAGCTGTATGGTTTGACGTGTTGTGCATTCTGAGTTGCTTTTCTGCTCACCATGGTTGTAAAGAGTGGTTATTTGAGTTACTGTAGCCTTTCTGTCAGCTCAACCCAGTCTGGCCATTCTCCTCTGATCTCTCTCATCAACAAGGCTCACTGGATGATTTTTTTTTGTTTGCCAGACTATTCTGTGTAAACTCTATGGACTTTGCATGAAAAATAAAATCCCAGGAGATCAAGAGTTTCTGAAATACTCAAACCAGCCATCTGGCACAAAAAGACAATGCCACTGAGATCGCATTTTTTCCCCATTCTGATGTTTGATGTGAACATTAAGTGAAGCTTTTGACCCGCATCTGCATGATTTTATGCACTGACTGGCTGATTGAATAGTTACATGAATGAGCAGGTGAACAGATGTTCCTAATTAAGTAAATATGTATATAATAATATATACATTTCCATTTGGTACATTTTATCTGCACTCCCATCTGCTTCAAATGGCCAACAAAACCCACATTTTAAAATACAGGCAGTGTGTGTGTGTATATACAGTACTGTGCAAACGTTTTAGGCACATGCAAAGAAATGCTGTAGAGCAAAGATGCCTTCAAAATAATGAAATTAAATCTTCATTTAAAAAAATACCGTAAAAAGAGCAGTAAACAGTAGTAAATGAAACAGTCGTTATTTGGTGTGACAAAAAAATAAAAATAAAAATAAAAATAGTAGACTCCGGTACAGTTTGTGCAGTTTTATAAGGAAATGAGCTGGTAAGTTTTATTGAGCATCTTGCAGAACCAGCCACAGTTCTTCTGGAGACTTTGACTTTCGCACTCGCTTCTTATTTTTGCAGCAAAACCCAGCAGCCTTCATTGTGTTTTTTGTCTGAAAAGTGTCTCTTATGTAATACGCTGCTTTCTTTAATGACATACAAACATTTTTCTGCAACATTTAATTTTGTGCTAGAAAACTAATGTTTGGGAATCTAAAATGTTCTTTGTATTGACCTGATAATGTAGACGTCATAAAATAAAAAATCTATAACAAAGTTTGTACGAAAAGTATATGTACTGAAGTACATATATATATATATATATATATATATATATATATATATATATATATATATATATATATATATATATATATATATATATATATATATATATATATATAAAATTCTTTTTTCTAAATCAGGAATTGAAATGTTGTGCCACGCACAATAAACAATTTTACTCGCCAACAACATTGAACCCATTCACAAGATTAGATTATGATTGGTTGGTCCCCAAGCTGGGCTGTTGACAGAAATGTGGTCTCTTGCGATAACTCACGGCCGCGGGAGGAGGAAACAATCTGTCTAAGGAAGGGCGTGAGTTACACCTGCAATATGCTCCGGCTCTCAGCCGGCCATGACAAATATAAAGCAAGGCTGGCCTCTTTTGCGGCCTCCAAGCATCAGAGTAAGTATGAGACAAACACACCATATCCACTTGTGTTATCTGATGACGGGATAGGAGAGTACTGGAGCCATGCGTGTAGCAGCTCCTGTCTGTGGGACAAGCTATTACATGTTGCAGTAATGGCAAAGACATCATTGAATCCACTTCTTCCATTTCACTGACTCCAAGAAATTGTGTGTTGTGAACACATTTGTATTCTTTTTGCATTATCAGAAACATATGTGCGCCACCGCCGGCCTGTCAATCATTGCCAATGCATTGCCAATGCCTATTGTTAAACAATAAGTGCCAACAAAACAATTTCTCTACTGACAATTAATGACTAGACATGTTCATTTATATAATTGTCTTCTAGGTTTAGTATGAAAATACGGACAGATGTAAATGGGCATAGAGCGCTGGAAAAAATGTAAAGAGTCAGACTAATTAAGGTTCAATTAAGAAGACAAAGCAACAGTCTGTTCCTCCACCTCATGTTAATGATGAACAAATTCCACTCCTACAGTGCGTAGCCAGAATTTAATCTGAGGTGATAACACTAACATGTTCAATATGTAACCCAAGTGCACTAATATCTGTTGAATAAACAGATCCATATGAATTCCATTGGAGAATGAGAAGAACAGGATGAATATCATGCAGGATCTTTTCGTATTTAGATTGAAGAAGGGTAATAATCTTGCCCAGGTATAATTCCACTCATTATTCTATTCAGATAAAATGCCGAGCAGAATATGTGCACTGTCAGGTATTAAACATGACCTGCAGTTTCAGGAGACCGAAACATGGAACTGCACAGAATAATGGAATGAACAGACAAGATTTTTATTACCGACAGGTCAAAATAAGCCGTTATGAATACGTTTGAAAAGCAATTTCCCTTTCATCATAGGTATAATCATGTTTCACTGAGGAGAGAAATTGATGGGCAGGATTAGTCATACTTGTGCCAGTTAAAGGCTGATTACTTGATTGATTTGGCCTATAATGGCCAATCATGTCTTTCATTCTGAGATTAAAAAAAAAAAAAAAAAAAAGTAAAAAACAAGAAAAATACATCACCGTGCAATTATCATTATCATACTGTATGCTCCTGCCATAATAGTCAACTTTATGGATGACATAGCAGCCTTTAGCTGTATATTTCCTAATGTCTTTGCATGGCATGACTAAGATCCGGCTGAAGTGCATAATTACACTTGTCATCTCGGTTTTGCACCTTTACTAAGGAAAAGGCCATTTCTATTACTGTTCTGTGAATGTGAAACCTTAGCTGAGCTCATAATCAAATCTGTAACTATCTGTCAGGCAGAATTCTCGTCTTCGTCCTCAAGTGTAATTAATTCTCAACGCTAGTCTAATTATCACCAAAAAAAACCAAAACATCGTACCTGTTAGTGTGATGTTTATAAATGTCTATTTTAAAGATACCAATTTGAACTTTTCAGGTAAACTGAAAACCCAGTGATTTGTTTTAAAATGTACTTTTTAAATTGGTTTTCATGTTATTTCAGTTCAGCATCAGCGTGCCGGCCCGTGTGACTTCCCTCTCCGTAAGAGTTGCTATCAATTATTTATGAGAGAATCAACTCTACAGAAATGACAACAGTGTCATCTGAGCATGTCTACTTTTTTCCCTTTCTGAGTTAGCAGCCAATAAAATATATGCTGTAATTCCTAGGCATCTATCAACGCTGGATTGATCCATGTAAATGAAGACGACACAGCCGGCAAGGTCACATCACCGTCAGCCCGCCTTGGAAAAAAAATATATACAGCTTGTGACCTGCTGCTTTTTATTATTTATTTTCTTCCAAAAAAATGGTCCCGTCATCCAGGGTGTGACAAGATAGCATTGGCAGACACCTTTTAAAGGGTCACACTTTTCCACTCTCCTTCAGCCGAAAGTGTCCGTTTGAATATGATCAGAGGCGTGTTTGAATCTCGTGCTGTAGATCAAATGAGACCACCTGAGCATCAGGCCAAGTAGAGAAAGCCACCTGCGTGATGGATGATCCAAGCTGTCACCTCTGCATGACTGACATTTAGGGCCAGCAGGCTGCCAGAGACAAAGCTGCCAAGTCCCAGCACAGGCTCATCGAGTTGGAGCAATGTCCTTAGAGGTGGAAATAAAGGAAAGCTTGTGCTCGGCGATAAATCTGGTGGCAACAAGAGGACGAGCGGATACCAGGCTGAACCCTGACTGCGCAGCAAGTAAACCGTGGAACGCATCAACCTTATCACGATGAGGTAAATTCATCAAGAGCCATGCGTTTGTAATTTCCACAAGAATACTAAGAAGGCTCGTTATTCGGTAAAAGCAAGCCAGGCGTGTATTATGTGTGTTTAATTTTCACTGGGTATTGCAGAGTGAAACTGAACAGCCTCCGGTCAGTTTCACATTCCCTCAGTCATTCCTTCAACAGCAACTCATCCATGCTGTTCCAGCTCTGGGGCATGTAGCCGTCTGCTTAGCGCTCTGTCAGCCCCCGTTGGCTTTGTGTCAGAGCACAGTGAAGCTCATAATTGAATAGCGTATTACTACTATTCTCCCCACAGGGTGCCCCCCCCACGACACCAAAGTTAGAGGGAGCCACACTGCACGACCCTCGTCTCCAGACTCATTAATTACTACATCGGTTCCCTGCCTTTCATTCCAGTCCCCTTGGCAGTTCATAAGAAGGAAAAAAAAAAAAAAACAGCAGAGGAAGAAACATCATAGAAAACGTAGTTATCATCCAGGATAGATTTTTCACACTCGTCCATAGACAGGCAAAGCAATGATAAGAAAAGAAAAAAAATGTGTGAATAGTCCCGTGAATAGTCTTGAAAGTCTTGATAGCCGCCTCCTGACAATTTTTTCCTCTTTGCTTTTTTCCCCCCTCTCTGACAAGTTCCTGTGTCACTACACATCTGACTCTGAGCCAGAGAAAAACCAAGAGGTCAGCACAAAGGAAAATTTGGTGTACATGGCTGGAAATTTAAGCTACCCCTTTGCCCTGTGTCTCAAACATTCCTGTCATGGGGAAATTGGACTTCCAGTGTCAAAGGGACCAGGACTCCCTAGAAGAAGAGATCTTGTATCTCAATGGGACTTGACCTGGCTAAATAAAGGATAATTAAAATAAAAAAGCTGCCTACTTAGTGGGTTTGAAGATGACAAAATGATAAAATGTCATCAATCACTAACAATAAAGGTGGCATGATTGTTATTCTTAGCATGGTGCTACCTGAAATGCTGTCTTTGATGAGAAATAAAAATAACATATAAGGATAATGAGTTCATCAAGGCTAAATTACCTGCACTGAAGAGAAGTTATATATAGTTGGTGCAGATATTAGTTCAATTATCTTTTCTTTAGAGGCACATGTTCACTTATTTGATTGCAGGATTTTAGAAGAACAGAGTGCACATTTGAATATGAGCTCCCCAAAGCAGCAAAAGATCAGGAGATGCAATGAGTACCGTGGTACTACAGTTAAAAAATAAATAAATAAATAAATATTCTGATACCTCTGTGGAAAAATATTTCCTTCATCAAATAGCTTTGACAAACAGTGTGAGGCTGTATTGTGGCTGATGTGTGGGTTACTTGAGATGTGAAGGCTTGCACCAAAGCGCCATTGTCCAATGTGTAGTGAAGTGCTCCCCGGTCTGGTTAAATATGCAAGAACCTACAAGAGTGGAGTCCTTCGCGTCTCGTCCAAGTCTCGTTTTCCAAGCACCTTTCCTCCATGCTGAGAAATCCTTTACTCTAATCGACGGCAGCTGCTGCCACCTGATGTGAGGTCTCAGCGAACTTCTCGTCAAGACTTCAGCACTCTTCAATCTGACAAGCCCAGGTGAAGGCTGACAAAAGTTGTGTGACTGTTTCCCCAACATCAAAAGTGTGGAAATATGCCAGTGGAAGTGCTGGAAGGCTGTGAGAGACAGCCAGTGAAACAAACACCGGGAACTGCTCTTATCCCAAAAATAGAGCTGCCACTCGTTGACACACAGATACCTCTAATGAGAGTTAGCCCATGAATATTTAATACTTTCTTCCCTTTTTGTCAATTTGAGCTCAAAAGGGCTCTCACAAATAACAATGAAAGAAGGGGAGGTTTTTAAAAAGGACCCTTGAGTCTGAAGATATGTCCTTTCAGTCTCTAAAAGAGGGAACAACTAGTGCCCATGGAATTATTCACTTATACATGCCAGGTCTTTCCAGACTCAGTTCTCAGTGTTTGACGTGTCGCTGAAATAGCGCAAGCGGCTCAATGCTAATTGGACGACAACGTCTCACGTGTTAAGCCTTAAGCATGGCTTATTTCATGTAGAATATTCTCCTCCATATTTAGCCATATGAGCTTGACTTCAATCAGTTCGTTTTGATTCGAGTCTGATTTAATAGTTATTGCTTGCACACATCAGCAATTAGCTTACAGACTACCTTGTGAATTTCAATCACGATCACCAGAGACAGAAGAAGATGAGAGAGGACAGGCACTCATCTAAAAACTACCAGCTCTGTGATATTTGGAAATCTGTTGTGACATCAAAATTGCAAGTTGCTGTAGCAGCATTTTGCCGCCTATCTATGGAACAGTGAAAACAGCGACGACAACTAAATCTTGTTTCTATCATTATTTGACATGAAGGCCAAGCACATGAACATCACTCAAGTAAAGTGAGGCATTACATGATCTGTTGAAAAATCCGTGTCGAGACATTAATGGCGTCATTAAGCTTGATGTACAGTACAGCAAAGCTTCACAACACATTAGGCAAGGCTCATGTAGCCTTGATGACTTAGACAGAGGTGATGAAATATCATTTCAAAGCCCAGATTTTGTAGGATCTTTATACCTGGTGCCACCTAAAGCCCCTCTAATCTGGCCTACATTCTGGTAGAAGAGGTAGCATGACCCTGACCTGGGGTCTCAGTACATGTCAGCTGCCCCAATCCCAACAACTGCCCATGGAAGGACGTAGCAGGATGAATTTAAATGAGGGGGTTGGGGGGGGGGGGTTGTTCAGTGTGCAGAATTACTCCAGCACAGCTCGGTAAGCTTTACAAATGAAAGGGATTCCTGTGATACATACCGTATAACCCCCAGCAAAGACAGAGGGAAATGGAGAATGATCCTGGCCACTGAGAAAGGAATGAATCATTTTGTCATCTGGTTTGCCCATAAGCTGGAAGCCATTATTTTGCTGTGAAGGAGTTCACAACTGCCTAGGATTGTACATTGCACATTGTCTCTTCCAGCCACGCTCTTGCTCACTGCACTCGTAGGCTTGAGGAGAGTGAGAATTGCTGAATGTACACTTCACTGGACCTGCACTAAGTCTCTGGAAGCACGTATAAACAGTAAAAGTTTGCAGTGCAACTTAGTGCTAGACTCTCAGCATGGTGAAACGATGCATTTGGAGATGGAAGAGACTCAATCATTTCGGGTGCTCTATGGTGCCTCGATTTTGTTACATAGGATGCTAATTTAGGTGAGTAGCAATGGGTACTTACTTCCTCAGAGAGTCGTCATGGCAGATAAGCATGTGCTAATTATAACGCGTGCGGTTCATGTTAATCATTGAACAGTTAAGCCGATGCTTGGCATGGCGTGAGAGCAGGTGTTCCAGCGGGGAAGGATTACCTGCTCCCCGTGCTCAGGAGAAATGAGCAGTGAAGCAGCAGCAAGAGTGAGCGAGAGAAGCCCGAGAGAGAGTTTTGCACTGTCTCTGACTGACAGCGTGTGACAACGCAGGGCAGTCATGGATTAAAGCAACACAAACTGAATTCAGCAGAGATATACATGGAGAGGAGCGGAGCCATGTCCCTATAGGCTAGCGTAATGAGCCGCTCATGAATACACATAAAGGAAATCCCTGCATGCAATGTAAAGTTAGCCTCTCGGCACACTCTGGAGGCTTGAAGAGAGCAAGAAATGAAAAACAGATTTTTAAATCTACTTTTGTTCAGCCTCAAGCAAAAACTAGCCTGTATAATTAAAAAATAATAATTATAAATCACATCACAAACCAACAGTCAGTAATGAGTCCTCTATTAATCATTAATCACACATATACTGTAAAATTCGTTAGATTTGTTATTTGTTAGAAATTGATGGGCTAAAAGGAACATAGTGTACATCACGCCAAGAAGTGCATCCTGTTTCTCATAAACCTATACAATTTCTCTCCCTCCCACCGTGCATAAATACCTACATTTTGCTTTTCTGCAGCAATATGATTTCAAGTGGTTCAATAATGTTGAGAAAACTCAAGCTGATCCCCTCATATCAGCCGTAGCACTCTGTCACACCTTGTTAGGCTCTCACGACACAAGAAATCTGCTGGGATTCTAGGGGAGTATAACAAATTTTTCGGCGGTGGCCGCTGAGATGCTCCGTAGGCTTTCACCGAGGCCCTGCTCGGCTGCCCACCCCCTCCGTTTCATCTCCAGAGAAAAGCCCCAGAAAGGAACACAAGCAAGGTAAATCTATTTGATGGAATTGGTAATTGTGTGGCGTGGGTCGGCGTGCCACTAAGAGGCAGAATGGATGGGCACCGTCAGCTTCTCTCTGTCATGCTGTCAGTTTCCGAAGCCCCAGGGGAATGTACCTTATTTCCATAGCGTGGCCCTGCTAGCCCATCACGCAGGTAGGGTTAAAAAATAAATAAATAAAATAAAATAAAAAGGTGGACCGGCGGTGGGGGTGGCAGCTATACACACACACCACAGCCTATTTGATGCTCCCAGTTGGAATTAGGCAAGCAGAGCAGGCCTGCACTAGCTTTGTGAAAAAGCAGCAGCTCTAGGGCTTGCTATGGATTTCTGAATTATACCTGCCTGTGCCCATCAACCAAACAGAGAAAGAGGGAAATGTCATAAAACCTCCTACCCTGCTTTTAAAAATAAAGAAATAATAAAAACCGCCACATGGAAAACTGGATTTGTATTGAAATTGTGTGAGCAATGCAATGACAATGGCAATGCTGATGGGTGCGAGATACAGAAAAGCCCAACACAGCAAAGAGATATGAGTCAGAATCTATGGAATATACTTTGGCCAATTTAGCCAGTGAGAAAACAGCACAGAAGGAAGAGTAAGTCTTAAAATGAAAAGCAATAAACACCTACAGTGTTAAATTAGCAGCCTTAATTTCAGCTGCACATAAAAAGAGTTAATCCAATACCTCAAGTGTTCATTCGACACATACAATATTGAGTGAACAAGACCCAAGTGAGGCAGACCCTGCCTTGTTCCCCAAAATAACTCAACACAGGATGAAAAGCAAGGTGAAGTTCTGTGATTAACAGTCTCGGGCTCCAGATGGTCCCACCCCTTCAGGCTATGGTGTCCGGATTCAGCTAGTCATTTTTCTACAATATGGCACCTAAATCAGGAACCGTTACAGGATCTTTTGTGTGACTGGCAGATACATTTCCAGAAGTTATAGTCTACAAACCTCTGGGAACAATTTCGAAAAGCCATCATAACTGATTCTCTGGGCATTTCTTGCAAACCTTGGGCTATTCATTCCGGGCATTTAATCTCAACAATAAAAATGGGATGCTACCAGGAAAAACACAGCACTTGAAGCCTTTGTAGTGGAAAATGGTTCTATTCTCAAGTTCAGATTACTATCTTCACCATGTCATTCTTCACAAGAAATATGTATCATTTTCTAGAAATGCACTAAATAACAGTATGTATAGATCAATCTTTGAGAACTAAAATAGCTATAATGGTCCAACATACCTGTTGTCAATGCAGGTATATTTGGTCAGGTAATATTTGATCAGAAATGAATGTGTCTCACCAGAAGCCCAGTGATCATTAATCCTCCAGCATGTCATCCTAATGGCTTAAATGGGGCCACGGTATGGGTCATGATCCGAACAAGCAGTAGAGTCAGTCAATGTGGAATGAGAATAGCTTAAAGAAGTTAGAATTGGACCCAAGGTGATTAATCACTGAATTACAATTGGATTAAGACCCATGAAAGAAACTCTTTGCACCCTGAAGGCACAATTTCTCATTTCTCCGGAAGCAAAGCCTGAGACACGGAGAACCCAAGATACCATTAAAACCTCAAATGTGAAGTCTCTCCTGAATGTGGATTAACCAATCATCCTGAGCAGAACAGATGTAACAAGTGGAACATCAAAAAAAGAATGTCATTCAGTGGGTTCTGTTCTCTTTAGATATTATATCTGAAATATGTGAAGTCCAAATGAAATTACGAAAGCTATTTGGAGACATAAAGCATGAACAATTAATACAGGTCGTTTCTTGTAAAAGAGAGCGATTAGAGAGAAACTTGGAAAAGTACTTCTCAGAACATAACTCTTACCTTGAGTAGCACAAGATTCACGGCCAGCAGGAAACAGGATCGCATGGGGGAAGAAGAAAAAGAGACATTAATACTCAGAATACATATGGTATACAGAAATATAATCACTAACTGTAGGCCACTTGTTGCTAGGCACAATTTGTTTTTGTGAAAAGCATTTTTTGGGGTCACATTATTGGACACACCTACTTGCTTAATGCACCCTGGAGGTGTATGATTGAAAAATACAGCTTATTTGTTTACCATGTGTGATATGTGTTAGCTGTCAACTGGCCTTCTATCAGAGTCAGTTTCAGCCCACAATACTCCAATCGGCTGGAAATTGCTGGTTGAGGGACAGTTTCTCAACCGTGACTGATACACACATATCAGCACCATGATCACTAACACACTACTACCATGTTAAGGTCAATGCTGTGTTGATAACGTTCCAAATAATATGGTTCTGGTCACCAGTCATAATCTAATGGTCAGTTTTCTTAATGAAGGCAGTATAAGGTGCATATACACTATATGGCCAAAGGTTTGTGGACACCTGGCCACACCAATCCCAGATTTAGTCAAACTATTACTGTTCTAATAAGCTCCACTCTTCTGGGAAGGCCTTTTACTAGATTTTGGAACGTGGCTGTGGGGATTTGTGTTTATTCAGCCACAAGAGCATTAGTGAGATCAGGCACTGATGTTGGGTGAGGAGGCTCCAGTTCCAGTTCATCCTAAAGATGTTCAGTGGGGTTGAGGTCAGGGCTCAGTGCAGGACACTCGAGTCCTTCCACTCCAACCTTGTCTTTATAAACCTCACTTTGTACACAGGGGCATTGCCATGCTGGAACAGATCTGGGCCTCTTCATTCCAGTGAACTGAAATTGTAATGCCACAGCATACAAAGTCATTCTAGACAATTCTGTGCTTTCAACTTTGTGGAAGGATTTAACGTACACCATTCACCCCAGTGATAGCTCAGCTGCTAATCATTAGCATAATAAGATAAGACTTCATAAATGATCACAACCCTTGTGCTTTACATTAAACCCTTAAACACATATGGGTGTGATGGTCAGGTGTCCACAAACTTTTGGCCATATAGTCTATACAGGTTTGCATATGCCTCATTTATAGCAACATAATAGTGTGTAAGAGTTCAAAATTGCTCATATAGCGTGTGGTAAGATATTAGTCTAAGATATTATCTTTAGCAGGCACTTAATCCTGGTCAGGGTTGCGGTGGATACAGAGCCTATCCCAGGAACACTAGGGGGGAGGCAAGAATGCGCCCTGGATGGACACCATGAATACACACATTCGCATACTGTGACAATTTTGAGATACCAATCAAGCTACCAGCATGTTTCTGGGAGGTGGAAGGAAACTCAAGAGCCCAAGAGATAAACCATATAGGGAGAACATGAGAAATTCACATAGCAACAGATAGCAACCCGAGCTCAGGATTGAACAAGAGACCCTGGAGTTGTAAGGCAGCAATGCTATACTAATGTCATCAACTGTTTGCATCTCCTTTTCTTAATTTGAATAAACATTCTCAAATGACCTGTGTTATGTTTTATGTACAGTATATAAAAATAAGGCAAAATGGTGTCCATCAAGTATATCCACCTTAAGTTTACAAGTTTTGAGAAAATGACCAGGATAGAACCAAGACAATTCTAATCACACAAAATCATTCACAATCAAGCCTCACCCTGGGAAGAGAGCTTCTAAAAAGCCTTGGATGGACAGTTAGGCTTCATGC
The DNA here is from genome assembly GCA_023630585.1 of Cranoglanis bouderius. Classification (NCBI taxonomy): domain Eukaryota; kingdom Metazoa; phylum Chordata; class Actinopteri; order Siluriformes; family Cranoglanididae; genus Cranoglanis; species Cranoglanis bouderius. Next base: position 17,376,623 of record CM042551.1, read on the forward strand.
TTGTGTGAAGCTGATTGCCAATCATTTGTAAAAGCCTGGACCGAAAGATGAGCTGTGTGCACATCTGCGTGTCTTAAGCTGATAAAGCACACAATGGTGTTTTGCTTAACAGCTGGGAGGATAAGCGAGAAAACAATGCACTCCCCCAACCATAAGAAGTTAGTATGAACTCCCTCTAGCCTGCCTGTCAGTGTGCACCCACGCTCCCTTCACACACACACACACACATACACACACACACACACACACACACACACACACACACACACACAAGAGCACATGGTGTGGTCCAAAGCCACACACACATGCTGTGCCACTCCCTGCTGAACAACAGACACGAGAGCAACTCTATACACACACAGCTGTCAATGTGTGTGCACTCCACTTATTCCCCTGCTCTGTCATCCACCGGAGAGGGGAAAAAAGTCTTTTTATTCGACTGAAACAAAAAGAAGTGAAAACATTTTTATCCACGGTCCAGCCATGCAGTGACAAAGTTAAGCAGAAGGTCCTGCAGCGGGGCTGGATATATCGCAGACACATCCATGACAAAACTGTCAAGCACTTCATAGAGCTGCTTTCATCACGTCGTGTCCTTTAATATATCCTGCTTTGTTATTTGGCCCGATGTGCTGCTCATAAACACCACAGGTCGATTGATTATTTCTTTTAGTGCAGTTCCCAGGCTTTGGCTGCTCAGGCTAGGGAAATATTTTGTACAGATCACTGAGTTTGATCTCTGCGTTTTATTGTTGAACATCAACAATCTGTAAGAAACATTAAATGTCAAATAGGCTTGTGTTTGTACTCACACTGCTATCATACACTATAGAGATATTCCATCCATCCATCCATCCATTTTCCATGCCGCTTATCCTACACAGGGTCGCGGGGAGCCTGGAGGAACTCGGGACACAAGATGGGGGACACCCTGGACGGGGTGCCAACCTATTGCAGGGCACAATCACACAACCATTCACACAAAATGGACAATTTAGAGACGCCAATCAGCCTACAACACATATCTTTGGACTGGGGTAGGAAACCAGAGTACTTGGACCAAACCCCCGAACCACGGGGAGAACATGCATGCTCTTTGCAAACAGGGCGGAGGTGGGATTTGAACTCCTAACCCTGGAGGAGACAAACATGCTAACCACTAAGCCACCGTGCCCCCACACTAGAGAGATTACTATCTGGGAAAATACTGAAGACAAAGAAGGGAGGTCCGAGGTCAGACCAATTCTTAGAGTACTATTACACCATGCTTGTGTTTGGCAAAGAAGACAATAAACAGGCGAGACAGGAAAACAGTGCTTGTACTTGGTTATTTCTTATTTCTTGGCTGGGACATACCGCACCTTTCTAGCACCTATATACACTATAACAGAGCTCCACTCTTAAAGTGTTGTAATAAACTTTGCCTGGCCACTGTGGTGTGTATAAGGGCCCCCCCCCCCCCCCCCCCTTAATCTGACACACTCAGACACCTTGTCCCTAAAGCGAGTTGGGAGTGTGAGGCAGATGGTGACGACTGTCCCCTCTTATCAGTCGGCCTCGGGGACAAGGTCGCAGCCTGTAGAGCAGGATCGATTAAGACACGCTGTCGTAACTGCACACCCAGACATATACTGCAGACTGACTGGAGGACCTTCAGGGATTCCAGCGTTTGAGTTCCATCTAACATTCGAGCTTCTCCATCTGCCTCTTGCACGCCAAGGAATTCGATTCTCTCATGCACTCCTTCGTATCGTGTATCTTTTCAGCCAAGTCCTTGTTCTCAACACCCACGTTCAGTCCACTGAAAATAAAATGCAGCGAACATGAGCAACAATTGGCTGGGTGGATTATGCATAGTTTGTTAATGTAAATGTAAAAAAAAAAAGAAAAGGTTTTATAAAGAGGGGCTTGTGAGTGATGTAATCTAGCCGTACTGATTGGCTTTTCAGAGTGGCAGATCTGCACTATTACAAGCCTGGTTAATCCAGTCACAATGCACCAGATCACAGACAGGCGCTTTTTTCTACTCCCACACTTTGTTCATGTAATGCCCAAAGCGCTACAAAGAGCATTGGGATTTGCTTGAAGTGAATAAAACCCATTGAATTGAGCTGATATCAGCATTAATCAGGCAATACACACATCAGCTCACATTGCCAGGACACACTGCAGATGAGGCTGTAATGGCAAAGTGATGCAACTGATATATCATGCTTTTACTCTGTGAAGCATATGCATGTCTGGTTTTAAATATTAAATGAAAATAGATGTGAGAGAAATTTGCAAGATCTATGGAAGCTGCATCTGTGAAATAGACCGCTTTGGACATGTTAGTAGTTTTTTCGCTCGTTCTCACGTTCTCTCTTCTTCTGCTCATTCGTTTTCATTGCCTTGCCTTGTCATTCCCTCTCAGGATAAAAGACAATCTGTGGGGTTTATTTTTGACTTTGATCTACTAGTTTTCTATAAGACGGAACTGTCCTGTTGTTTTGTCTTATAAATAGTTCACACTAATTCAGAGAACTGCCTATCAGCACAACGTCAGAACTCCACTTTCACTTTCCTCAGAAGCCTCGTGCTGGCTGTCGCGTGATTGGTGAGGCACGAGGCTTCTGCATTTACATTTGCAAAATGAAGTGAGCGTGAACGCAGTATCTTCACACCTGCAGTCATTTGACTTTCCATTCTGCTGCCAGCTTAATTGAATAACCACATGGGAAACAGATGACTTTTTAATTATAGCTAATTCTCGTCTTACCTCACAGCTGTATGTTTAATTGGAACAGGGCCTCAACAAATGGTAATCTAAAGGTTGACTCCTGCAATTAAATCGTTCGCCTGTTGGGTTGGTTGCTAATACAGTGGATATAAAAAGTCTACACACCTCTTGTAGGTTTTTGTGATGAAAAAAAAAATCTTTACATCATCTTTAATGGTTTAACGGCAATTTTTTGTGAAAACAAACAGAAACATTTTAGGAGGAAAAAAAGAAAAAGAAAAAACTTTCAATAGGCTGGTTGTACACGTGTGCACACTCCTCAACAAACACTTTGTTAAAGCACTTTCTGCTTGTAATATAGCACTTTTTGTCTTTTTGGGCAAGAATCCAGCAACTTAGCACATCCTGATTTGGCAATTTTATTCCACTCTTCCTTGCTTCAGATCTATCAAATTGTGAGGGGATCTCCTTTGCACAGCCCTCTTCAAGTCATTTAGGATTTAGATAGGAAGGTAAAAAAATTTCTTCAGCTTCAGCTGTCTAACAGAGGCATGCAGGTTTTGTGCTAAAATAGATTGGTATTTGGAGCTACCAATGATTCCCTTTATCTTGATTAGAGCCCCAGTTTCAGCTAAATAGGATGATGCTGCCACCACCATGCTTTACCATGGGTATGGTGTTCTCTGGGTGATAGACCATAACACATTTTGCCAAAATTGAGCAAAATTTTGGTAGGCTTGGATGTAAAAGGTCTGCAGAGATCAGTACTTGCCAGATATTCCTGCAGCTCCTTTAATGCTGCTGTAGTTCTTTTGGCAGCCTCCCTGATAAATTTTCTTCTTGTACTTTCTTCAATTTGGGAGGAACGTCCTGTTCTTTATAATGTATTACCGTGATGCCCCATTTTCTCCACTTGTTGATGATGGCCTTTGAAAATTCTTTTGAAACCCCTCTCCTGATTGACACCTTTCGACAGTGAGATCCTGTACATGCTTTGAAAGATCTTTGCGGACTACAGCTTCAGCAGTCCACCAAGAAAATCCTACAGAAACAGGTGAGCTTTATTTAAGATTAATCAGAATCACTTCATTGATGACATATGAATGATGCATAAGTTCGAATGTGATTGGGTCATTCTGAGCACGGTCACTTGCTCCATTATAAAAGGGTGTACACACTTATGCAACCAGGTTATTGCAAGTTTCTTATTTTTCTTTCTTTTTTTTTTTTTTTTTTTACTAAAATCTTTCTATGAGTCCTTTGTTTGCCATCAGGGGAACCTACAGTAAGGAGTTTCTAAGCATTGGTATGTGCTGGAAAGTTCACAACTTCTATATGTCAAGAAATCCCTGATTGCTCCTCTAAATAAACTGTTATTCTCCAAGCTGTGTTGAAAAAGGTCAAGTTAAAGCAAAATTACTTTATCCCGAAGCCTAAATACAGCTCTAATTTTAAAAACACTTCTCTTAAAAGCCAACACACTGATTACATGCCAGGCTACACAAGAATCTGATACATTTACCCCCATTGATTTTGTCTGCACACACCATTTAAAACATTTTAAAAGGTTTTCAGTGGAAAAGTAGATAACAGCCACATTATATTCCTCACAACTTTGCAATACCAGCCGGAAAATGCAATGCGGCATGACTTAATTCCCCGTTTCCTATTGATGGAGGCATAACTTCACAGTGAGTGACAGCGCAGCCAAAGTGTTCAATTACAGAACCAACCACTGTCAGCACTTTTTGAATGAGCAAAATATTTACAGCACCCACAGAAAAAAAAAAAAACAACTGTCTGATCCAGATCAGTCAACAGAATCAATTCATCTTCATCTCAGGGGAAATAGCAGGTTGGGTTTAAAAAAGTTTTTTTTAAAACTTAACTTGATATGCAGCTAGGTAAGTCATGTCATTAAATCCTTTTCCTAACATGGTAATGAGATTACACTGAGAAAAAATGAAAATTTGATTCTGACAGCTTGAAAAACCTTTTTCCGGTATAAACAAATAACTTTTGCAGCACAATGTATACTGTAGTTCGGAGGCTTTAGTGAACGCATCACCAAGGAGATGTACAAGATGTCTACCAGCAGGCTAAACTGACGCCGACTGAATTTACCTCTAATCCTCATTGAATCACAGATAATTATATCTCTTTAAAGCCAGCCACCATGCTCAATTAAGGCTCCAGTGAAGGAAGTAATCTTAATTGCTATAGAAAACAGCGCATTATTAGAAGGGGGGTAATTAACCTTCCTCCAGCGCGGACACTTAAGTACTGTGTAAAAGTTGTCTGCTCACTACCGGTAATGCCCATCACCTGTCAGTCATCCCATGAACACAGACGGCCTCATCAGCCACGAATTAGCACAGCCTTGTCTGCTTAATATCCTCCGACTACACAGCAAAACACACATTCACTTACAGATACATGAAACACATGTTTCACAGGCCAACTTCAGCACTGGTTGGGTATTAAATATATACAGATATGTCATGCTGGATGGCAGTGAGATGCGTGTGAGGAAAAGTAAGCTGTAAGGACATGTAGGATTTATATCCACAGGTTCATGTCATCATCAGCCAGCTATAAATGCTTTACTTCACCCACAGAAGTAACAGGCACTGTCTACAAGCACCAAACACCAAAATCAAACACCGAGAAGCTCGTCAGAGCTGCACGCGTCGAACAGGTGCACGCTGCTGTTCCAGTCATCAGGGTGATAATGAGTGAGAAGATCAATCGTGTCGACGAAGGTGACGTCTCGGAGAAGCTCGGCACACGCCAAAGGCTGGAAAGTTTTCTGTATCGGGAGATGCTTCCTGTCTGAAGGTGAAATGAGGTGTGCTAACGAGAGGAGTTTCAGACAGCCAAAGCTTTTTGAACTGCACATCCAACAGCTGTTTAAACACATAGCCCAACTGGTTTGCTCTGAGAAGTGCCTCCCAGGGGTGAAACCGGTTTAGAGAGAGAAAACAAAGTCTCTTTATTTAAAGTTTATAGAGCAGTAGAGACTGGCAAGTAGCCATATCACAGTGTTTCCAAATAGTCACACATTAGGGTCGCTTCCTATGAACAAAAACAGCATATTTCGAATATTCTGTTACACATTGGAATTGCAGTAGACCTTACACCATTGACGTGTAATTAAACCAATGAAGTATCAAAGACTGGCCTGCATTTTTTAAATCTTCTTCTTATTAGAAGATTATTTTATCACATTATTGCCCTGCTTTGGACACAATACGGCAATGGAACCTATCTCATCTGTGTTTGATACTGTACGCACAACCATCCATCCATATTCTGTAACACTTATCCTACACAGGGTCAGGGGGAGCCTGGAGCCTATCCCAGGGAACTTGGGGCACAAGGTGGGGGACACCCTGGACGGGGTGCCAACTCATTGCAGGCATTCACACACACTGCAGACAATTTGGAAATCAGCTTACAACTCATGTCTTTGGACTGGGGGAGGAAACCGGAGTACCCGGAGGAAACCGAACATACAAACTGTGTACACAGGGCAGAGGTGGGATTCCAATCCCCAACCCTGGAGGTGCAAGGGAAACGTGTTAACCACTAAGCCACAGTGCCCCTTTGTATACATAAACATTACGTTGTATAGAACTGCAACACAATATACTGTACTTCCTGCACCTTAGTATAGCTATAGATGTATATGATACATACTATATACTGTAGGTTTTTACTATTTATATTATATCTATGCATACATTCTACATTTTTATACGTTTATCTTTAAATTGTAGTTTATTTTTCAATATATATAATTTTTATTTGATATATATATATATATCTGCAACCACTATGATTAAATTGTCTGTTCTGAGATATCAGAAGATGGCCAATATATATCAATAATGAATACCAAACAATAGATTGTACAGCCCTATATGGACTACACTAAAATACACTAAAATACTACAAAACTACAAAAAATACTCAGATATGCACGTTTAATTTGTGCATTAAACATGAATTTACATATGTGTCACTTATTAATGAAAGGCAATTAAGTTCACTTCACTAACGTCAACAACTGTCTAACAACTGAAAGAAATGAGAGTCCTCTATACGGCTCTTTAGTAGTGAAGCATTTAATCAGTAATGGGAACTGCTCAGCTTTGCTTAAAGTCTAAATGGGTTTTGCACTGACACAGACATAATGCCATATAGAGGGTGCCAGTACCATCCCAATCAATGCACTAAATCACACACACACACACACACACACACACACACACACACACACACACACACACACACACACACTGTTCCCACTACTGTTCTATTTTGTTGATTCAAAACTGATATATTACAGCAATTATCACCACCAAGAATGTGTGAGGCTGGGTGTTCAGGCACATCCTGACACACTTTTTAGTCACTGCTTTGTCATCCAAAAAGTTTCAACATTAGGGGACCTCTGCTGTATCAAAACCCGGCTGCACAAATCAACAGACGACATCCTGCCTAAACCCCTATATCATGCTGTGCCTATGTATTCAAATGCCAACATAATCTACAAACCACATCAGATAAATGTAGAGAAAAGGGCACAGTTTTATTGAAGACAAGGCTCCGCGGATTTCCTGCCACTCCGATAACGCAGCACATTCAAGCCTAGGATTAATGCTGAGTGTTGAAATGAAAACAGTGACCTAAAAAAAAAAAAAAAAAACATCCCCCCCAAATCCCAAACACTGGGCATGAACAAATGTGTAAAATGTTTCCTGGGGAAAAAAAAAACTCACTTCTGCTTCCTTTTCTCATGCAGCAAATGACAAAATGCTGTCTTTTGAGGGTGAGATATACACCAATCAGCCATAACATTAAAACCACCCGCCTAATATTGTGTAGGTCCCACTTGTGCTGCCAAAACAGCTCTGACCCATCAAGGCATGGACTCCACAAGACCTCTGAAGGTGTGCTGTGGTATCTGGCACCAAGACGTTAGCAGCAGATCCTTTAAGTCCTGTAAGTTGTGAGGTGGGGCCTCCATTGATCGGACTTGTTTGTCCAGTACATCCCACAGATGCTCAATCGGATTCAGATCTGGGGAATTTGGATGCCAAGTCAACACCCTGAACTCTTTGTCATGTTCCTCAAACCATTCCTGAACAGTTTTTGCAATGTGGCAGGTCGCATTATCCTGCTGAAAGAATCTACTGCCATTAGAGAACAATGTTTAGGTAGGTGGTATGTGAAATGAATGCCAGGACCCAAGGTTTCTATCATAGCCAGCATTAATTTTTTCAGCAATTTGTGCTACAGTAGCTCTTCTGTGGGATCAGACCAGACGGGTTAGCCTTCACTCCCTACGTGCATCAATGAGCTTGGGCACCCATGACCATGTCACCCATGACCCTGACCCTTGTCCTTCCTTGGACCAGTTTTGGTAGGTACTAACCACTGGATACCAGGAACACCCCACAAGACCTGACGTTTTGGAGATGCTCTGACCCAGTCGTCTAGCCATCACAATTTTGCTCTTATCAAAGTCGCTCTGATCCTTAAACTTGCCCATTTTTCCTGCTTCCAACACATCAACTTCGAGAACTGACTGTTTGCTTGCTGCCTAATATATCCCACGACTGTCACTGAAACGAGATAATCAGTGTTATTCACTTCACCCGTCAGTGGTTTTAAAGTTACAGCTGATTGGGTTATATATACCCTGTTGTATTGTACTGTATTTACTGTGCAAAAGAAATGCTGTAGAACAAAGATGCCTTCAAAATAATGAAATTAAATGTTTCTACATTAAAAAAAAACAAAAAACATAAAGAGCAGTAAACATTAGTAAATGAAATAAAGTCAATATTTAGTGTGACAAAAAACTGAAACTAAAACTAAAAATAGTAGTCTCCGGTACAATGTGTGCAGTTTTACAAGGAAATGAGCTGGTAAGTTTTATTGAGCATCTTGCAGAACCAGCCACAGTTCTTCTGGAGACTTTGACTTTCGCACTCGCTTCTTATTTTTGCAGCAAAACCCAGCAGCCTTCATTGTGTTTACTGTCTGAAAAGTGTCTCTTACGTAATATGCTGCTTTCTTTAATGACATACAAACATTTTTCTGTAACGTTTCATTCTGTGCTAGAAAACTAATGTTTGGGAATCTAAAATGTTTTTGTACTGACTTGATAATGTAGACGTCATAAAATAAAAAAATCTATAACAAAGTTTGTACTAAAAAAATAGGGTGTCTAAAACTTATAAACTTATATATATATATATATATATATATATATATATATATATATATATATATATATATATATATATATATATATATATATATATATATACACACATGTATCAGTTTGTTCCATCACATGACCAGATCAACTAAGGAATGTGAAATCTCAGAGAGCTCTGCAAGGAGTCGCAGGTGTTCCCAGCAGCCCGGCTCTTCCCGACCACCACTTTTAACCAGAAAAATGCTCATGCTTTGAAGCGACTGGTGAAAAGCAGATGAAAGATTTACCCGCACACTCCTGTTTTTTGATGTCTACCAAATCATATTTATTCACCTGGCATTCATGCTAGGTATGAAAAACTTGTTTTCCGCAACAAAAAGTAGGCATCACAGCCAAAACTACAAGCTGTACCAATGAAGCTCATTCATGGAAAAACAGCTCTTGATAGAGAGGCAGCACAGGTATGGAAATATTATGCTATGCTATGGGAAAGGGAAGTATTCACAGGTTATTGTTTACTAGATAGGCTAGATGACTGTCTCTAGAGCTCTAACCACCTTAAACCTAATGTAATTAAAAGAATCAGAAACGTCCACCAGGAATATCTAAAAGTTAGCCATGTGAGTTACAAAAAGGTGGAACCAAGACTGCAGGGCTTGTACTATTTCAGTGACAGTTAAAGTAAACTTCTGAACAACAGTGGAACAATATACTTGCTATTTAATATAATTTATTTCTCATTCAACCTTCTGTCTCCTAAATAATACTCACTCGTGCGTGTGCGCGCACACAAACACACACACACACACACACACACACACACACACACAAACACACACACACACACACACACACACGGACTGCGTAAACAGATTAAACAAGTAAACAATATATTTATTTATTTATTTCTATGATTGGTTCGGTTACTACTTATCCTGGTCAGGGTGACTGTGGATCTGAAGCCTATCCCAGACTGGACATGAGGCGGGAATACACCCAGGATGGGACACCAGTCCTTCGCAGGCACAATACACACACATTCACACTCTCGTTAACGTGTTAGAGGCAGTATATCTTATCCAAAACACCTACCGGCATGTTTCTGGGAGGCGGGAGGAAACTGGAGAACCCGTATCAAACCCACAAGGACGTGGGGAGAACATTCACAAAAACTCCACACAGACAGTAACAGGGGACCCTGCACCACCATGCCTTTATTAATATTATTAACATATATTAACAAGGTAGTGTCAATATGTTAACATTATTAACATAGCATACCATAAAGCTAATATAGTACACACAAAAAGTCAGCACCCATGACTCAAAAATAAACTCTGCAGCTAAATATTCAAGTCCTCTCCAGGCAAAACCCAGACCAAAAAAACCCCAATGCCATTGAATATCCACAACGTCAGCAACTTGTAGCAAATTCATTTCAGGCCCATGGCAAGCTTGGTTCACAAATGTGACTGTGACTCCTCTGGCACTACACAGTGCCGTGGATCTAAAACAGCTTTTCTAGCAGCAAAGTTCCTTGATAGTTCAATAAACTCTCATTAGAGGTTCAAATAAACAATGGATGGGAGAGCCAAGAGTGTGAAAAATGTCTCTCAACTGGAACTGAAGGGAAAATGCTAATTGCACGTTTGAAACCAACCAAAACCCTAATGCACCAATTCAAGTCACGTCAATACTTCACAAAATTGCCTTTTTTGGACACGAAATCAATTTTCGCTGCCATTTACTAACTACTCAAAATCCATTTTTAGTGTGACTCATAAAGTGCCTTCCATTTAAAAGTGTTCCTAATTGGACTTCAACTAAATCCTAATATGGATTTCAACAAAGATATTGTTTATTAGTCAAAAGTTTCAAGCTTCTGTTGATTGAAAAACCAGTAAATGAATAGAAATGTATCTCGGGTAACTCATCACCAAACAGCTCCTGAATACACCAGATATTGAATGATATACATAAGTAATAGAAGTGTTATACATCAATCCTAATCCAGATTTGGGACAGTTTCAGAGTCTCAGAAACCCACTCTTTCACATTCCTGTTTGCCTGCTGATGAGTCGTGGCCAAAGTTGAGATAATGTTAAGGAATTTCTGAATCGTCAGGTGTGCTCTCAGGTGTCGGCAGAGAACATGGGAACATGGCTCCAGGAAAAAATTCTTGGGGACCCTGGCAAAGACATGGTATGGCTCAGGAATTTCAGAGAGTTCAACATGGGAAGGAATAGCTTTCTCACTGTCAAGAGAAGGACACACTTGAGTTGAAGGAACAGTCATAGGGTTAGTCTGGTAGAACTGAAGAACAGATAGAAGCAGGATAAGTAGGTGTCATGAACCATCAGACTTTAAATACCCAGAATAAAAGAGCACCCTAATGGTGGTACAGCAGAAAAGCTTTTGCCCTACTAGTCGAGCCAAGAGAGCAAAATTGGCCATGCTTTCTGGGTGTGAGGAATGGCATACTCTCTCTCCTATGTCAATCACAGTGACACCAGCCAAATGTGGGCATTTGTGAGGTCATGTATGCTGAAGAGGACAGTTAGCACTCCTCCAAGTGTGTTACAGGGCCCTCTGATGCAGCATGAGCAGCAGTTCTAAAAGATAGAAGATCAGTTAGATTGTACAAAATTGTTCTTTCAAGTCCCCATGAAATCAAAATGGAAGCTTTGTGGCTTTTAGAATGAATATGTTAGCCTTAAGGTTATCTATAAGCTAGTGTGCTCCAAAACAATAACAGAATTCACATTTAGAAGATATACTGTATGCATTCAAAATTTACATTCTCTCTCTACCACCAATACGGATCAACAATTTTGATGACATCATTCTGCACATCAGCTTCCCATCAGATTTTCTGTACAATCAAATGTTCTCTAGAATCTGAAGTGTCCCGCCAACATTATAAAAATCATATCAGCATGCATGGGTCATAAATGTGTCGTTGGCTGTTCCAAGGTACGCATTTTATTCAGTTTTCCAACTGTAAGTTGGTTGAGAAGGAAATGGCTTGAATTCATTCACTCTGAAAAAGGAGGTATTTGTGCCAGCTCACGGCTTTGTGCCAGGTAAAGGTTTTCCATGGTACTAACTGTCAAGTACGGCTTAGCCTGGGCTGTCAGGTAAGCGAAACGCTATTGGCTATTTAAAAAGGGGGAGGAGCCACTCGATATGTCCCGCCCTGACTTCCTGTTTCAGTGGAAATTACGTATAGATTTGAATAACTCTGCATGTTTCAAGGCATTTCACAGGGTCTTTCAAGACAAAGTATAGGCACTGTGGTCTCTTCCCACGCATTACTGAAAAAAATCAACGATTTTGGATGGGAGTCCTGACTTCAGTTAGGCTGTTGTTTTTGGACAGACGCAATCTTAGATTCCAGACATGGATACCATTCTGTCTCATACTAGATGACTGAACATTAGCCTCATTTGGATAGAAAATACACTGAAAATATTACAAACGGGGTCATGTTGATCCCAGCAAACTCTTGATGTACAGTATGCTACCACCCAATGCTTAGTCAGAGAGCATCAACGTGAAAGGTCAAAGAAACCTCAAAAAAGCTGAAGAATCAAGAGGCTTGCTTAGTAATGGGACAGCCTGGGTCCTAATGCAGCAGTATGGAGGGTGTATGATCAGTCTCCATACAAAATAACCCAAGGCAGGTTCTGTGGTGTGATGAGCTCAGGAAAAATTTTTTGTTTTTGTTTTTCGTTTTGTTATTCATGTATTTGACACTCCCCTAGTATGGCAATACTGATCCACCGTTTCATATGCAAGCGCAATATGACAGAAAAAAAATAGAGCTGTTTCATCGATTAGCTTAAACAATAGCCGTATTTAAAACTCAAACCTCAAACGCCCAAGTCAATTTTTAGCAGAATGACAACAAAGGCTTGTGCAAAGGAAAATATTGTATGCTTTAATTAGGAGCATGCTCAAAAGTAACAAGAGCACTCCTACTAAAACATAAAATAGCTTATGTTTAGAGCTACTGAGATCCATAATGTATAATTTAGACAACCTTTTTATGGACAGTTTAAGTTCTACTAAAACTAAAACTACTATAAACACTGATTTAGAGTAATCTCTGCATTCATGCTACAGTATCTCACAAAAGTGAGTACACCCCTCACATTTTTGTAAATATTTTATTATATCTTTTCATGGGACAACACTGACGAAATGACACTTTGCTATAATGTAAAGTAGTGAGTGTACAGCTTGTATAACAGTGTAAATTTGCTGTCCCCTCAAAATAACTCAACACACAGCCATTAATGTCTAAACCGCTGGCAACAAAAGTGAGTACACCCCTAAGTGAAAATGTCCAAATTGGGTCCAAAGTGACAAAAATTTTGCGTGGCCACCATTATTTTCCAGCACTGCCTTAACCCTGTTGGGCATAGAGTTCATCAGAGCTTCACAGGTTGCCACTGGAGTCCTCTTCCACTCCCCCATGACATCACAGAGCTGGTGGATGTAAGAGACCTTGCGCTCCTCCATCTTCCGTTTGAGGATGCCCCACAGATGCTCAATAGGGTTTAGGTCTGGAGACATGCTTGGCCAGTCCATCACCTTTACCCTCAGCTTCTTTAGCAAGGCAGTGGTCGTCTTGGAGGTGTGTTTGGGGTCGTTATCGTGTTGGAATACTGCCCTGCGGCCCAGTTTCCGAAGGGAGGGGATCATGCTCTGCTTCAGTATGTCACAGTACATGTTGGCATTAGCTCCCCAGTGCATGCAGCCCCAGACCATGACACTCCCACCACCATGCTTGACTGTAGGCAAGACACACTTGTCTTTGTACTCCTCACCTGGTTGCCACCACACACGCTTGACACCATCTGAACCAAATAAGTTTAACTTGGTCTCATCAGACCACAGGACATGGTTCCAGTAATCCATGTCCTTAGTCTGCTTGTCTTCAGCAAACTGTTTGCGGGCTTTCTTGTGCATCATCTTTAGAAGAGGCTTCCTTCTGGGATGATAGCCATGCAGACCAGTTTGATGCGTGTGCGGTGTATGGTCTGAGCACTAACAGGCTGACTCCCCACCCCTTCAACCTCTGCAGCAATGCTGGCAGCACTCATACGTCTATTCTGCAAAGCCAACCTCTGGATATGATGCTGAGCACGTGCACTCAACTTCTTTGGTCGACCATGGCGAGGCCTGTTCTGAGTGGAACCTGTCCTGTTAAACCGCTGTATGGTCTTGGCCACCATGCTGCAGCTCAGTTTCAGGGTGTTGGCAATCTTCTTATAGCCTAGGTCATCTTTATGTAGAGCAACAATTCTTTTTTTCAGATCCTCAGAGAGTTCTTTGCCATGAGGTGCCATGTTGAACTTCAAGTGACCAGTATGAGAGAGTATGAGAGCGATAACACCAAACACCTGTTCCCCATTCACACCTGAGACCTTGTAACACTAACGAGTCACACGACACCGGGGAGGGAAAATGGCTAATTGGGCCCAATTTGGACATTTTCACTTAGGGGTGTACTCACTTTTGTTGCCAGCGGTTTAGACATTAATGGCTGTGTGTTGAGTTATTTTGAGGGGACAGCAAATTTACACTGTTATACAAGCTGTACACTCACTACTTTACATTGTAGCAAAGTGTCATTTCTTCAGTGTTGTCCCATGAAAAGATATAATAAAATATTTACAAAAATGTGAGGGGTGTACTCACTTTTGTGAGATACTGTATATAAATCATTTCAAAACAGCTCAAGTATTTTCTTATCTGTTCACATGGTCGTCATAAGCAAGGAAATGTGGAACAATTATAGTCCTCTGACATATTTATACTAAAACGTTAGGCCTTGAGGGAATGGGAACACGTCATTACTTCTTGGACCGAAGCGTACGTATGTGCAGTATAAACAGCAGGCAAAGGGGAAATCATAAAGGATTCACTTTAAATAGATATTTAAACATTTATTTTGTAACAAGTTGCATTTATTGCACTCATGGATGATGATTGGTATGTTATAGAGTTTATTAAAAATGACTCTTTTGCTATTTAATTATGATATAAAGTGTAAGGTTTTCTAGACTAGTGTGTTCTCATTCTATCCTATCCTTACAGTGATCAAATAAAGCGATATTTATCTACAACTCTAAAACCTATTTATATGATAATTATCGTATTATTTACATGAAATCATTATATTATTACCTATATCTCAGTGAAGCTCCTTTGGAGATCGGAGAACTGCCATGTTCTAAATATCAGTAGATTTGCTTTGGTAGCTTTGGAATTTTGTTAACGTGTAATATTGGTGTTGGTATTCTCATTACACTTTCCATAAATGTAGCAGGGACTCAATTTCTTTCGACATGCAAAAATGCTAGCATTGTGTCAACATTTACCCACCACACAGAGCCTTGAGCCAAATCCTTTTCCCTTAATCTTTAGAAGTATGAATGAAATTAGCTGTACAGGTGAGCATGAGAGTGGAAAGACATTACAAAGTGAAGTTGTCTACTTTTTCAACCAGCTCCTATATTAAGCCTTTGGTTTGAGGTGTGGCGGTGGGGATGGGAGGGGGTTGGGGGTGATTTTCCCACCTGTCTTTCAGCTCCACTGGGTCAAAAATTGAAATCCAGCAGTGCAGATGGATCTTAAATTGGAAGTAACTTTACAGATGGAAAAGATGAAAACCTAGTTTAGAGAGTTCTGAAAGCTCTTGACAAGTGAAGGAATCAAATTAACCTCGGTGCCAGGATCGGAGCAGGAATCAGCTTTAGCTGCTCATCGAGTCGTCTCCTTGTGACTTGTTGAAGTCCTGTGAAATTGTGTAATGAGAAATTAACTGCGCTTTAATGGCCTTGGATCCCCCACCCTGAATGATCTGCCTCAAGAATGGACTGTTACTAAATGAACTTGGTCTTGGTTATACTATACTGATGGCCTAAAGGGCTTTTCAAAACCTGTCATTTAAGTACCATTCCAATTTATACTTCATGTGAATTGAAGTAGATCTCGGATTTTATGGCATTCAGACGTCTGAATGTCTAGAACGCATCAAAGTTCGATTTCACTTCTGAATGTATAGGTCCATGAGCATTAACCACATTTTAAGTAAAAGATGTCTCATCTATGCAGAACTCAATATTGGATCCTGAATATTAGAAATCACAGAGCAGGTGCAGCAAGGAATACATGAATATATTTGACTGAATTCTAAGTGCTTATTTTGCACGCAGGGCAAACAGGGGAAATTTACTTCATCTTGATTGGTGGAGCTACATTTCAGTCAGGCAGAATTTGGCTGCCACTGGCAAGTCCAGCCCTCCTCACTCCTCAGAAGCTTGCAGCTCAAGTGCTGTGAGTGCTTTTTTTTTCTCCTGTTCCTTCTATGCTTGACATATTTTCTTAATCTGTGAACCCCATCTGTTTGCCAGGACTGGGCATGAGTCAAGCAGGCATGGGTGATACCAAGGAAATGCTTGAGTGATACATTTGGCACGTATCACTAATAAGCATCAAATATGGTGTCACAGATGTAGAAGACTTTAAATGGTACATAACACGAAATGTATGACTTTTAGCACACACAGAGCCTGTGACAACTGCAAAGTAATCCTTTAACCACCACAACAAGCTCCTTAATCACATTATTACATATTCCTAATGACTAGTGTAGCTCTTATACTGTTATCATTCTACTGTAAAGGAAGTAGCCTTTTCAGTGGTTTGCATCTAGAAACAATAACTGACATGTTGATTTTCATAAGTTCACCTTACAGAACACACAATTCAGTTTTATAAATGACTCTTCATCTCAGACACATGATGACGATTGAGAAAAAAAAATCATATTTTCCTTCAAGCAAACAGTGTATCCCAAGGCCAACTAGCTTAATTTCTTTCCAGATGTTTTTAAAACACACAGTTTTCTAAGAGCCTAACAAATGCTAGTTTTCACCGAGGGGCTTATTGCTTGTTGCATCACATGAATGAGCTCTTCAAGGCCCCAACTACACTATGCAGCAATAACACAATTAGTCCGGTTTGGCACTGTCACAACACATTCTGCTTCCGCATGATATGAACGCTTGTTGAGGCAGAGTGGGAGGAGTGGAGAGAGAGAGAGAGAGCGAGAGAGAGAGAGAGAGAGAGAGAGAGAGAGAGAGAGAGAGAGAGAGAGAGAGAGAGAGAATTGCTGTGAGTTCTCCGCACCAGCAGCTGGAGACTTCAATCACAGGATGAAAGCCAAGCTGCTCTTGATCAATCACAGTGTATTATACCTGGATAGTGGATGATCATGGGGTTTAACTTGGCAATAACAGCAGTTAGTTTGAATACATCTGACAAGTCTGGGTCCTCGTGTGTGCCAGAACTGCTGTTGTAGTTACAGCCCAGTTAAAACCATTAGCTTTAAAAACAAACCCTGTAACAATCAAAACCTTCCATTTGTGACCAAATTGAATAGATTTCTACACTTAATGTAACAAAGAGAACAGATTGTGGTGCCTCGTGGCATGGATAATTACTGTAATGAGCAAGTCACATGTGAGCACTTTTCTGTGGAACCTATTTGCAGCAATTAACAATCCAACAAGTGACATTCGTTAAATAGTCAAATCAGGAATTTGGTTCACTTCTTAAGTTCCTTAAACACATGTTTTTGAGAAGCAGAAATGAACACACTGCTTTTTTTCCATTACAATCAGAAATCTCTTTGTTCTCTTAGGTAGCAGCTCTACTGTTAGAGAGTATCAGTATCTCTGCTGTTCTCAGCATCTTAACAGAGACACAAAGGCAATAAACTTCCACACCAACCTAATCCTGAGTTCTGTTTTTATTTGATTCTGTATCTGATTTAAATACACCAGAACTGTTTGTGAAGAAGGGCAGAAACACTCCATCGACCAACTTGACCAAAGTGTCTTTCCTGAAAATTACGAAGTCGTCCCACCGGACAACTAATTCGATTCAAAAGTTATGGCCCTAGATGCTTATGTTTTTGCTTATTGGTTTTCTGTAGACCACATAGCCATATAGTGCCCTCCACTAATATTAGCACCCTTGTCTTTATTGTTTAACCTTTTGATCTTTTGTTCAAATAAATCACAAAAATACTCTGCTCTCATGGATATCAAACAATTGCAAACAAAACACAGGTTTATCCAAAAAAATATATCTTTGTTAAATATAGGTGTGCAAGAATTATTGGCACCCTTTTAGTCAATACGTTGTGCTACCTCCCTTTGCCAAGATAACAGCTCTGAGTCTTCTCCTATAATGCCTGATGAGGTTGGAGAATACATGGCAAGGGATCTGAGACCATTCCTCCATACAGAATCTCTCCAGATCCTTCAAATTTCGAGGTCCACACTGGTGGACTCTCCTCTTCAGTTCACCGCACAGGTTTTCTATGGGTTTCAAGTCAGGGGACTGGGATGGCCATAGCAGGACCTTGATTTTGTAGTCAGTAAACCTTTTTTGTGTTGATTTTGATGTATGTTTTGGATCATTGTCCTGCTGGAAGATCCAACCACGGCCCATTTTAAGCTTTCTGGCAGAGGCAGTCAGGTTTTCATTTAATATCTGTTGATATTTGATAGAGTCCATGATGCCATGTATCCTAACAATATGTGCAGGTCCTCTGGCAGAAAAACAGACCCAAAACATTAAAGGGCCACCACCATATTTAACTGTGGGCATGAGGTACTTTTCCATATGGCTACTTCTCTGTGTGTGCCAAAACCACCTCTGGCAAACTTGTCTGGCAAACTGAAGACGCTTGAGATTTCCAGTTGACTGGAACTTCTTAATTATTGCCCTGATGGTGGAAATGGGCATTTTCAATGCTTGTGCTATTTTCTCATAGCCACTTCCCATTTTGTGAAGCTCAACAAACTTTTGCAACAACCAAGCTATATTCCTTGGTCTTACCCATTGTTATGAATGAGTAAGGGAATGTGTTACCTCATATTTATACCCCTGTGAAACAGGAAGTCATGGTTGAACAATTACCTGTTCCTGGTCACCCAAGTGTACTAAAAATGTAAAATATCAATGGGAATATACTTATATATACTAATATATTTTATGTAATAATATATTTTTCTCATATGAATTCATAGAGGTGCCAATAATTGTTGCACACCTATATTTAACAAAGATATTCTTTTGATAAACCTGTGTTTATCAATTGTTTGATATCCATGAGAGTAGAGTATTTTTGTGATTTTTTTTTTTTTTAACAAAAGCTGAAAAGGTTAAACAATAAAGACAATTTTCACAGCCTTCTTTGCTCATATTTACCAAGGGTGCAAATATTAGTGGAGGGCACTGTATACCTCCCCTGGTGTCTGAATATAATGTAATATCCGGGTTAATAACTTCTTTATTGGTACATGTAACACATATGTCACCTGTGCACATACGTATGTGTGGGTTTAAGAGAGAGTCTGGAATGTGAGGGTGCTATGTTGTTTGTGCCATAATACAAGTACTGGTGATGTGATTCAATACTGATTTTTAGTTTAAGCATTGTTTATTCATTGATAGACAACAAACACTATATGCACGGTGGAAAATCTGGAATAACTGTGGTTCTATGAATCCCAGATAACCAACAGGTATGATTGGAATCATCTGGAAACTTTTTTTTTTTTTATTGCACATGCACACACATGCCAAGTCAAAAAGTGACATGTGATGCAATACATTCTCATCAAGCTCTTGCCAGATCAGTACTGGTTTCAACTGACAAAAAAGCCTGGCAGTTATTCAGGATTCATAGAGCCACAATTACATATGTACGTAGTTCTGTTTCACCCCTGCTGGTTGGTCGCCTCAATAACATATGCCACAATGTCATGAGGAAGGGACCCACCTTAGGACTTATAAGAAATGTGTTCAAAGATAGGGCAATGTTAATCTTGTAGAACCTGGAAAGTGACACATGCCTCTAATTAATGCTTAAGAGTAGGAATCACTACTCATAGAGTGGTATGTCAGGGTAGAGGCTGGGCATCCAGCCCGCTTATAGGTCATGGAGATAACACCCACTACCCAGTGGGCCAGTCTCTGTTTAGGCAAGCGAGTCACTTATGATTTTCCTCCATAACAGACAAACAGTCGGTCTGAGGATTATACCATTCGGTATAAGTAGACCATAGGCTCCACACTGTACACAACAGAGAATGCTCTGTATCTGGGTCTCTACTTTGCTTGATTCAGTGTCTGTCTTGGAATTCTCTGCATCAAGCTGAAACTGTTTAAGGTAGGTGTCAGGTCGGTGTCAGTGGTGTGCCTTGGGTTTACTCCCAATGGCCAAGCTTGAAGAGGTGTCCAGAATGGGGGACAGGTACAGGTAATGCAGTTATTTGCAAACTGTTCTCATGGCACCATCCAAAGTGTACCTATGTCATGCACTCTAAAGTTTCATTGCTCAGTGTGAAGTCTCCACATCCAAAACAATGGCGCTATACTGGAAGAGTGAGACGCTCCTTTCAGATATCGGGAGAGACCTTTCCTCTGGTGGACAAGTACTTTTGGAGCTTATTCATGAGTTCTGGAAAAAAGGAGGATGAGATTGACATGCATTAGTCAGTGCAAGCAATGTTACAGTCATTGTACCAATCTGTGGTAGTGAAGCAGCTCTCTGTTTTACGATTTATCTACGTCTCTTCCTCACCAATGGACGTGAGTTGTTGGAAATGACTGATAGAATAAGGTCACGAGCAGATGCTCATATAGGCTTGTAAGGAGGGGCCATAAGGTACTCCAGCACATGGGGAAGATGGGACTCTTTGGGAATCATGGCAAATGGAAGCGCCATCACTTATTTGATGTTACGATGGTGGTCTTTAGCTTAAAAACTGGCTTGTTTTTTGTTTTACAATCTCAAGTCTTGCAGAATTGGCTAACTGAAAAAAGTATGCATTATGGTGCAATTAAGCAACAAAACAAAGTAATAGTGAGGGGAAACCAACTCAATGCCAGCAGAGGTCTTCAGATTTCTCCAGAAAGGGTGTTAAAATGTAAGAAAAATTGCACCATTTTTGGAGGACAGGATACCTGTAGCTCCATATGGTCTACATGTGGTCAGATGTGCACAAAGCAAGAAGATGAAAGGGAAAGTTGGCTGTTTGACAGCAGTATTTATTGCAAACACTGCATCATAGATCACTTCATGACTTTGAAGGTTTCAGCATGCATGGGCACACACACACAAGGAGATATCCAGGTGATTCTCACTGACCCTGGCAGTCAGAATAGGTGGAAGAGAAGCTGAATTCATGCCACATGAGAATGTTTCCCATTTCAACACGTTTGCTAGGAAATACCACTTCCATTCAGATTAGCCATTTATTTTCAGACTCTTCCTTGTTGGTAGTTTTACCAGTACTCTAATTCTGGTTCTAATTAAATGTAGTGAGTTAAATATATGTACAAAAGATGCTGTTGCAAAATTAAATAATAGCCTTGCTAGCTATTGCCTCCCAAATGGTTAGTTGTAGTAGGTTCCATGTCTGATGCTAGTCGAAATACAATATCTAAGTCATTTCTGAAAGGACATGCTTCCCTTTCACATGGTGGACAACGACAGATTCATCAACTTGGTCAAAAGTCTGGATCCCATGTATATCTTACCAAGTTGCAATTTCTTCACACACTCACACACACACA
Source organism: Cranoglanis bouderius (assembly GCA_023630585.1). Taxonomy (NCBI): domain Eukaryota; kingdom Metazoa; phylum Chordata; class Actinopteri; order Siluriformes; family Cranoglanididae; genus Cranoglanis; species Cranoglanis bouderius. Next base: position 17,398,240 of record CM042551.1, read on the forward strand.
CACACACACACACACACACACACACACACACACACACGGAAATACATGAAATGAATTTAAAAAAGCATAAGCAGAGATCCAATTTGCAAGTACAGACCAGAAGTCTAGCACTATATTAGTGTGGACTGGATGCTAATGAGTAAGGGCTTCCAAACCTCACACTTCCTCACCGGGAAATTCACCGAAGTACTTTTGCTAGCCTTCTTGAGATGCTATACAGTTTCCTGAAATCACAAGAAACTTGCTACCCAGTGAGTTCCATGCCTTAACGTGTAAATACAATGTAAATACAGCACATTCCTTTGGTATAATTTTAAGAGGTAAATAGTCCAATCCCAAACTACAGCCGTGGCCAAAAGTTTTGAGAATGACACAAATATTAATTTTCACAAAGTCTACTGCTTCAGTGTTTTTAGATCTTTTTGTCAGATGTTACTAACTGTTACTGAAGTATAATCACACGCATTTCATAAGTGTCAATGGCTTTTATTGACAATTACATGAAGTTTATGCAAAGAGTCAATATTTGCTGTGTTGACCCTTCTTTTTCAAGACCTCTGCAATTAGCCCTGGCATGCTGTCAATCAACTTCTGGGACTTTTTTGGAATTGGGGTATATTAGTATAACCCAGTACTGGTTGGGGTTTTCAGAACAGCAGAATAAATAATAAAAAAAATAAAAACATTGAAAGGCTGGAAAACAAAATGATTCCATTTGTTTAATGGTGCTGTCAGTGAAGCATGGTGACTGTAACGTGCAACTGGAGTGTAATACTGCAGCATACTATTTATATTCCTGTATTATCTCTAGGATGTGTCATATATCACACAGGAAAAAAAAAATAACAATATGAGTGCCAGTCATCACAGCAATCAGCTGCCGATTCACTCAGGGTAAAGATGAATCATCCCCAGAATGGTACATACATCTCCATTAAATTTGATCAATCTGCTTGTCGATAGCAACAGAGTACCATCCCTTTTTCTCTCGTTTTCTTTGTCACGTCACCCCACTCCCAATTTCAACCCTCCCAAAAGTCTTGCCACAGCCTGCTCTATAACAAGCACTCAACTGAACACTACCAAAATACTGAGTCCTGCACTACACTGAGTCCTGAGGTTAATTACTAACAATACTGTCATTTCTTCTTCCTTTGAAACAGTACTGATGATGACCAGCCATCAAAATAGCCACAAAGGAACTCATTGTTACAGTATAGCACCAAATTAAAAAAAAAAACATTGTGCACTTTTCTGAATCAATAATTACATCTGAAGTAGGCTTTCCAGTGCTGGCATTACAAGGTCCAAATTACGGAAAGTCAGAGAGGCTCTTTGTTATACTGAGGAATAAACTGCCCATGGAATCTTTGTACCACCCAAAACCTCAAACTGTAAAGTCAAGAGCCAAACATGAGGAAGCTATGAGTCTCGCTTAGTTGTCAGGAATCCTAAAATAAGATCAAGGTGGAAACATAACAGCTGGAAAAGAGTCAATGTCTTCATATTTAATCAATTTACAAAAAGTCGCTGAATGGTGATTTTTTTTTTATTTTTTAGATGTAATTAATGGGGGCATGGTGGCTCATTGGTTAGCACAGTTGTCTCGCTTCTCCAAGGTTGGAGGTTCTATTCCCACCTCCGCCCTGTGTGCGCAGAGTTTGAATGCTCTCTCCGTGCATCGGGGGTTTCCTCCAGGTACTCTGGTTTCCTCCCCCAGTCCAAGGACATGCGTTGTAGGCTGTCTGGCATCTCTAAATTGTCTGTGGTGTGTGAATGTGTGTGCGATTGTGCCCTGTGATGGGTTGGCACCCTGTCCAGGGTGTCTCCCTGCCTTCTCCTGGGATAGGCTCCAGGTTCCCTGAGAACCTGTGTAGGATAAGTGATGTGGAAAATGGGTGGATGGATGTAATGAATTCACTAACAGTACATTTATACCATCTTGGTACTAAATAATTCTGCATGGATTTAATTATCAGTCATTAAGGCCAAGTATAAGGGTATTCAAATAAGCTCTACTAGACTCTACAAGTCTCTTACTCGAAGTCTGAGATAGCATACTTCTGAATTCAAAAACAAATCCTACTTTGCTGAGAATTTGCTGAAACAGCGTTCTCCGACATCAGAGTCCAGTTAAACAGCGTTTAAAACAACGCATGTCACAGGAGAATACAACCTCATCTGATAAAGTAGAAGGGAAAGCTTGAAATGGCTCAGAGAGCACAAACATATTGGATTTCTAATACCACAACATCTTTGCAGAGCACTTCACATGCACACCCTCTCTCTCTCTCTCTCTCTCTCTCTCTCCCTCTTTCTCACACACACACATATACACACCCATCAAGAGTTCAAAGAATGAATTGATTAGTTCAGCCATCTCTACTCAGATCGTCTTGTTGCATACAGAGATAGAGTGACATGAAAAACCACATCAAATGTTACGACTGCATAGCCTGTTATTTGTCAATCCCATGGTCTGAAACTGTGAGCCTGCACTACACACTAGAAGAAGGTAAGTGGTGTGAAATCCAAGATCAAAACATATCCAGAAATACTCCCTTCCTTTCCCCGAGGTAGCGGGACAGACCCGACTCGAGTTCCGTGCCTCGCCTCTGGGTTATTTGTGTAAAGATCTAGATTAGAAAGATTACGAGGAATTCATCGCTTCCCTTGATTTTCGAATTAATGGCTTCTGCATGGAAATTACCTTGCTTATTTGATGTTATTTCCATTCAAATGACTAGGTTTTTTTGGTCTTTTAATCAGACAATTTTATATCGGTGTTACGATAAGATGCCTTTATTGTCAATAAAGAAAGAGGAATTGTTGTATCTATGCCAAGCACCACTAATGGATGCTGCCAAGAAGATTTAATGACTACAACTTAATCATTTTGATAATTATATGAAAATTGCACGAGGCACTTCAGAATCAAAGACACCCAAGCGACAACAGCTCCTAGGTGATATAAGTGTCCGGAGTCCATCTGTTAGGCCTGAGCAGTAGAAAAAAAACACAAAGTCTAGTATGCATAATGTACTCGCCTGTGGTCACGTTCTGTGCTAGCAAGCGTGATTCAATCAAGTGTAATTGCTCTCATTAGAGCGAGAACAATACTGTTAATAGAAGCTGTTCGTGAGATTAGCATCTAGTTGTTCCTTCCTGACCACCAAAGCACCGCCTTTTGCAGCTTAATACAAAGTCTAATTGATTGCATGTGTTTCCTTATACACAAATTTGTTCATGTTTGAAAAAAAAGTTTATTATTAAAAGTGAGCATTCTCACTGCAGTTTTTTTTTTTTTTTTAAACATACCACAAAGCTGTTTTTTTTTTTTTGCTTGTGTAGTAATAATCTTGAGGTCTATTTCAAGGTCTGTGAAGGTACGCACCATCTGCCAAGCGACGCCTATTTCCAGCATTACCGCTTATTCTTTCCAACAGTGGTGCCAGAGCCCTATTAAGCATTTCCTTCTGTAAGAACTGAAGATTTAACAGAAGAATAAACATATTGCCATTTCTGCAGACGTGCTGATGTCTTTAACACCGTTAACACCTTTAACACAGTCTTTGCTCTTTTGCTATCCAGTGACAAGCAACATAGAAGAACGTAGAAGAGGCAGATAACACCTGCTGTAGGATGATACACAGAAAACCATGAATCAGCGATACTGCCCTGACAAACCGCATCCAGAAAATCCAGCGAGGTGGGGGATTGTGGCTTAGCGAGATATACTATAACGACTCAATCGGATCTAATGCAGCCTGAGAAAGACATGTACCGAACAGCTCAGTGCGACGATATAAAGGAAGGTCACCTGGCTTGTAACAGCAAGGCTGTTTTACAAATGAACAAGAACGAGGCATTTCCAATTTACAATTTATGAAATGAATGAATGAACAGGATGACCTTGTTTGCGAGCCTTCTCAGCATTCAGTGAGAATATCAGCATTCACTCCGAGGAAAACTCACGGAAAGCGGCGCTATAAGGCAACAGCATGCAGAGCAAGGCTGAAGGTAACTTTCGCATCTGAAGTTGTAATGACGCAAAGGCATTTGTATTCAAGGAACACTGGAGGCATAAGCCAAGCATTATGAGGCTTTCTTGGCCCAGAAAATTGGTGCAGATGTGATACCACAGATTAAAAAGCTAAAAGCTGCTTCTGAACAGACGATTCTGACAGTAGTCTGACCAGCATGTTAAATGTTTCAGGAAGAGTTCTGACTTCACAGTGATCCACAGAGCCCAAAGCCATGCCTCATAGCATACAGCAATTAGAGGAGCCAGGCCTCTTAGGGAATGAAGGGCAAAAAAAAAAATAATTCAAGCGGCATCCAGTGCCAGCTTGACCTATTCTCCTCCAATAAACTGTACACTCGATCCTATTTCCGAATGGACACTCGGGAATATTAATTCAGTATTATTAATAGATCATTTTCTCAAACATACAGTACAAATATGGATAATATGGATTAAATAATAAATTCAAATTCTGCAGACATACTAATTAAATGCTTAAGATTCCTATGTGTAATGTAAAATTCCTCTCAAAACACTGCGTCTGATTTCTTCAGGTTTATATTGAAATTCAGGTAGGTTTTTTTTTTTTTTTTTTTTTTTTTTTAAGGGCATGGTGCATAAAGTTGGTGTCCCCTGGGAAATCAAGGCTATTGAAACGGTTCCAAATAGTTCAAGTCAGCCATGTCCAATGCAGGAGGACAAAGAATAGAGCTTATCCATGGTTCAGACTACCTCACACCAATCAGGATAAATGCATTCACCATACTCCAGAACTATTCCACTAGATTTTTTTTTTTTCTTTATCCCTTTCATGCATAAACTATTTATGAGCACATCCAGATTTTTAGATAGTTTTTAATTACTTAAAATGGCATGAAATACAGTATGAATTTAGACTTAGAGTAGTCACTGTCCTTGTAAAGAAATAAGCTACATCATAGGTTTACATAAGCCTTGTAGAATCTGCAAAATGTTAATGATTTTAAAAAAGAAGAGGGATCATTAAAATTGCATTTAGTTTTTTTTTATTTACATATAGTCCACAAGACACAATAATAACTGAATTTACACAAATGAACCAGTTCAAAAGTTTACATACGCTGGATTCTTAACACTGTGTGTCGTTACCTGGATGATCAACAACTGTTTTTATGTTTTGTGATAGTTGTTCATGAGTCCCTTGTTTGTCCATGGGACATGTTATTAGATTCCCTCCAGCTTGCATATGATTCAGGTAAAGTTGTGCTCATAAATTTACATACGCCTTGCAGAATTTGCAAAATGTTAAAAAAATAAATAAATAAGAGGGATCATAAAAATTGCATTTTGCACACTGTTTTCATGTTTTGTGATAGTTGTTCATGAGTACCTTGTTTGTCCTGAGCAGTCAAACTGCCCACTGTTCTTCAGAAAAATCCTCCACATTCTTTGCTTTTCCAGCATCTTCTGCATATTTGACCCCTTTCCAACAGTGACTATATGATGCTGAGATCCATCTTTTCACATAACTGATAACTGAGGGACTCGTACACAGCTATTACAAAAGGTGCAAACATTCACTTATGCTCAAGAAGGCAACACGATACATTAAGAGCCAGGGGGGTGTAAACTTTTGAACAGAATGATCAGTGTAAATTATTATTATTTTGTTTAAAGGTCTTATTTTTTTTCATTTAGTACCGCCCTTCAGAAGCTACATAAGATAGTACATAAGATAACATACATACATGTTTCCCAGAAGACAAAATAATAACAATTAAAAAAGTAGATCAAAAAGTGTTGTTACCAACCTTTTACACCAAAGTAAGCCATGATGTAACTATGACAACACTGCTCCCAAAAACAGTGATTTGCATGCTGTCAAAACTGCAATGCAGATGCCAGCAATGCAAATGTTTTGTGGCAGTTAAAAAACAAAACAAAAAAAACACTCCATGTAGCTGAGTGTGTAGATGAGGCGATGAGAAACTTGGAGCTGGAGTAAACAACTAAAGCACTACTGCATCGCTCTGGATCTCTTCAGGTAGAGATGAAGGAAAGGGCTGAATCCCTCTGGTGCCACTATCAGCAGGTAGTCGAACAGCATTGTGGGTAACTTTGCACTCCAGTGAAGATCACATGTTAATTAAAAAGATTAATATCCGAGGTGTTCGGGGTTCATACGTTAGGAAATTATCCACAGCGTATGCTTGCTTTAAAGTACCTGCCTTCACAGCACGACTTCAAGCATCAAATAACAATGCAAATTACAGCACAGACACGTATAGTTCATTTGGTCAAACATCTATTACATTATCTCACCATACGGTACATTACGATACTGCGCGCTGCTCACTAATAAATGAATTGTAACTGCACTCTTTTGTATTTTGATCATAAATTTAATGATGATATGACCTTGCCAACTCCTACTACTGTGTGTATGCCAAACTGGCGTCCGTATGCTACACAGAGCCAAAAAAAACAACAACAAAAAAACATTCTACATCCAAAAAAACATCTCCACAACATTTGCACCATCTGGATCAGTGAATTGAGACGAAACGTTGTTTTAATATTGCAGTGATGGACAGGAAGTTGCAGGAACATGACAAACTGGCATGTCGCTCATATTAAAACCGAACCCTGGGTGAGTGTGGGAGCGTGTAGTTAAAAAGAAGGGAGGTGGGAGAAAGATGAAAAAGGTGCATAGACTCATGTCGTAACACACTAATGCCTAAAGATCCTGCTCTGGCATTACACCTAAGCCCAGGGAGGAGTACATGCAAAACTGCAGGAGTAATAAACCTCATAGGATCAGCAGCACTGCAGCACTGCTACTCTCCGAGCTACAAGTGAGTGTTGTAAACCTGCTTTTAAACGGATTGTATTTTCCGTAGGCCTTCGAGAAAAAAAGGAGAAAAAAAAAAAAACGACATCTATGAAATATGCTTCCAATTTACTTTTGTGCACTGACATCATACAGTACACACTACAGCCTCGTTATTATTATGTGTTTTTTTTTTTTTTTCTTTTTCCTCAGTCTGTCAGTTTATAATGTCGGCATTAATGGCACCAGTGCCTCCTTTTAAACGATATGCAAAATGTCACGGTAAAATTAATAATGACATTCATGTCTCTGTGTGAATGCTGCTATTACGCAGCTGGAAAGAAAAAAAAAAGAAAAGAAAAGTCTCTGCATAGAACAGTTTATCACCGTTATCAAGTCGAGCGTTTGAGTATTCTCCTAGCACAGCAAAAGGCTTTCCCGCGCTTTGACACGCCTGTAGACTTATGAGCTGTGTCAGAAAGACCACTCAAAGCGTCAGCGCTGGCAGACAATTTAAAATTCATTACCTTCCGAGCCCGAGGTCCAACGGCAAATATCAAGGTCACGAATTTCAATCGCTGCCTAAGAGGGTCTTATTGACGGGTCTAAATCGCCCCGTCTAAATCGTCTAAATCTAAAGCCATCGCACAAGACGAGTCCCGCAAACATCCTGCTGAGGGACTGACTTTGGAAAAGTCCAATTCTAAATACTTACTACCAACTTAAAAAAAAAACATTCTTGGAGTAAAAATACAATTGAATACGACGCACATTTATACTTACAGTACACTGTACACCCACACATATATGGACCTGGAGGTGTAACATGACCTCCCAACCCCAAATCAGTTCTGTTTTCTTTTTCTATTTAAAAGATGAGAACGTTACAGGGGACCTTATTGCATGGAGTCATTAAACCTGAACTTTGCCACCTCATTCAATCAATCCCTCAGAAATTGAATGCAATTTTAAAAATGACTCAACCTATAGACATATTTATAGAGGTAATTCATATATTATCAGGACAAACCAGGTGCTCGAAGGGCTCTGCTACAATCCACAATAGGCTAACAATAGCCGCATAATACAGACTACCCGTTCTCATTACAGACATGCTTGTGTTATCTGCCGGAGCTGTGAGTCAGCAGCACTGTTAATTTAGTCCGTTCTTTTTGTCAGTGTCCGCTAAGGCTCCCTAGCAACGTGTGTAATGCAACACCGTGTCGGTTGGTGCCAGGTGCACGCCCCACCTTTAGATGAGAGCGGCTGAATGGTGACCCGCTCTCTGACTGAATACCAATGTTAGCCCACATAAAAGGGCTATTCAGAAAGCACTGACACACCCCCCATCATTAGGAAGCTTTGATGTGCTCTACGTAAGAGCGCACGGATACACTTCAGTCTCCATGCCACGTCACTACACCACACTACACCACACCACACTACACCACACCACACAGCAGTCCCAGAAAAGCAAAAGCAGACGCTCGTTAAATATTTAAAAGCATTGGTTTGAAAAGTGACACTGCTCCTGCACAGGTGTGTGTGTGTGTGTGTGTGTGTGTGTGTGTGTGAGAGAGAGAGAGAGAGAGAGAGAGAGAGAGAGAGAGAGAGAGAGAGAGAGAGAGAGTTGAAATATAGGGTTAATGCAACAGGCTCTGGGGTTTATGTTTCAGGCCTAGGTCACATGTTGAGAAACTGAAGCGACAATAGCCTGAGAAAAGACCTGCACACAGGCAGCTTTTCAATTATTATTTTTAAAAAAATAATACTGTCAAATCTTCCCAAATTACAATGTATAAAAAGCACTCAAATAACTGTGTATAAAGCTGAACAGACATTTTTTTTTTTAAAGGTGATTTATTATCCTTAAGTGACACCACTGATAAAATTGTCACACACCTACAACAATCAGCTCAAATGCATTGAAAGAGAATAGCTGCATGCTGATGTTATACAGAAATGGCATCTCCTTTCATTTCCAGTGACAGGCTTAAAAAGCTCTGGGGAATGTCATATACCATTAGTATCAAATATTTGTTCGAACAATGTTCAAGTCAAACTTCCTAAGTCAAGATTTATGAAACGTTGCCTTTGAAACGATCTGAAAAGTCTTGGCCTATTCATGATTTTTAATCACACAGAGTCTTTGTTAAGTGACACGAATGTGATCCAAATGATTTGGTCTTACATGAGCTGTACATAGTTGGCTCGTTTAAAGCAAGATAAAACTAAAGCTAAATCTCGCCAGATCTGTTTCGCATAAGCACCAAATGGTACACTTGATTTTTACTCCACGGGGATTTTGTTTCTGTGCGATACAACACTTTGGGCACTCTGTGCTCAGATCTATTTCAAGCCGATCCTCAAAGGAGGTCGCAACAACTCTGGCATTTAACTAAGTGAACTAAAAGTCTGGTCCTGTCAGACAAACCCAATCTCAGCGGATCAGGTCTCCATTACACCTCGGATCTGGCGCTGGGTGCTGCCAGCTCCATTCTTGGTAAAGGCCACATTTACAATCTCTCGATTTAGCTCTGATTTCTGCTTTATTCACAACTAGTTCATTGTGGCTAGGTGAAAATGCCCAGGTAGACGTGCACATCTGTCTCATTCTGAATTTTTGGATTTGAAGAAGCTAGGGGCATGATTAAATCAGGTAGGCAATCCAGTGGTTCATTTTCATAACAATACTGCCGCATGCCAAATCATATCCTAAACAAGACTGACTTTAAAATTGTAACGTCGTTTGAACAGCCCTGTATCCATCATTACACTGGTATAACCATGTGTAATGTAAAATACGTTAAACATTATATATATTTTTTTATTTATATTCATTTTTAGGCCTGATTCTGCCATTGGAAATAGACAGAAAGGACAAACTTGAGCATCTCTGGCTAAGTTGCACACCTCAAAACTATCCGGTGAGACAGTCTAAATTGAAAATATGGACGCTACTATGTTACTCTATTATAATTATTACTGCAATAACAATTAGAATTTCTGTAAAGTGTAAACAAGCTGACCACTAAAACACATCAAGCAATAAGTGATATGACTACACAGCGCTTGACTGCTTAATAGTATACAGTTGTGGAAGACTAATGTCTCATAATCGCACTATCTGGTGTCACCCAGAAGACGATGGGTTCCCTTTTGAGTCTGGTTCCTGTCAAAGTATCTTCCTCATGTCATCTCAAGGAGTTTTTCCTTGCCACTGTCACCTCTAGCTTGCTCATTAGGGATCTAAATCTAAATCCCTATCTGGATGTCTGTAAAGCTGCTTGCTGACATTATCCATTGTTAAAAGCGCTATATGAATCACTGAATTGAATTGAATTGAGCAGAAGCCAAACTCAGGATTCACTAGAGAGTCTAGTGCTACATGTCTTTAAACATGGCCAAGAAGCACACGCCTTCACAAGAAGAAGCGTATGCTAAAAATGGCCAGCCATGTTTATTCGCCGCTAACTGCTTTAAACAAAGCTCTATAATCACTTTTAAAGATGTGAAGCTGTGAACATTTTGGAATGGAAGTTCCATCATAATCCGCTGTACGTACTTAAATGTGTGTACATGGAAGTGTTGATAATAAATGAGATCATTCAGCACCGTTCAAGTCTCAGCTAAGCGTATAATATGTAGGAGATGCTTTATAGGCGATGGATAGAGTGCCCGAGGCTTAGATTACACTAGCACTGCTAACTAACCAGCGTACTGTGGGAACTTAAGGCTAGTATATGTACTGTAGATGGTAAGCATTCTATAAAATAATTAGGTTTATTTTTAGATTAATTTAGTCCGATTTAGGCGTTTGGAAAGATCATCAGAAGGTAAGACAGATCATGAAAACGCACCTCCTTCATTCTAAACGATGTACTCAATAGCAAGTACAAAAAATATAACACCAGTTCAGGTGACAAATTAAAGGAAAACCCAACATAACGTGTCTTTGTAAGGTGTTGGGAAGCCACAAATAGTCAGAACCGCTTCAGTGGACCTTGGCATGGATTCTACATGTCTCTGGAAGTGTACTGGATGGATGGACACCGCTCTTCCAAAAGATATTCCCTCAGCTGGTGTTTTGATGACGGTGGTGGAAATCGCTGTCTAACACATCAGTCTTCCATAAGAGTTCAAATGGGTTGAGATCGGATCACTGTGAAGGCCATAACATGTGATTTATATCGTTTTCATACTCATCAAACCATTCAGTGAGCCATTGTTCGCTGTGGACACATGGGGACATTGTTCTTGGAAGAGACCACGCCCATCAGGATAGAAATGATTCATTATAGGATTAAGGTCTTAAGGGGACAATGGACAATGGCCAACAAATTAGTCTATAACATACTGTAACATGACCCCAAGTTTTTCCTTTAATTTGTCCCCAGTCTGTACCTGACATATGGCTACCAGCTGCCACTGATATACCTTTAAAGCACGTTTGTAATAGAACTGTTGGAATAAAAAAGTGAAAAAGAGTGAGTTGTTTAGAATTCTAACAGACAGAGTGATGCATCTGACCTTCCACGTTATCCCTCACACTTTAAACCCATTTAAAGAATATGGCTGTAAGCTGTAAATGCATTTTCCTATACCACTGCTTCCATTACAGATCCACTGAACATGCATAATTCATGGCCTTAACCTAAATAACATTCCCGTGATGTTATTTGTCCAACACTGGACACTCATTTCAATGTATATGACAGTTTCAGCATACATATCTTCAGCGCACGGCGAAACATTCTACAAAGAATTTGTGCGAGTGAGGACAATGACGGGACTTATCTTAATCCTGATGCTCCCTGGAGCAGGTCAGGGAGGGCAGTGCGCAGAGAAGAATTAAAAACAGGTGTCCCGCTGCTCATTGGAACACCAATCTCTCCACCGTGCCAAGCACACAGCGTACATTCAAAGACACACTGGAGGCTGATAACAGAGCACTGCATCAGAAACTAATTTAGAGACAAAAACACCACCGCTTAATGTTCCAGTACTAATGATTCTTCTCGGAGGAGAGATGCATACCCATCCTGTTTGCTTGCCTTATAAATTCTGGCCATATCTCTGTCAGGTCTGACCTGGCCTCTGTCTAAACTCTCCCAAAAGGAGCTCTTGAGGTTATTACCTACAGCTGTTCTATCAAAGAGACACTCTTTTAGAGAAGAAACGCTAAAAAAAACATGTATGAATTGCAACTCACAACTCCCTTTAAGTGCTGGCTTTTTGGACGTATACTACGGCATAGATGGTCTGGGTTTTCCCCACCACAGTGTTTTCGCGGAGCACCTTAAGCCGAATGAATGTAAAGGTATTTAGGCGACATATCAGAATTAATGTTAAAAACAACAGTGGTGGCTTGATCTCAAATGGAAAGGTAAGCGGGCAACAGGAACGACTTGCCGATCAACAATCAGTGTTTAGAGGAACTTTTTGGATATTTCTCTGTACCGTAGTTACAACCATCGACTCGGATAAGCAAGTCGCAAGTCATCTATAAGGTAATCCTCAACAAACAATAAATGAAGTATAAACATTTTTGTTAGGGAGTAATTCTTGTGGATGTTGACAATAGCGATAGCGAATAGAGAAAAGATATAACTAATGTAGCCTATTTTACAACTCAAGGAATCGCTAACCTAGCTAACTTACATAGATATTTATGTACTGAATGAAGTTAAGTTAGCCAGTGAAGCTAGTTAGTTGACATTACATAAAATATACCTTGACTGAACTAACGTTAAGGCTTGGTAGGGGAAAAAAAAAAACGTTAGGCTGTGTTCACATGTAGCGTCTTTTTCTGATGAAACCCGCTGGTCAAAGTGTTTTTTTCATGTATTCCAAAATGCAGATGAGAGCATCCCAAAAGAAGGTCAGAGCATTTGTGAAAACAGCGTCTACTCCATAGGATTATTATGTAAAACAGGTGCTGACCGCTTCAAAAAAGACGTTACGTGTGAACCCAGTTGAAATAAATCAAGAAATTCTCTGTCTGTCTCCTTTATGTCCTTTGGTTGCATTTTCAAAATAATTACACATGTATATAAATGCAACATGTTTATTCTTCCTATGTGTACAAGTTAAGGTAATCCAGTACAATAAGTGTTGCCAGCTTTCTTTCACAAATATGGCAAGGATAATGGTCAAAAACAATATGAAAAAGATTTTCACATAACTTCAAAATTTTCTTCGAATCATTTCAACCCCCCCGCCCCCCCCCCCCCCCCCCCAACCATGTTTAAGCCTTGAACATTAAGTACATCTTACAGATGATCAACAGTGAAAACTCCTGTTGTCCGTGCCATGTTGATCCGGAAGTCATGAGCAAAAAAAGTGCTTCATCAGTGCTTCAGGCAACCATTTTTCAAACTGAACAGTCACAGGCCAGTAATTCTCAACTTTTGATCATCAGCCATTGCTCTTTTTTTCATGTGTGTGTGTATGTGTGTGCGTGTGTGTGTGTGTGTGTGTGTGTAGACATTTCCAATGGGACAAAGCAACAAAAGCACTGATCCTTTCAGAAGTTTTCACACGAACCAAATGCCTAAATAAAAAGGGCACGGGCATTAAGCTGGACTCTGAAAAGAGGGGTGGAGACCCACTGTAGCTAGAAAGAGAGAGAAAGAAAGTCAGGCCGGGGGGGGGGGGAAGCAACGCTCTGGATAGATGGCTGGCGTTCTCGGGTTCCGCTGACAAGCAGAAAGTCGACAAACGGGTGAAATGAAATGATGTTTTTAATGCCATCTGGCTTTGCACTGATTGGCAGAAATGCTGCCAGACAGCAGTGCGCTGATGAAGCTCTCAGGCAGAATAGGAACGAGGCTGGGAGCCATACTTTAACTAACAAAATGGAAGTATTTACATAAAAGGGGACAGAGCTGAGAGACTGGAGGCATGGAGTTCATTGTGAAGGCCCAGCGCAATACACAATACTGTATATTTCCAGAAATAATGACTCAAACTGTATTATGCTTTAAAAATCATGCTGTGTATACTAATTTACGCTGGGTCTAATTGGTTCTGAGTTGCCAGGCTACTGATGCAATAAATCTGTTCAACCTGTCATCATCATGCTGGTGAAAAGTATGTGAACGTTCAGCTAGCAATCATTATAGTAATACACTTCTCTGGATCACTGACAGTTGTAATAGTGACATTATGAAGCACATGATTTGAATTACAGAAATTCGATAAAGAAGCTAAAATTACGAAGCAAACCATGTCTTATTATAGGCAGTCATTCATGTACATAGTCAGAATAGCTTAGTGTTAGTTCTGATATGAAAGGGACCAATTCCACGCCAGTGGAAGCATTTTCATTTTCATAAAAGCCGTGCTTCACTGCTTCCATCACCATGACTTCTATGCACAGTCTTTGCCCACCCACAGAAAAAGCAAACATTCGAGCAGCACCATTTTAAGTGCCTGTATAGTTTGGGGTCAGATTTAATCTGCACACAGATTAATCCTAATCTTTGCCTAAATTACACTAGAAATGCCATCTAGCGTTTAAAATGAGTTTTAGAATACGACTAATATGCCTACTTTTTAATACTTGGTTGAATGTCTGCAATATGTGCATGTTGTGTTCTATGGGCTTACTGAGTGCTCAGGTATGTTATGTACAGGATACACCAAAACAGCTCGGACCTGTCGAAGCATGGACTCCACAAGACCTCTGAAGGTGTACTGTGGTATCTGGCACCAAGACGTTAGCAGCAGTTGCGAGGTGGGGCCTTCACGGATCGGACTTACGACTTCACATCAATGAGCCTTGGCTGCCCATGACCCTGTCACCGGTTCACCAGTTGTCCTTCCCTGGACCACTTTTTGGTAGGTACAAACCTATACTGACCTGCCATTTTGGAGATGCTCTGACCCAGTCGTCTAGCCATCACAATTTGGCCCTTGTCAAAGTCACTCAGACCCTTACGCTTGCCCATTTTTCCTGCTTCCAACACATCAACTTCGAGAACTGACTGTTCACTTGCTGCCTAATATACCCCACCACTCGACAGGTGCCATTATAACGAGATAATCAATATTATTCACTTCACCTGTCAGTGGTTTTAATGTTATGGCTGATCGGGGTATATCTGCGTGTTGTTGCTGCTGGCGCCATAACAAAAACTGCTAAAATTAGAGCTTTTCACTTTAGCCTTAATTTTGGTGAAATTACAGCTTCTAGAAGACAGGTGGTTAGTCATGTAACCAGCTGGGACTGGCCCACCCACAGACCAAATATCGGTTCTGCGTCTGTACAAAATAAACTGAAACAGTGCTGATTAGAGCACAATCTGGTCATTAAACCTCCAAATGGTACTTTCATCTGTAAAATGGTAGCCTTGATTTTCCTTGACAAGTAACGGCATGGCTATGGAATCATTCATTCTGCATGAATATTTCAAATCCAAGCCAATCATTTTCTTCTGGTGAATCCATTAAAATCAGAGATATGGCAAGATGGTGCTTACTGCCGTGTTTCCTAAGCAGTGTGTGTGTGTGTGTGTGTGTGTGTGTGTGTGTGTGTGTGTGTGTGTGTGTGTGTGTGTGTGTGTGTGTGTGTGTGTGCGTGTGCGTGTAACCAGTCATTATATGACACAACCAGATCATAGAGTGAAAGAAAAGCACTGACTTCTTAATGTTCAATGACAGTGTTTTCATTGTGTACAATGCTGCACACACACACACACACACACACACACACACACACACACACACACACACACACACACAAAGACTTTCATCCTTTTTTTTCCCCCTTACTATGTACTATGTATATGCAAAGGCTTGAAATCTTTCTTTCACCTCCGTAACCTAAAATATGCTTTGGAATAGCTTGTTGCATTATTAAAAAAAAAAAAAAAAAAGAACGGGGTAAATGATCTCAAAGTGTGTGTGTGTGTGTGTGTGGGGGGGGGGGGGGGGTAAAGTGTCAAAGACGAAAGTGGCAGCATTCACAGCTTTCATTTAATCTTCCATCGATACCAAGTGACAATCTCACAACAGCATCTGTTACTGACTGCCAAGTTTGTATCATATGCTGCAGTCGCATTTACAAAGACTGCTACATTATGCGCCTGTCAAACCTCAACATGTAGAATTACCTATTAGCTCAAGACTTAATGGGCTGTTTGCGCATGATCACCAGAGTACATCTTTTGTATTGACATCTCGCGTCCATGGAGACGTGTCCATTCAGACACCTAGCACTACTCTCCATTTAACATAACCTTTTAATTCGACTAGCTGAAATGCCCTCCGTGGACTGCCTGATGCCTGAAACGGTCATAAAAGTCAAATGATTTACAGATAGATATGATGGGAATCTGTATTTAAGCAATCCCAATCACAGTCACCCAGAAACGTGCTAACATTTATGAGGCGTTTAACCTTGAGGAAATTACATTCAACTGCATACTCTGCAACACGCATATAGTGTACTGAGCAAAATAAAATTTCCATTCTTCCACAGAAATGAGCAGTGCCATTCATAGGCCAATGGTTAGATCTCTGTATTCTGCTCTGGCTCATTCACACATATATATATATATATATATATATATATATATATATATATATATATATATATATATATATATATATATATATATATATATATATATATATATATATAAAAGACATATAGAAGGCAAGGGATATAAAAGAAAGCGATTCGATTCGAAAGCGATTCAATAAATGCTAAATGAAACTGAAAATGTGCACCCAGTCCTTCATTATTAGTGGGCGCTAATAGATGCTAGCTAACTTCAACTACAGCTTCACTGGATAATCAAGCTTAACTGTAAAGATTTCCAAAGAATGAACAGGAAAATTGCATCAAGCAAAGCAGGCTTCTTAACAAACTGAGTATAAAGTGTGTCTTTTGCTATACAGTCTTTTTTCTCTAAATCACTAAGCCGAGTTCATGCCCAGGTCGTCAGGTTGTTAAGACAACTAGAGAAAGAAAATAAACTTTTTTTAAAATGTGTATGTTTAAATGTTGTACTGTAACTATAGCACATGTTTTTGAAATCCTACCACCTGCGTCACTACGCACCTCACAAACATTTTTTTACTGAGCTGTCATAGCCTTCTGCTAGTATTACACGCAGTCACGTTGCAATTAAATATATTGAGAGAAAATCAAAATCCTAGTAAGATTTAAATAATACTTTAAATCACAGTTCACAGCTGAAACGTTATAGCTCATCAACCACTAGATGACTTCGTTGAGGTCACTAACACGATGTGCTACATTGGACAAAACGTTAGGACAGGATAAGGACTACGGCCACGTAGTCGTCGCCTCCCTGGGAATTCATACACGTTAATTTCGTTTAGTCCATATTAATTACTTAAGAACTTAATTAGCTAACTAGCTTGCCACATTACATTACATTACGTTATGTTAGTTACCACTTTTTAACTTAGTGAGTTAGGGTGCTTTCACATATGCAGTGTTTATTCTGTTTGAATTGAACCTTGTAGAGTTTTCCATTCTAGTGTGGTTATTCTAGGCAGGTGAGATCACCGCAATCGCACTCAGGTGCAGACCAAAATAACCAGGACGAAACTATGTAGTGAGTGATGTGTCTCATGTTGTGTTCAAGCAAGGTCGGAAAGATCGTACTTACGAGTTGAACGTACCCGAACGTCAGCACGAAGTCATAATTACGAGTGGGGAAACTCAGGATTTTCTTTGAGCTCACTGGGCGTGTCAGTAGGAAAATTTGGTGGAATCAGTGGATGCAGCGTCTGTAGTTGACGGTAAATTTGCTGAAATTGAATGTCTGCAATATAACAAGCTGACTGCATGCACAAAATACGACAGCATTGTACAATTACGATATAATACTGTATGTAACGATAAAGATTACAGTGGCTTCATGAATTGATTAAAAACATTAAAAAAACAGCTAAACACACCTGATGCGCATTCATTGTCCTTTATTTCCTAGAAGTAGAGTTAAAAAACCTTGCTG
This sequence comes from Cranoglanis bouderius, assembly GCA_023630585.1. Classification (NCBI taxonomy): domain Eukaryota; kingdom Metazoa; phylum Chordata; class Actinopteri; order Siluriformes; family Cranoglanididae; genus Cranoglanis; species Cranoglanis bouderius. Next base: position 17,416,067 of record CM042551.1, read on the forward strand.
TGTTTTTATAGTTAATTAACCAAAGTGACTTGAACGCACCTGACGTCGTAATTACGACTTCCCAACTCGTAAATACGAACTTCCCAAGAGGACTTGAACGCACCGTCGGTCTGGCTCAGAGTGAACTCTATTTTGCAGAGAAGTGAATCAATTATGATGTGTTCTGGGAAAAATGCGAGCGCCATTGTTTCGTAGATACGAGCTGCTAGACTGAGCCGTGTATGAACATGGCATCTTTTCTGGATATTTGGACTGCTGAGCAAAAAGTAAAAGAGTAGACACAGTAAAGAAAATGTTTTAAACTAGGTATTTACGTACACATCTAGTAATTTATCGAGTGCTGGCTCCATGTTCTCTATGTTAGGAGCGTCTAAAAGGTTTCTTTACTTTTTCTGTCGTATTTCTTAACGATGAATGAAATTTCAAGCATGCGTTTTCAAGCCCACACACTTCTCGGACGGCATATTTTTGCTTTTTGGTTTATTTAATTAAGTGCAAACAAGCCAAACACTTCACTCAGCAAACGAAATAATAGCCATGAAAAGGCAAGAACAGTGGAGCTTTACTTGCCTGGTGGGCTAGCGAATAAATTTCTGATTTGTCCACCCTTGCTATGGATCTGTTAAGAGCCTGCGTTAACAAATCAAGGTGCCAGCATAAGTAAGATTTATACGACAGCTGAACGTGTTTGGAGGAGAGCAAAAACTTCCCGCAAATGGCAAGGATTGATGTCATCGATAGAGGAGAGAGGAATGCTGTCTCTTCTACCTAAAGAGCAGGGACAAATATGTTCTCTTGGACTCTCAGCCACGGATTTGTCAAGATCCTAACTCACAGCTCATCTTCTAACAATAGGATAAAACCTTACACAGTCGCAGTAAAATCAGCAGCCTGTGATGCTGTTTTAGCGTGAAATATTACTTCAGTGACCTGCAGCCCTGTGAGGCTATTACGCACCTGTTCTAACTCTTATTTGCGGTTTTAAACAAATTCATTTTTCTAATTACATAATCATTTGGCTGGAATCCAGAGGTCCCTTTGTTTTCAAGCTAGTCCAATGCAGAGTGGCAGCATTAGATAGAATACACACAAACAACGTAAGTAATGAGCTGTAAAATTGCTCATTGTGGCTAAATATGGATAACACTGGGGGATCGAAGTCATTTAAGACATGAGGTCACACGCAATTAATAACAGTATTAAGAACTAGCTTGTCCCTAACAAAGCAACTGAAGCATTAAAAAAAAGCATCGTATTCATAATGTCCTCGGCATGAAATGATTGCGTCTGGATTATTATTATTGTCTTTTGCTTAAGCACAAGCAGGTTAGTCAGTTTTCTAAAGCAGAACTGTTTTAACACTTTCCCACCGCTAAACACATTAGAGAGCGAACACCAGTTTAACAGTTAAATACAGTGTCTTGACGTGTAATCAGTTCCAGAAATATTGGCACCCTTTATGAAAATGAGGCAAATAAATATCTAAAACGAGTAACACACGCAACGCAATAAATTATATTTTGAGCTTAAACATATGAACGCACAGTACTGTGCAAAAGTCTTGGCACATGCAAAGAAATACTGTAGAGCAAAGATGCTTTTACAAAGTAATGAAATTACTGACTGTTTCTACGATTAAGAAAATACTATAAAGAGCAGTAAACAGTAACAAACGAAACAAAGTCGATATCTGGTGTGACGACCCTTTGCTTTAAAAAAAAAAAAAATAATAATTAGTACTCTCAGGTACAATTTGTGCATTTTTTTTTTTTTTTAAGGAAATTAGCTGCTAAGTTTTACTGAGCATCTTGCAGAACCAGCCACAGGTCTGGAGCAGCAAAACTCAGCAGCCTTCATCATGGTTTTTTTTTGCCTGAAAAGTGGTCTCGTAATATGCTGTTTTCTTTATTGACATCATAAAATAAAAATCTATAACAAAGTTTATACTAAAAAAAAAATAGAGTGCCTAAAACTTTTGGACAGTACTGTACTAGGTTTGATTTGAACAAACATATTTTTTTTTACACCAAATTATCAGTAAAACCTCCTCCATACAGAACATTTTAAACTTTATATTCTTAGACTGTGCTCTTCACTTGGACTACTGCGTTTCATAGGGTTTAACTCAAAAGCATTGATTTTGGGCTTCTGCAAACTTTCTGTCTTAATGTAGATGTATGTCTGTGCCTTTACCTTCTTCCAGAAGCATTTATGACGCCATCGGTCTTCACAAGATCTCCAGGAATACGAGCCGACTAGCCGCAAAAAGCATCAGCGATCCAACACCATATTTTACAGAAGGTATGGACGCTTTTCCTTGTAACTTTTTGTTGGCTGTTCTCATCGTTTATTTCATGCAAACCCGTCCAAATAGATTATTGCTATGGAGGTGGAAATACGTTTATTCAGATAAGTGCAATTCTGAATCCGTATCTGTATCTACCGGAAGCGGGGCTGGTCTAAACCAGAAGCCAGACCACTATGCCCCACAAGGAGCCAGAGGGACCACGCAGAAGGATGGCACCTAACAGCACAAATACAAAGTAGCAGAGCAGAGGAAAACAACAGACACATCACACATGGAAGATCAAGTCCGGGAGAAATGCAAGGCTCAAGCCAGTCAACCAGCAGACAAAACAAAGAATAAAAAAAAAAAATAGTGTACCTCCTATACACATCTGTGCTTTTATCTGTTTAGAATGCATTGTCTGTTCAATTTGAATAGTGTATTGTATTCATTAACATCCCTAATTCTTTAATGGTATCATTTTCCCCATGCTTTTGAGAGAATTATATCATTATTTTAAAAAATTATAAGAAATGACATGAAAGGTAAGTAGTTGTGGTACGCATCAACGTATATAACGTTTACTGTGTACAATCAATTTTGCCCATTCTCTTCCAGGGTGCCAATAATTGATTGTATTATGGCTTGGAAATGGAGGATACATTCTACGCAGTTTAATGTAACCTAATTCCTGAGCAAGCCTTTTTTGAGCTTTCAATGAGAAAGATAAAATAAAAAGTACATAAAATATTGAAAATGGCTCCCAGTATAAAAATGAACCACCGCCAGGCAGACATTAGAGATTCCATTTACGCTGTACATGCTTGGGTGGAATCAGCTAACAAACATTCACAAAGGGATTCATTTTATTTTAATACACTTCCCGCAGCTGCTCAGCATCTGCGGCAAGCCCACCGGACATCTTTTTTCATGAAGCAGACACATGCAGAAACCTAATTAGTTGCCGCACTCTCAAATAATATTAAGTGTCTGACAATCAGTCATTCTAATTGAAGGCATCAATTACAAAAACGATATTGATGTTTCGAGAGGCCTCACTTCTGAACGCAAGCATCTCTGATTGCGTTCTGCATTTCATTTGTCTCGTGGTGGGAACTCGGAAAACCGTTGTGCCGCAACATATGCGTGGCGTGATAGGTCATGCCCTCAGAAAAATGCATATTCTAATATGAAAATAAGCAGACAAGGTTCCATTGTGCTGGCAGGGACGGCAAAGGCAAACATCTGCAGCGCGCTCATCAAGGCCCTGGACGCTCTGCAGGACAATGGCTTCACAGCAGATGAGCACGGATGGATGGAGAAACGCCCCGTGGTGCTTAATGACCCCCGAACAAAGCGGATTATGCCAGAACACCCAAGGATGTTAACACAAACAACATCTATCCACAAGTGCCAAGCCAAGCTCTCATGCTAACCAAATGGAAAACACACCACCCTGTGTGTACAAGAGGTGTGTTCATAGTATGGGTGTAATAACTAAATGAATAATGAATTATTGCTAATCCGTCGCCAATATTTTTCAGACATGTGTCTGAAATGAGCATAAGTACATAAGCCTTATTTGACTTCCATGCCTCTTCCCTGTTCATTTGCCATAGTAGTCAAAATATTAATAGCTAAAATGCCGCCAAAGCAGGAGTGCCAAACTCAAGTCTGCCAAGACAACATCAGCATTTTGTCTGAGTCTTTGAAAGCCCATAAACAAAGGTTATTAAATATTTTTTAACATATTAATATCTATTCTCTTGATTAACACCAATAACCTAAGCTCTGAAAGTAGAATATGATTATTCTTGGACAAATAATGGCTAAATTATGCAATTGTATGCACTATTAGGTGATAACATTCATTATCCGGATTAATTTATTTTTATTTAGTTGTTTTTTTGTTGTTGTTGTTGTTTTGTTGTTGTTCTTTTTTTTAAACATATATAGGGATTGTATAGACTAGTTAATTAGACTAATACATTGACTCGTCGCTACTGTGGTAGATGATAAAGAAACTTGTGACAGTCACAAGTGCAGCCGAAATGTAATATTCCAGACTAAATGAAGCCAATTCTATTGTCAACTGCATGTTATGTAAGAGTATGCTGGGAAAGGTTTTTTTCTTTATTTTCTTTTGCTTTAATGGAACATGATTCACTGAAGTAATTTACTTTGATATCACTCTGTATGGCATACGCAGCATTCATCATTTTTAATTTGAACTTTGGAAAATATGACTAGTCGCATGTGCACTGATGGGGGTGGTAGCTCGTCCATTGGAGCAGTTTGGAGAGCTGTTCAACAAAAGTTCGTCTTCATAAAGTCCTCATTCAAAACTCCATACTTTTTTGATTGACCACTCATTTTTAAAATGTTTCTATTTGACAGATAGAAGCTGATAAGATGTTCTATTGCTTGATTGATGCTCGCATTTCTTGATGTTCGTGCTCACTGCCCCATTTAGCTCCATACAACTATTATTGCTGTAGTGGTCAGAATGGAAATTCAAAAAGTGATAATCGGGGCATATTGGGGTAGGAATCCAGGTTCGAACATTTTTTAAAGTCCCCATGAAATCAAAATTGAAGTTTTGTGGCTTTTAGTATGAATATGTTAGCCATAAGGTTATCTATAAGCTAGTGTGCTCCAAAACAATGACACAATTCGCATTAGAAGATAAATGCATTCAGAATTTACAGTCTCACTCTCTCTAGTCTCTCTACCACCAATCACCATGCATCAACAATTTTGACGACATCATTCTGCACTTCAGCTTCTCATCAGATTTTCTGTCCAATCAAATGCTCTCTTGAATCTGAATGCCCCACCCCTAACATTATAAAAGTCTATGGTACTAACTGTCAAATTACTTTAATGCCAAATTGGGCTAGTTTAATAATACTCTGTGGCCACCAAGCTCTTGTTATATAGCAAACAATCAGAATTAAATCTATGATGTACAGAACCATTTCTATTGTAAGACATACTGTATTGCAAAGATTGGGAGAGGGAAAGGGGGAATATTGAGGGTTTCCCCATTCGATGGCTCTTCGGTATGCGGTTCACGCACGGCGATGGGAAACACACCTGCCGTATCAAACATAGTTGAACAAAGTCACGTCTAAAACCACTCAAAACAAGCTGCTAGACTGTACACTGGATAACTGTATACATTATGCTGTCGATGCTCAACTGTCTATTGTGTAGTTAAGCTAAAAATTCACTAGTTAGTATCCTCTAGCGTAAGTCAAGCCAGTCGACCTAATTTTGTTTGAGGCTATGCCGTCATTAATGTTGTCTTACTACACCAAAACCTACAGTCATGAGCCGCTGCTGGCTCTAAAGCAACTTTAACTTTAAAGCAGTAACCTATAGGCATTAATTTTCATTAAAGCGGTGTGACAGATACTAAAATATATTCATTCCTTCTTAGTTAACAGGTTTTTCCTGGTCTGGGCTGCGGTAAATTCAGAGCATATCCTGGGTTTGGAAATCAGATACTCAAATATATAATAAGATAATTATGAGTTATTAATAATTCAGACACTATTAAGCATTTATGCATCTGCAGTAGATGAGCAATATAAAGAATGAATCTATGGATATATATATATATTTTTTTTTACACTGATTAATTATTGACTAGATTAATTCAGTAGAATGATGAAAGCACTAAAAACCTGTGTGAGTCAAGAGTCCAGTGTTCAAGAAGCTCTTTTCTGTTTATGCGCCTGCTTCTATTATAAAGATGAGGATGAGAGGGGAATGTAATAAACAGGTTCCTGTAGCGGCAGATTAATTACACCATTCAGAAGACACTTGGGCTTTGACACAGTGCACTTGAGCTGGCCGAAGGCAAGGTTGTAGACATCCTTTCAATTACAGTCTACTTTTAGACTCGGTGCCCATGGGACAAACAACCAATGTCACTGCAGTAGAATCTAAAGTGTTGGAATGTTACTGCAGGCTTTGTGAGCCCAAAAAGTACATGAGCTCAAGTATTTGATAAATTAATCTCCAGGAACATTTGAGGCTGACAGATACTGTAAACACAGAGGCTTCAGAGGCAGGGAACTTAACTAGAAAGCAGACTGATCTTTGATATCTCGGCACTGGTGGGCCTATGCATTTAACCTGGAGCTGCTGTGTTAATTATGACCATTGATTATGATGATCAAGGAAACAAATTAACCTCATTGAAACATGTCAGGTCGTATCTCTGGAAACATTTCAAGTTGCCTGGAGTTTGTTGGGTAAAAAGACAAATCGATGTATCTGATGAGTGCAAATGACGCAATGGCCATCTAGGTGTGGAATTCACAGTTGGGTGTTTATACAGGCTGGTGTGTCCCTGGAACAGCTTGACTGTGGCCAGGATTGTACACAATACCCAAAGCAAGGACACAACAATCAGAATAAACACACACATATGGTGTAATGTGGTTAGTGATGTACATTCTTAGTGAAGCATTCAGAGATATTGCTGTGAGAAATAAGTCTTGAACAAGACAAGAGTTAGATCTTGAGTAATATTTGGACGGAATAAGATTTCCGGACAAACAGGCCAAACGTTTGTGGACACCTGACCATTACACCCACATGTGCTTATTGAACATCTCATTTCAGATTTATTCGCCATTTGCTGTTATAATAAGCTCCACTCTTCTGAGAAATCTTTCCACTAGATTTTGGAGCACGGCTGTGGGGATTTGGGTTCATTCAGCCACGAGAGCATTAGTGAGATCAGGCACTGATGTTAGGTGAGGAGGTCTGGGGTGCAGTCAGTGTTCCAGTTCATCCCAAATTGTTCAGTGGGGTTGAGGTCAGGGCTCTGTGCAGGACACTCGAGTTCTTCCACTCCAACCTTGGAAAACTATGTCTTCATGGATCTCGCTTTCTGCACAGCGACACAGTCATGCTGGAACAGGTTTGAGTTCCAGTGAAGAGAAGGTGTCCACAAACCTTTGGCAGTATAGTGTAAGTCTGTTAAACAATGTTACCGGATGATGTCTGTAGTCATTCACATGGGATAAGCAATCTCTGAATAAATCACAGACATGTGAGTGTCGTGACGATGTACGCATGATTATCACAAGCAAACATTCCATTATAATTCTCATTATAACGCAAACTGATTATTTTGACCTTTATCACTATATAACCGCTTGTTTAAAAGTTGTACTTGATCATTAGTAGGTCACATGACCATAACATGTAGCCTTGTTAGGTTATACCTGTGCTTTATAATTTACCTCAAACCCCCAGAAGCCTTGCTTCTCTGACAAGTCCTTTTAAACATCATCTATATTTTATTGCTCTGTATTTTAAACTCTGGCCAATACTTGGTTTCATTTTGGTTTTGGCAGAAGACGATAGAAAAGAGCACTTCACGGAGTGTCATTAGACTGAAGAAGAAGCACAAAAACTCTTTTCCCACTGGATATAATGGACACTTTACCAGACGGGATATCTATTACCTGGGGTTTTTTCTGCTGGACATTTTATAGACGGTAAAATATGGTGTAATCTTTCCCGAAGTGTGTGCGCATACACACACACACACACACACACACACACACACACACACACACACACACACACACACACACACAGTTTGTAAAAAATTACTGACATGAGGATTTTGGACAGGACTAAAATCGCAGAACAATAATTACATTACCCCAGCTCCCCATGTAAAATTAGTCCCATTCAAATAAGTCCATAGTCTTCCTGGTGCTAGACTTTTTCTAGTTCAACTTCACAGAGAGAGAGCACTGATAAACTATTACAACCCTCTCAAAATTGAGAAGGTTTTCAGACTTATTCAATATATTTGCAGTACATTTTTCCTTAAACCTATGGTGCATTGTTTGGCCTAAGGACTGAAGTGCACTCAGCTATTTGTTGTATCGCTGTATGATGCAACCTGATTTCACTAATGAGAACCCCACCATAATAAAGCACAGAACCTAATTACGGAAAATGGCTAGGGTTGAACCTTGATGGATCGAGCTGAGTACCTAAATGTTAGACTCAAGAGCTTATGTCTGCTCGCATAAGCAAAAAAATAAAAATAGCCAGAGGGTTAGTAAGCCATAAAAGAGCAATTTGTTAATCCATAAAAGAGCTATTTCAGTGGAGTATAAACTATTCGTCCTGGAGTCCATCAGATTCGCCACTTGGTTTCTCTCTGGCTTGCAATTCATTGGCTGAAAGTGCTTATGGACGTCTGTGCTGTTTTTTTGTCTTCTCTAAATCTCTTCCCAACCCCCCCCCCCCCCCCCCCCAACACACACACACACACACACACACCTACAGATGAACACACACCCACAGACGAACACATCCCCCCACATTAATTGCAACAGTTCCTTTCCATAATGTGTTGATGTTGCCATTTCATTCAGACGTGTAATTTCTTTTTGCACCAAGTAGTACACACACACACCATGTCCACAGGGCAAAACCCAATAATAAGCCACCCGCTCAAACTACACAAACCTTTAGCCCTGGATATGATTACTTTTAGTAAAGTACTGCCAATCCAAATCTCTACCTCACTCGAATAGCTGGCTACTGCAGGCCAGGTTCTCAGAATTACATCAGGTTTTCCAGAGCTAAATTTAAAACCGTGCCCAGGAAAGGAAATGACACCATGTGTCTCCTTGAGTTTGTTTTAGATCCTCCATGCAAAAGCTGGAGGAGATCAGTCAGTGATTGGTTCCCCATGACAGACAAACCTAGTGGGCTTTTGGAGAAGGAGTGCAAACTGAGATAAACGTGGCCCTGAAGTTCCTCACTATTCTGGGACCTCTGCATTAGTCTATCTCCCTCCCTGTCTCTCTCTGTCTCTCTCTCTCTCTCTCTCACCTCCCACTCTTAGCCACATTATTTATAGGTTATCAAACATGTCACCTCTCACATTCTACACATTCTCTCCTTTTCATCACTCAGCTCTTTTAGGCCCACAACACACCGCCTGCTCCGCTTCAATCAGATAAACTCTGACACCCATCCAAACGTTACCTTTCTTCTATACTCTCTCAAAACTAACATCTTACTATCATTATTAGATAAAGACCATTATCATTACCTCTACTCCACGAGCCCGAGCCATTACACATGGTCTGAATAACAGGTCGGGATTTTTTATAGAGAGTTTCCAAAGACTGAGCATAGTTCACAGACCTAATCAGAAAAAGTAATACAAGCAATTCAGAAAGGACACAACCACACCAAAAGGGCAACTATTAGGACGAGCGAGGGTCTTAGTTTCAAGTGAGGATGAACATTTTTACACGGAAAAGCATTTGTGAAAAAACGCAGGTAGAGAAGTATTACATTTTCAGGGTCGTGACACTGAACAACTTGAGAAACCTGATTACTGTGACCGCTTCTATTACATTCGTGAGGAAACTGCTCAATTTTTGTGTAGCACAGTTAGGTTACATCTGGACTAAAGCTATTTGTATTAGTCTGAGTATGAAAGTGGGCCTGTCTGCTTATCACTCACACTCACAGTGGCTCTGGAGCCATGACGCTCTTCAATTAAATCTGGATGTAAGGGCTGCCTGTCAATGATAAACTCCTTCATCTTCTATCAAAACCAGAAGCCGCCTCCGCTCTCGTATACAGAACAAAAAGGCCAACTCATTTGCGACAGAGGCCATAACCGTTTGAAGAGCTTTTGGTTGCGCCGCTTGTTGCACAGCATACTGCCATCCCTTTCTAATGATACTTTTCATGACTTCCTGTTGCACTTTAGCATGGATGGAGCACAAGGTCATCTCCCACAGAAGCATAAAGAATCCGTCTCACACTTTCATACCAGCTTCATCATCTGAACCACGGGTCAATTCAACCCACATAGACCGAAGAAGATAAAAAAAAAAGCAGGAGACAAACATGCTCATGTAAGAGATGATCGGCGTTAGACCGAAGGTGGAAGTGAGCAACGGATCACCTGAAAAAGTGTGCAAACACAATCTCACATCACAATCTCATCACAGTAAGATGCATTGCTCCTGACAACAACGACGCCATTAAGCCCGCATAATAAGAGGAACGTAGCTGTTTCTTTGCCCTCGTTCATGACCGTGAAGTTTTTTTTTTTTAGAGCTCCAGTTACAGTTCACCCCAGCACCTGCTTCTCTCTCTGCTCAGTCCATGCTGCTCTCCCTCCCATTTGTCATTAATTACATTACTTAGCCATAATCAGTTTGTCCATGGAGTTTAATTGACCTTGTAATTTTAGGTGAACGCCAGCCGTTTACCTTAATACAAATGCGAGGCAACCATATTAACCGTGATATATTTCTTCCTCTGACGCATATTAGCATGTCTGTCTTTAGAGGAATTTCCATTTTAATGATTACAAAACAACTATGCAGTGCTTTTGGTCAAGTTGGTAAAATAAAATGTAAAACAGTTGCAGTGCCGCTTTTCAGGTTGATTGAGTTAGTATAGAATATCATTCTTCTTGTTTCTTTTCTTTGTCTAAATGCAGGCTTTGGACATTTTCATTTGACCCCTTGCTTTAAAGCAAAAAAAAAAACAAATGTTAAAGTTTACATCTCCTATTCATTCTTTACACAGATAGAACTAGGGCTGGGCAATATGATGATATAATATCAATATCATGATAAATTATGTCAGAATATGCTTTTCTGAGATATCGTGGATATCATGGTATCTTTTTTTTTTTTTTTAAATAAAGATGTGGTGATTATTAATGATTGTTGATGATGTGATTATTTATCAAATAATTTTTTTTAAATTCTCCTTTTCAAGTGTTGAAAGTTTTTAAATAAATAAAATAGATGTCAAATATTTTATCATAAAATATATCTTATAACATTTAAAAATAATATTTCGTTTAAAGACTACAAATAAATCGATTATCCATTTTTACTAATGATTTTAACAATTCTATAACAATTCTTTATAACAGTTTTTTATATACTACTAGTGTAATGTAAACATAAATTACCGCGATACATATCATCCATCATAGAAATGTCTTCAAGAATCGTGATTTGATTTTTTTTTATAAATCGCCCAACCCTAGATAGAGCCTAAGAGTACTAAGGTTGCAATATGTTTGTTGTTCATGTTGTTGTTGTTGATGATATTGCCGTTTAGGTTTTTTTCCTTAACTTTTCTCACACAGGGAAAAGTGCTACTTCCTCGTAGACAAGAAGAAAAACAGCTAATTTTACTCAGAGGAAAGGGAAAGCGAGTGCTGCTGCTTTAAAATATTTTGATAATATAGCACAATAAAGACTCTAGCATGCATACCAAACCACATGTTGTGCACATACACTGTGTCTGAAAACGCAATCATGTTCCTACGGAAGCTTATCATCCAAAAGCCTCATGCAGTACAACACAATGCTTGGTGCCTGTAGCAGATGACCAACCAACCAACCAGCCTCTGCTAAACAAACATAGATGTTTGCCTCTAATCTCTGTATAGCACACGAGAACAGTACAAAGGCCACACTTTTATGTCTTCTGCTATGTACTGATGATCGAATGCATACTATTAAGGGTCACTAATAGAAAAATCAATTAGTGGGACATTTTTAGTGGCATATATCTGACAGCCAACACCAAAAAAGGCTTGCTTTAGCCAGGCAGTGAGGCAGAACGAGAAGAAAGCCCCTGCTATTTGTCACACATTAAGAGAATGCATTTAAATTCTCCACCAGACGTGATTAAGCCGATCATCATAGAACTGCCAATAAGCGCTAATGTATAGATGAGCCTTGGAATTAAAAACAGCTCACTGAGCAATACCTCACCATTCTCTACCATTTAAGTCAAAGCTCCTCGCTGGGAAAAAAAACGTCCTTCTCAGAAATATATATCGCCCTCAAGCAATAACCCATTGGCATTTGTTTTATGAAAAAGAAAGAGACGGTTTAGGAGAACAGATTACAGCACCATTTGAAATGTATTTGGCATGCCATTTGCAAATGTCTAAAACAAGGTTTAAACAGGAGCTTGTCAGAATTACTTGAATAAAAAGAGATACGAGTGTGCCAATTTTCACACTCCTATGTGTGAGCTAACTGGGTGTTGTGGTGGCAGCTCTCTCAGTCTGGAAGCTTATTTCACAAAAAAACACAATGTTGAAGCAAACTCCTTAGCACATGCTTTCCTCTAGGTGTCCATGAAGCATCGACATAACGTGTGTAATTTTCTAATGACATTACGATGGTAGAGATAACACTCAACTATTATCCATCCCATCCATCCATTTTCTGTGCCGCGTATCCTATCACTGAGTTTGATCTCTGCATTTTATTGTTGAACATCAACAATCTGTAAGAAACATTAAATGTCATATAGGCTTATGTTTGTACTCACACTGCTATCATACACAATAGAGATATTCCATCCATCCATTTTCCATACCGCTTATCCTACACAGGGTCGCGGGGAGCCTGGAGCCTATCTCAGGGAGCTCAGGGTCTGGATGGGGTGCCAACCCATCGCAGGATACAATCACATACACCACAGAAAATTTAGAGATGCCAATCAGTCTACAACACATGACTTTGCACTGAGCAAGGAAAGCAGAGTACCAGGAGGAAACCCCTGAAGCACGGGGAGAACATGCAAACTCCACACACACACACAGGGCGGAGGTGGGAATTGAACCCCCAACCCCGGAGGTGTGAGGCAAACAGGTGCTAGCCACTGAGCCACTAAGCCACTGTATCTTATTTCCTATAAAATGCAAACTGCATAATGGGTGGTTCACTTCCCCTAGACTACACTATTTTGCAGTGCACTGTGAGATTTTATGACTGTATTATATTAAGCTTTCAGCTGTTATTTATCACTTACTAGCTCTCTGTATAGTGTACTATGCAGATTTGGGTCTACATCTTAAACAAAATGCTCCAGTGGCTCCAATAAATACTGTACTTCTTTGTGTAATGTACGCAATTCAAATAAATGGATTATATCCGTGAAAGGAATCTGTGCTGCAATCATATGGAGGTTTGTGGGGATTTTTTTTTTTTTTTTTTTTTTTTACATTGGAAGAAAAAATAATTGAGAACCGCTGCCCTAGCAGACTCCAAATGCCCCCTGATCTCATAGGGTTCAGTCTGGTTATTAGACTTGGCATGGTGGTCACAAATCAACCACCTGCTGCAGTTCAACCCAGCACCTACAACAGCTGCTGGGGATCTGAACAACCCCCACGCCACATACACACCAACTCGACACCATACCACATCATCAGGCTCATTTTCATACAGCACTGATGGGCAGTGGCCTGCTGCAGGCAAACTTTTCCAGGCAAGAGAGACCATTACCGAAGTCATTTCCTGTGTGCACAAGTGAAATAAGTGATGCTGTGGAATTTTACAGCTTGCACGCTTGACAAAATATTTGTTTCTACCGCACAAGTCAGAAATTTACAGTCTCAAAGAAAGGGATGATTAACTCTAACTTCTTCGGCGCTGGTTGGATAACTATGTTGATTTTTTCAGTGTGTAGTTTCTCAATTTAATCCCTACCATGTACAGCACGTTTCAGCCTTGTCTGACTCATTTTTATAGCATACAAAAGTTTTTCCTGTACCACACCTACACAATACACAATATGGCCAAACGATTGTGCACACCTAACCATAATACCCATATGTGGTTCTTTACCAAACTCTTACCACAAAGTTGGAAACACAAGAACACCATTATCTAGAATGCCTTTGTACGCTTTAACACTAATATTTCTCTTCACTGGAACTAACGGCCTAGCCCAAACCGGTTACAGCATGACGATGCACAAAATGATGTCCATGAAGACATGGTTTACCAAGGTTGGACTGGAAGAACTCGAGTGTCCTGCACAGAGCCCTGACCTCAACCCCACTGAACACCTTTGGAATAAACTGTAACACCTTCACAACAAGGCCTTCTCGCCGAACATCAGTACCCAACCTCTTGCGCTCTTGTGGCTGAATGGGCAAATCCCGACAGCCAAAATCCAAAATCTAGTTGAAAGCCTTCAATCTTCTGAGAAGGCTTTCCACTGGACTTTATATTAATGCCCATGGTTTTGGAATGGAAAGCTCAATGGTCAGGTGTCTACATACCTTTGTCCAAAAAACAACAACATGACCTTCAATGGCAGAAAGTCAAACATTCTAAAGTGGAAAAGTCCCACTGCAGCTAGACTTCATCTATTTATTGGTTTCACTAAAGCAGTTCTTTTCATTGTACATTTATCACACTAGAGTATATCTGTCTGCCTCATATTTATCTCCTATGCTCGTTCATGCCTCAGTCTCTCGACCTCTACAACACAACACACTTACGACTTAAAGCAACCTGCTAAAGATAACACAGTATATGAAAAAGAAAGGGAAAAACTCAAAGTTCTGCTTGTGGGCTGTAAAGAGTTGAGCAACTTTGTTATCACAGAGACATCCACTCCACGGAGAAAGCCACTTACTGCGAAGGATAAAGAGCAAGCACTCATTCAGATTACTAATTTCTCAAGAGAGCCTAAGAGAAACATGCATTAAGCAAAAGCAATGCCAGCCACTAATTTTTAGACGACCTTGTTCACTTTCCTGCAATCATAGAATACCATGTCCTGTCACTCAGACGGATGTCTCACTGGGGGCTTGCGTGGGTTCCACATTTAAAATGCGTTTTAGAAGCCGGGTTCGTGCCGACATAGATCATTTGTGCAAATCTGTGCGTGTCGGGATTCTAAGCACAGCGTGTGTTTGCAAAGAGAGAGTGTGGAGATGTAAATGACATCGTCACTTCATTGGGTACACATGACAGATTGCTTCCAGCATCCCAGGGTCAAATTTTAACAACGGTAGTAAAGATTACAGAGTTTCTGATCCAGGAGCGGAGGAATATGCTGAATGTGTAAAATATTTTTTTCCACCCCATAGCAAAGCACTTGGAACAGAGTATTTATGGCTTTTCTTTCATATATAGGAATGTGAAAGCCTGAGCTCATAAACCTTTCCTGTAATTCCATCGTTCAAGCAAGTCAATAAGCTTTCAATGTGATCCTACTGCAAAAAAAAAAAGAAAAGAAAAGAAAAGAAAAGCAGTGCTCTGTTTCATCTCATTTCGGAGCAGCAGGAGTGAGCATCAACAGGTGTTTCCTGTCTCTGCTAGATTCCACACTGACCTCCTGGCCTGATAGTCAACACAGAAACTCCAACAGATAACAAGCATGTTTGTATTAAACCAAGTCCTGCTTCTCACGCTGAGCTTCACATGGATCCACGTTTCACTGGAGTATTTTATGTGCTCTGATAGAATGCACTAGGGTAACAAGAGAAAAAAAAAAAAAACTTCTCTCTTACCTCCAGAAAGTGATAAACCATTTGTTTATGACAATATTGAGCAGTCATATGATCATGCAGCGTGTCCGTGGAATACTAGATAATGGGAGAAAAAAAGACTAGAAGATGAAAATTTTGGGAAATTTGCCATTTGAGATCAATAACTGTGGGCGAACATGCTTTATGAAAAACCTGGTATAAAATTGCTGCTATGATTTATGCTCCTGTGTTCTGCGTTGAGAATAAAAATCTCTACATGATGGGAAAAAATTACACAGACATGCCAAACCCCAGAAAATGAAACCAAATGAATCAAGGCTTTATTAATGAACTTGTAACCTGAGAAGCAAATGAGTATTTGTGTACCAATTTCTTTATCATTACCCAGCTCTAGAACTGAGGTCTTGCACTTGATAGTTTTGAGTTTATTATTCCTCTTCTAGCACACATTATTCTTTTCCTTGGGCTGTCACTAATGATTTTAGAAAGAAAAAAAGAAAGAAATATAACTTGGCATTAAAGTGGTAGTCTATTTTTGATGTAGTATTTCTAGCGGTGCACTACCATGGCCGGGCGTAACCCAAAATCCGCAAGACAGTCAACTTCATTGGAAGCTGAAATATCAGAGCTTCGTGACAAAATTGCAAATGAAACCAAAGCGCCAGGCAAAACAAGTCTCTAGTCTGGCTATTTTTATCTTGAAGTTCAGTGGTGACAAAATTCTCAGCCTGAAGCATGAATCCCACATCACCATATTACAGACTGAGAGGATCATTTACATATGGCCCAAAATCATAGTTTCAGCTGATGTATGGCATAATACAGAGCTTGAGAATACAATGAGAAACTTATATCTGCCATATACTACATATAGGAACAGTTATGAGGCATTGAAGCAATATAGCTAGCTAACATTACCTAGGTAGCTACTTGCCATTAATAATATGGCAACAGTTTCTTTTTAAATTCTGGGCCATCATGATAATCGTGGTAAAAACAGACAATGGAATATAATTTCACAATTTTTCTGTGTGGAGGAAAAACAAGTCTCAAAATCAAAGGCTCTGAGTTGACCGAGATGCATTGAATGGCTTCCGTTTAAACAAAGATGCAAAAGATGTTCATTTCTGTACCATGTCGGAGTCTATGCATTTTAAATTTCTGCTAATTTTGTGACTACGGATTAGAAAATGTAGCTGTCAAGCAAATCATATGTTGCATAGCTTACTTACCTTAGTTTGGATTTTTTTTTTTTTTCTGCAACAGTTCACCCCTTCACAGTTCTGTAAGTCCTAACCAATTGTGAACTGCACACAGACTTTGACTGACTTATAAGTTTTAAGATGCATGAAAGCATAAATACTTAATACATACACAACTGCGTGAAGCTGGCATCCCATTGGAAAAGAAAAGGAAAAAGGCAACGTTTTTTTTTTGTTGTTGTTTTTTTTTTTACAGAAAATTGTTTGCTTTTAGAGATGAAGGGTTGAAATGGTTGAGAGTGACATCACAGCGCATTAAACCAGATTCAACCCAAAACCAAAGAAATCTAGTCCAGCAGACTAGATGCAGAGTAACAATAATTATAAGATGTGATCTATCAAGGAGCATGTAGTATTCAGAGTAATATTGGCTATAACAAGGGGTATAGCTGGAGCATGCAGAGTAATTCTGGCTATAACATAGGTGTAGCATAGT
This sequence comes from Cranoglanis bouderius, assembly GCA_023630585.1. Lineage (NCBI taxonomy): Eukaryota > Metazoa > Chordata > Actinopteri > Siluriformes > Cranoglanididae > Cranoglanis > Cranoglanis bouderius. The sequence continues at coordinate 17,433,391 of CM042551.1, forward strand.
GTATGTGTAATAATATCAGTTATAACCTGGGGTATAGCATGGAGTATTCAGAGTAATACTGGTTATAACAGGGAGTATAGCATGGAGTATGTAGTGTAGAATTTGTTATAACATGGAATATAACATGGAGTATGTATTGTAGAATTTGTTATAACATGGGGTATATAATGGTGTATGCAGGGTAGAATTTATTATCACATACTGTATAGCATGGATTATGCAGAGAAATATCATTTATATATTGGGGTAAAACATGGAGTACACAGAGTAATACTGGTTGTAACATGGAGTATAGCATAGATTATGCAGAGTAATATTGGTTGTAATAATGGCGTACAGTGAGGAGTTTGAAAATTAATATTGGTGATGGGGTATATTATGGAGTATGTATTTTATATTTTTTTCTTTTTACATTTATGGCATTTGGCAGACGCCCTTATCCAAAGCGACTTACATTTTATTTCATTTCTACATCTGAGCAGTTGAGGGTTAAGGGCCTTGCTCAAGGGCCCAACGTTGTTTATAACACGGTGTATAAGTATAACATGGTATGCCCAGTACTATGGGATATGCAGAGAGTAACATGGTATAACACATCGCATAGTAATCTAATTTATGTCTTGTTAGGACCACAGGAACTGCATACTGCATACTGTCAACATTTCATTCCCACTGGTCAATGATATATTGATGTATTTACATAGGCACCATAACACAATATTTTAAAAATGAGCCACAGGGGGAAAAAATGATATATTAACTGATGATGTGTTAAAGCTAGGCATCTTACTGCTCTCTATAAGCTTGATTAAATGATTCTTTTTTTTCATGTTTTTAAAAAGACTTTGACAACTTCATTCACAGACATTCAATCTGTCATAAAGACGTGATGATTTCCATATCCTGTTTATGACAATGTGGGTTGCCCTTTATTTGGTAACAATAGGTGCTCATTTTTCATTACAGTGTGAAACTTCTAACATTTTGATGTCAGAATGAATTTCTTGCATCTACTTCCCAGGACAGATGAGATGACAGTTAAGGGCTGAACCTATTATCTACCAATCTGTAAAGAGGAAATGAAGCTTTCAAGAGGTAATAGGTTTGCATTATCTTACAAGTGCTCTAAGGTTATTACCAAACTCTTTGCTCTAACAGAAAAGCTTTTTTTTTTCTTGATCTGATTACTTAGTATAGCCATTTCGACGAGGCTAACATTTTTTTCTGTGTTTATCTAGACATATGATTTAGACAACACTCTGAGGCAAACGTAAAGTGAAATCCCTAGTCACGGTAATTACACTGGCCCACCATTAACTGCAAACGCAGGCAAGGTTTTGTGAAACAAAATTAAGAAATTAAAATAACCACTCGCTTGCTGTCCTTCCCCTGGAGACAACAATTTATAATTTCATTAACCTTCTATCTCTGAAAATGCAACTGATATCAAGACATCATTTTAAGACACGGGAAAGAAAATGGAAGCTGATATTAACCAGCTCAGGCATTATTTCATATTCTGAAGACTCGTACTTGTTTCCATTTCGTGAACAGGAAGCCATAATTCAACACTGGCGTGAATTACTGACTTCGACTGGACTGCGCCATACATAGCGCCTGTGAAATCAATGGTTGCGTGTGCATTCTACGTCCATGCGAATCAATCAGTTGGTTATAAAGCGACCTGCTTAAACACTCGTCTATAAATCAATGCCCAAAATAATGGCAATCAAGAAATGACACGTGGTTGTACTTCTGAATCTGAATAGCGTCCCGCATGATTACAAAGACTCAAATGTACAACTCGTCCAATGCAGGCAAATGTTTCTACATGAAAAAATAACAGAAAGCTAAAAAGTGGAAAGAAAGAAATGAGAAGCGTCTGCAGTCAACTGATTGCACAGATGGTGTGGCAATGAAATGCAAAGGTTTACACTGAGGAATGAGTAGTGTGGCTTTGTCTGCTGGCAGCCCGTGATGTACAAGCAATAGCATAATGAAGCAACATAACATGGGAAAAAAAACCTACTCTTTACTGTGCAGCAGGCACAAACATTATGAGTCATTATTATTACAGGCACAGACATTGTTAGTCAAGAAGCACGGCTATGATTTGTGCGGATTAAACAACTCTGACCCATGCAGATTCAAACGGTGGTAAAACTGACGGCTGGAAAGTCTCCGATTCTCGAAGGAAAACAGTTTCTCTGAATGATCCCATTTATTCTGGCACTTATCCATGCTCATGCCTACTTGGCACACCACTTGCAAGACATCACAGCTTTAACTCACGAACTCATCAGTTGGATGATACTATACAGAATGTCATACATTTTTATCCCCACATTAAATGGAAAGGAAAGGTTCAAATGTCCATCATATCCCAGTATGTGCGCTGATAAAACTCCTGGCTTCTCAAATCAGATCAATAGCAGCTAGCCCATTCTCAGGACGGCGCTGGGAGCTCTCCAAATATCAAAAGACCTTGACACAGGAGTTGGGATTTGGCTGACACTGCTTACATGCCATCCTCACTTAACCTTTAGAAAGTATATAAATAAACTATTAAGTGATATTGTACCAAATCTAGCCTTGCATCAATACCACTCTGGCTTTCACAAAAAAAAAAAGTACAAAGCTATGAACCTGGTATGTCTGACTGCATTTTGCCAACTGAAATGATTCCTATATATCGGCTTCAGAGGGATTTCAAGCATTGTTCCCGGAGTTCAAAGTTAATCAGTAATCTGATATGGCTGTAGACTTTGGAGTTTTGAAAGCGTTCATAGTGAGCAAGCAAGAAATAAAACACGTATGGAATCAAATTCCTTTTATACTACACTCATGCACTTTGACAACAATTACAATTTACAGCAATTGAAACAATTATTATTTATTAAAGAACACCACGTCATGCTTTTAACCATGTGGAACGACTGAGAAACACGTGTCATCACTTGCATTATTGCAGTTATAAACAGACATTCCCTCAAGTTAATAAGACAGAAAATGCAGCTTGTCACTTCACCGAGAGACCGGAACGTGTGGTTTTCTTATCTCTTTACAGGAAACCATTAAACACAAGGTTTTTTTTTTGTGTAATCCATTCATTATGAGTCTTAGATTACGGTATGTGCAGTGTCCACCATACAAGTCCCTGTGAACTAGGGGTTACTTTAGATAATTTATACACAGTAACATATTTGAATGATAATATAAAGCTGTGATTTGAATTTTAGCCAGCACTACTGTCAGAACTGTGCTATTATATAAAATGAATCAACACCTTCTGACCAATCATATTGGAGAATTTAACAGTGCTGTTGTATAAAGACTTTATTTAAATGTGCTTAATTTAAAAGGTGCATTAGGTAAGATGAGTCTTTTTTTTTTTTTTTTTTTTCAAGATTAGATCTCTAACGGTTAGGTAGGTTCGACATGTGAATGATTCCCGCTCATGTTCAAGAAGCTCCGCCCCCCAGGATATATGCTGGTCCATGGAGTGTCTATAAAATTACTGACAGGAAGCAGATTAAAATATAAACAAGCACTCCGGATCAGAAGTCGGTTTTCCAAACACACTTTTGCTAAAGCCAAGGTTTAATCCATTTTTTAAATCATGTTCTACATATCTTCCAGGTTATTTGTACAACTAAGGAATAAAAAAAATCTACTACTCCAACTTTAAATGTTCTTTTAACTACTATGAACATCTATCTATCTATCTATCTATCTATCTATCTATCTATCTATCTATCTATCTATCTATCTATGACACAACTACAGTGGTGCTTGAAAGTTTGTGAACCTTTTCGAATTTTCTATATATTTGCATATGATCTAAAACATCATCAGATTTTCACACAAGTCCTAAAAGCAGACAAAGAGAACCCAATTAAACAAAACAACCCTTTTTCTGAGGTCCTCAGATATCTCCTTTGTTCGTGCCATGATTCACTTGCGTTGTGAAGATCAGACTCCGATAGATCCCTGTTCTTTAAATAAAACAGGACGCTCACTCACACCTGATTGTCATCCCACTGATTGAAAACACCTGTCTCTAATTTCACCTTCAAATCAACTGCTAATCCTAGATGTTCACATACTTTTGCCACTCACAGATATGTAATATTGGATCATTTTCCTTCATAAATAAATGACCAAGTATAATATTTTTGTCTCATTTGTTTAATCGGGTTCTCGTTGTCTACTTTTAGGACTTCTTTAGGACTTGAGTGAAAATCGGATGATGTTTTAGGTCATTTTTATGCAGTTATTTATAGAAAATTCTAAAGGGTTCACAAACTTTCAAGCACCACCATAGTTAAACACGTTGTGCATCTGCATGTTTCAGAATCTGTTTGGATGTGGCCACAAGCGCGACATTAGGAAATGCCGTGCCATAAGCTGTTTAATACTTTAATAACCAGAAGGCTTGAAAGATAGATGGCAGTAATGCCCAGGGCTTTATGTCCAGAATAAATACGTGTCCCTTTTTTTGAACGCCTAAGCTTTTGATAATATCAAATCGCTTAAAAAGATGGAGGTTTTCTGAGGCTGATAATTGTCACTGATATTAAGGTAAGAATCTTGGGTATCAGTAAGAACATTAAAAATGTAAATAAAAGAGTTAAGAAAAGGCGTAGAGTATGAGATTTCCATTCAGAGTCAATTGTTCCACATCATAAAGTTTTAAGGAGTGCTTCATGAGCGCTTCTTAGAATGAACTTATCGTAAACAGGGAGTGGTTGTAGGTGAACGTGTGCGTATTGCTGTCTGTGCAAACAAAATGCCAGCACGCTTTTGATGGGTACAAGGATGCTGACATTTTCGATGTCATCTCATCGAGGTTAAAAGATATAGCATGCAAAGAAGTCAACTTAAGCCTTCGCAACTGCCATTAGCACAACGGCTCGGTCGCTGCGAAGGTGGGCGACACATTCAGATGTTTCTGTTTCTGAGGTTAACTTTTCCAAACTGCTCGCACCCCTGGCTCCAAAACGCTTCTGAAGCTTCAGTAAGGTGACTAACCACAGTACGTGTGTGTCGTTAAGTGTTGCCGTTCAGTTATGTAATCCACCCACACTGTTAACAATTGCAGCCACCTTGAAATTTTCAGGGACAAAACTTGCAGTACATGTAGTACATGTGCATGTAAATAGTAAGAACAGCAATGAGCACCAAACCAATCGTGAAAAACTCAATCATAGCAAATGCCACTGTGCATATACTCAGGAAATGGAGGGAAGCTCTGGCAGAATGCTTTGCAAAAAAATTAAAAAATTCCCAATATGAATGAACTGCTACAACAAGTTGTTCAAGCTCCGATTTTTCTGAGAAACGGTTTACACAATCATTCTCATGAGACAATGGGATTTTGGGATCAGGTGCTCTTTGCCAGCGATGCCCCAAGGTGAAAAACTGTGTAACGCATGAACCTTGTCTCAGCTGGATTGTGTAGTGTGAACACCGCTACACTGACAAGACAATACGTTGCACGCTATAAATGTCATGTAGTGCGAGCAGTACAGCCATTCCCGGACACTAAATGTCATGCAGTCCCTGATTAACATTAACAAACTTACAACCGGGCTGTACACATGCAATCCTACACTACAACCCGACCCATTATTATTTTCATAAAGCAGCAACAGTCTACCAGCCTTCTTTGACTTTGCTAAACTTGACATATGCTAAACTGCACATTCAATCCCAGTGTCTGTTCAGTGTGAAGGCTGCTCGTTTACGAGTGCTGCCTTTAAAAGGATAACTACTCGCAATAATTTGCTCCGATCTTCAGAAATGCAAATGACATCTCAAGAGACCAAAATACATATTTGGTGGGTGGAGTTGGCTGGGAGCTAGATGCGCTTTTCTGTTCATGAAATGGAGCTTTTTTCTTTTTTTTTTTTTGGATCATTTATCCCTTTTAACTCTAATCTGTGCAATATTAGGCGAATTATAAAAAATAAATAAATAAATAAAAAACTGTTTAATTAGATGTGCTGTTTTGATCATTTTCAATGCAGTCACTTGACTCTGGAACAGAAGAGCCTGCCATCAATAACCGACTGCCTAGACAGCGAAATCTCCAGGCTTTAATGAACCCTGGATGTGTTAATGCGACACTGTAGGTGTTAAGTCAGCACTGTGGCTGCAGATGAGCAAGTTGTGCTTTTTTTTCCTGAGCATATAAGTATAGAAAAGAAGCAGAGCCGTGATGGAAACTGTGAAGGAAATCTTAAGGCTTCTGTATATAGACTATATAAGCAATGCCTCTACATCTGGCAGAAGTGGTTTCTACTGGTAGAAGTCTCTAAGAGAAGTTGTTTTGGAAAGTCTAAAGAGTCCTAACTTGCCTTTCTGTTAACTCTAGTCCAGAAGAGTGGTTGAAATCCAGCGTGCCATCTGTGACCAGGCCAGGCTAGTCTGACCTCATGACTTTTTTTTTTTTTTTTTTATTGTTGTCTAGTAGCAGTATGGTTAGTGTTGAAATGCTTCAGTGCTACAGACAGACACATCACATCACCATTCTTATTCTAATCAAGCCGACCTTCCCATACAGCCCACTGACCACATGCTCCAGATGGGAGGCGCTCCTTACTCATCCATTAAACATACCCTAAATGGCTAGTGCCATCCAATTTTCACGTGTTTATTTATTTATTTATTTTTGTTTGTTTGTTTGTTTTTACCACGTTTTGTGCAAGTTGTTTTCCTTACCTTGCGCGACGGCTTTCAACACGTGGATCTGGAGGCAGATGAGCGCCCAGTAACTCCTCATACACAACCCCAACTTTCTCCTTCTCCTGAAACTTCTTACGGTGTCTGACATGTAATCAGTCCTCTTCCCGACTCCTGAAGTCCCCTTGATGTTGCTCTTTGCAGCACCTCGACCAGAGCACTTGTCTCCCGGGTCGCTGCTCCGCGCTGATCCGAAAAGCGGCGCGATGTCCCCGCTAGCTGCGCGTCTCCGTCCGCTCCCCGGTCCAACCCGAAGACACTGCACGATTTCCATGATCAAGCGTGGAGCCGCTGTGTGTAATCCTGCGATCGTGGCTGTGGCTCGTGTTCGCGCTCGCGCTGGCAGCAGGAACAACACTAACCCGAACTTAAAGTCAGACTGAATTGGCGCGGCGCGGCGCAGACATGGATCTGTTTGTGAACGCAAAGATCCAAGCGTCTCCTCTACCTGTTCTGCTCGCGATTCCTAAATGACGTGTCTCGTAAACCCAGCACGACTCACCCGAGTGTGCCGAGGATTATTCCGGATCCCTATAAATATGCTCCAGGATTTGCGCAGCGGAAAAGTTCTGCAGTCTGCGAGTCTGTCACACACGCACAGTGCTCATACATCCAGCCATCGTTCCTCCTAAAATCCTCGGATGTGATTTCTCATGTCTCACTCGCATCTCCGGGGCTGATCAGTCTCTCTCTCTCTCTCTCTCTCTCTCTCTAAACTCGTTGTTATTTCAGCACGTAGAGACTCAGAGCCCCACTGAACCTAAACAAGCTGTTGCCTCCTGCGTCTCTCCTGCGTCTCTGACACTAGCGAGTTTCACGCGTCGCTTGTAAACACTCACTCAGTCAACCATTTACTAAGTATTTCTCACCACCATGCCGTACGCAGACCTCAGATTTCCCACAGTGGATAATAACAGACTGCCTCTGTGCGACTCGCAGAAGGATAACTAGTCTTATTATAAAGCACGAACAAACTACGCGACTAAAATAGTTCCAGCGACAAGAACTTCGGGAACAGAGACTCGGGTCTGTATGCGTTAATACAAGCAACAAGCGAATGCAAATCTGCTGAGTAAAGCGAGAGATCCGGCAAAGTGCAGCAGCAGCAGTGTGGAGGCGCGCTTTCACTCCAACTCCGCTCTCTAACTGACTTCCTCACTGATCCGCGTCACTCCCCGCCCCCTGCTTTAACTACCCTGCCCTCTCTAAACTACCCCCCCCACACACACACCCACACCCCCCTGCTTTAACTCCCCTGCCCTCTCTAAACTACCCTCCCTTAACTCCCCTGCCCTCTCTAAACTACCCCCTTAACTCCCCTGCCCTCTCTAAATTACCCCCCCCCCGCTTTCTCTCCCCTGCCCTCTCTAAACTATCCCCCAACCCCCCACCCCACTTTAACTCACCTGCCCTCTCTAAACTACCCCCTTAACTCCCCTGCCCTCTCTAAACTACCCCCTGCTTTATCTCCCCTGCCCTCTCTAAACTACCGTCTCTTAACTCCCCTGCCCTCTCTAAACTACCCCCCTGCTTTATCTCCCCTGCCCTCTCTAAACTATCCCCCCCGCTTTCTCTCCCCTGCCCTCTCTAAACTACCCCCCAACCCCCCACCCCACTTTAACTCACCTGCCCTCTCTAAACTACCCCCTTAACTCCCCTGCCCTCTCTAAACTACCCCCTGCTTTATCTCCCCTGCCCTCTCTAAACTACCCCGCTTAACTCCCCTGCCCTTTCTAAACTACCCCCTTAACTCCCTTGCCCTCTCTAAACTATCCACCTGCTTTATTTCCCCTGCCCTCTCTAAACTACCCCGCTTAACTCCCCTGCCCTTTCTAAACTACCCCTTTAACTCCCCTGCCCTCTCTAAACTATCCACCTGCTTTATTTCCCCTGCCCTCTCTAAACTATCTCCCCCGCTTTAACTCCCCTGCCCTCTCTAAACTACCCCCTGCCTTATCTCCCCTGCCCTCTCTAAACTACCCCCATGCCCCACTTGAACTCCCCTGCCCTCTTTAAACTACCCCCCTGCATTAACACCCTGCCCTCTCTAAATGCCCATGCCCTGCTTTAACTCCCCTGCCCTCTCTGTACTGCCCTCATGCTAATGTGCCACTTTTCTAAACTGCTCACCCCGCTATGCCTCCTTACCTACTATAAACTGCCCCATCTTAACTCCCCTGTCCTCTGCTAAAAATTGCCTTCACTTTACCTCCCTGCACTCTTTAAATTATCCAGCATTCTCTACTACCCCCCACTTAACACCTCCTGCCTGGAATAAACTGCCCCCTGACTTTATCTCCCAGCCCACTCTACCTACACATCACATACCCCCCCCCCCCCAACCTCCCGCCATACCCCCAAATCTTCTTGCCCTCTAAGAACTGCCCTCTGCTCTAAACTGTGCACCACTTTACCTTCCTGCACTCTCTAAATTGCCCAGCACTCTCTTTTGCCCCCTGCTTAATACCCTCTGCCTAGGCTAAACTGCCCCCTGACTTTACCTCCCGGCCCACTCTAAACCTTCCCCCTTAACTCCCCTTCCCACGCTCATCCACAAATACACAGTGCTCACCCATGCAGTTAAATAGCCCCTAGCAGTTCTTAAAGCCTCTATAACATAAGTTACACAGTATACCATTTCACTTAAAACTGGATTTCAGTGAAAGTATTGAACAGACACATTTTATTCTGACAAAATCTTCAAAAACAGCACACCAACAAGTGAAAATACACACATGCAAATCAGGAAGACCAATCATCCTTCACAAGTACAGTGAAAAAACTGGAACTTCTTGTTTTGTCACCTTTCAAATGCTTTGCCATATTTCAAAACCAGGGAACAAATATGACAAGCTGTATAATGAACCCAGTGCTGTCGATTCTTTTCAGGGGAAAGTAGCTAATGCATGCTCAAAAAAGTTGCCCCACGATGTCATAGACTAAAATGAATAGTCACTAAACCATCATGATCATTTGCATATCAAAACATGCTGCATGAAGTTATGAAATTCAGAATAGAATAGAACTTATTTCATATATGCTTATATTCTACATATATGAAATATATGTGAGCAGTTGAGAAATAAACATATAGACAAAAAGACACTTTTATTACTCGTCTTATTCATCAAAAGCCCTATTCATACGTGATTAAATGTACATCGGGTTCTGGGGTCATTTCCTCTTTTACAGGTGCTGTAAAATAGCCATGTTAGTGTTTTTTTCTATGATCACGTGACATGAAAATATAACCTGCTAGAAACTCACTCCTCCTGCGGTGATATTATTGCTGCCTGGAAGGCGAGAGTTGTATCACTGAGGAGACGTGGAAAAAATGTATTACAGATGCCCCCTGAGGAATTAATCCAATCCGAATAGGGCTTTAAACTCTATTGTAACTGCGCTAGCAATGTCCCCCTGTGACACCAGCGTGGCATACAGTACAACTACTAACCTCTCACAGAAATAACAAAAATACAGCACCAACCAACAAATTAGCCCCAGAGTCACCGGACACATCACAAATATCGTATTTCAGTATAAACATATTGTATGCTGTTACAGTATAATGTGTTTCAGTATGGAGTTTTACTTCAGTATACAGTACAGTGCATGTGTGTTGTAGATGTGATGTTCTGATGTTTGAAGTGAATGAAGATGCACAAGACAAATATGATACAGTGCCTATAGAAAACCATCATACCCCTTTGAAATAGTCACTTTTTTGTCTTACAGCCTGAAATCAAAACCCGTTAAAAATATTTTTATTTACACATTCTGCCTTACAACATTCAAGTAACGTAAAAACAGTATTGGAAACGTAAAAAAAAAAAAAAAAAAAAAAAAACTAGAATAACAGAGTTGGAAAAGTGATCAGTCCCATGATTTAATACTTTGTAGAGCCACCTTTTGCTTTAATTACAGCCATCAGTCTGTTTGGATATGTCTCTATTAGCTTTGCGCACATAGAGTGGGGAATATTTGCCCATTCTTCCTTGCAGAATTGTTCGAGTTCAGTCACATTTCATGGTGAGCGGCGATTGACTGCTATCTTCAAGTCCATGCACAGATTTTAAATGTGATTTAGGTCAGGGCTCTGACTTGGCAACTCAAGGACATTCACCTTCCTATACTTAAACCACTGTGTAGTTTTTTTGGCTGTGTGTTTAGGGCCGTTGTCGTGCTGGAAGATGAACCACCAGCCCATCTTCAGCTGTCTAGCAGAGGGCCGCAGGTTTTCCTCAAGAATTTGGGTGTACTTGGCAGCCTCCATTTTCCCTTCAATCCTGACCAATTGCCCAGGCCCTGTTGAAGAGAAACACCCCCACAACATAATGTTGCCACCACCATGCTTCACAGTAGGTATGGTGTTTTGGGTGGTGTGCTGTGTTTGGTTTTTGCGGTTCAATCATCCAACCATAAAACCTTTTGCCACATGGCATTAGAATCCTCCAAGTGGTTTTTTGCAAAGCCTTTTCAGAAGAGGCTTCTTTCTTGCCACCCTGCCATACAGGCCAGCTTTGTGTAAAGCTTGTGAGATTGTTGTCACATGCACAGACCGACCAATCTCTGCCAAGTCCTTGTAAGTCCTACAAAGTTGCCATTGGCCTCATGATAACTTCCCTGATCAATATCCTCCTGGCTCTGTCATCCAGTTTGGAGGGACGGCCCGATCTAGGCAAGGTGTTGGTGGTGCAATACACTTTCCACTTTTTAATAATGCTCTGAACGGTACTCAGAGATAGTTAAAACCTTTGAAATCTTTTTGTATCCTTCTCATAACTTGCGCCTTTCCACGACTTTGTCCCAGAGCCCTTTTGAAAGCACCTTTCCAACCATGGTGTATTCTTTGCGTTGCCATGCACTACTAGTATTGGAATCATCATGGAACAGCCGGTTTTCTCATGAAGTAATCAAAACCACTGCAGTTGATGTCAGGTGGAGGGCAATTAGCATGGTGTGTGATCTGGGAAGTGACTGCTTGTACCTGAGCAAGTGTATAATGGTTACTCTAAGGGGCTTATCACTTATCCAAACCAGCTATTTCACTAATTAAATTTTAATAGTTGTTCAGAATTTTAAAAAACTGTTATTTCCACTTAGATGTCGAGGTTTATAATGTGTAAATACAGCTGGGAAAAGTTAGATTTACTTTATTTTAATTTCCACATTTTAATGTGAGAAAAGGTAAGGATTTTGACAGGGTATGATGATTTTCTCCAGGCACTGTATGTTTGTAATATGTTTATAATATGTATACTGTATAATGTGTTTAACGTCAAGGTAATGCACTGCAGTGTTACTATACGTATAGAAAGTATGGATCCTTTTACACACTGTGCTGTGCTGAGAGAGAAAACTTGCATTCAGGGATTAGAAATGTTAGAGGGAACGGAAACAAAAACAGAAAACAAACTAGATTTTTAACTGAAAAATCAAAAATGTGAACGTCACTCTAAATTGTTCCGGAGAGAAAACATTATTTTAAAACGTGCTTAACCGGGTTGAGTGCGTTTCAGTCTGATTTCAAGTAATTATAGTTTAAACCAAAACAGTTTTCAAGTCCTGTCCAGTACGCGTCAATTCCTGCACGCCTGGCTACAAGAAGATATGATGGAAAATTCAAAACTATGCGACTGCATGAATAACCGTGTAGAAAATATTTTTCCTACGATACTTATATGGAAAAATAAATACACGTTTCTGGTTAAATGCAGTGTTTGGTTTTATATACATATCCTAGGCTTCCTATAAGCAGAGTAGGCTAAAAAAAAAAACAACAACAGCAAAATCAAGCATGTTTGGCTGCAACAATCACAAAAAACTCTGCGAATTCCTCTACGGACTGTACAATTAAATAGATGGGCGTGGAACACTGGAGCAGGAACGTAAAAGTATTGTTTGAGAATGAATCAAAAGGAAAAAGAAATCACTTCTAATGCCAGCTTGCATTAAATTCACATAAAATGACATGCACAATACTAGTCACTATAACAAAGCTAATCTCCTGGAGTGTTTAAATTACATTCAAATACATATGTGTACAACATGTGTATTTATTACATCATACACTATATGGCCAAAAGTATGTGGACCCCTGACCATGACAATCAAATGTGCTTGCTGAGTATCCCTTTCCAAAACCATGGGCATTAATATGGAGTTTTTCCCCCTTTGATATTATAATAACCTCCACTCTTCTGGGAAGGCTTTCCACTAGATTTTGGAGGGTGGCTGTGGGGATTTGTGATCATTCAGCCACAAGCAGATTAGTGAGTTTGAATACTGATGTTGGATGAGAAGGCTTGGTGTGCAGTCAGCGTTCCAGTTCATCATCCCAAAGGTGTTCAGCGGGGTTGAGGTCTGGGCCTTTTGCAGGTCACTTAAGTTCTTCCACTCCAACCTTGGCAAACCGTGTCTTCATGGAGCTCGCTTTTGGCAGGAGCACTGTCATTTAGGAATTAGGCATGTGTTAGCATTGTTAGTTCCAGTGAAGGGAAATTACAATACTACAGCATATAAAGACATGCTATACAACTGTGTGCTTCCAATTTTGTGGCAACAGTTTGGGGAAGAACCACATATGGGTGTGATGTTCAGGTGTTCAACGTAGTGTATGCGGCCATGTAGTGTATGTGTACAACATGTGAATTTATTACATATTACTTAGTTAATTGTAGCGGTATCTTAAAAATGGGTGTGTGTTGTGACTGTGGTCAGTTACACAACCATGTACAGGTCTACAGTGTAATTTTAATAATCTGTTTGGGGCAGTACAGCCTGCTGGTAATTACTGTTCTCAGGGTTTAAGGGCAGAACATTTTTTGCAAGCTGACAAACTACAGTATGCATGACATTTTACCTCATGCTTTATCACAGACTGCAGATGAAGAAAGTTCTTTTTTATGAATACATACAAAATGTTTATGTATGAAGGATATGGTTTTGGTATTCTATGGTATTCTTGTTAAAGGTCCTCGGTTGTTGAGGTACTCACCTGACCTGAGTTTTTGTTTGCTGACACATAATACTGGCCTTTACATGTTTACATTGTTTACATGAAAACAAACCCTAGTTTGAAATCTTCATCGTGCAAGAAGCTTCTTCTTCGTTGTTGCTTAAACATTCTTGTTACAACAGTTTATGCTGATGAAGCCCATTAGACTAAACAAAAGCTCCAGCTGCTGTCCTGAGTCTGCAATATCTGCTGAGAAACGACACGAAGATCTATCTGATCCGACTAGTCGCATGGTGTTTGGGTAATTCATCAGGCCACGTTTCAGGGCTGTCTGATTCATCAGACTCGGATATCCTGCGTAATCAGCGTCGCTCGTGATGGATTACGGACAGCAGATGTCTTTACGGTATGTTAACCGTGGCACCTAAGCTGAAGACGTGTTGCCTTACGCTCTCCTGCGTTTTCTTTCGGGAAGTAAATGATAATGAATTCATGCTTCCCGCCATCCAGTTCTCATCATCTGCTGCTTTCAAATGATGTTTGTTACTGTGTGGTGGCTAAAGTTGACAGACTTATAATAGCCTGTTTTCTCCACATACAGACTCTATGGACTTCTATGGACTTAATTTTGTCAGGAATAAAGATGCAAAGTAAACCATTTCCTGCCAACTATTTAATTCTCTTGAAACCCACAGTTACAGTGCTTACTGGTATCTGGAGGTTTACTGTGACCATTTCCAATTTCCACAACCCTTAAGCCTGTCACTGGATGTTTGTTCTGACCGCATCCACAGATATACAGTATCTCTAAGAGCGGTGTGTGTCTAGAAGAGAAGGGAGCTTCCCCCATGACAGGGGCCAATAAATCATCCCTCCCCCCTTATCTGAATATGAGTGCTGGTGACATGGCGACGGGAGCACAATCAGATGAAAAGGTGACATCGATCATGTAGAGCTTTGTTGTCACTGTGTTGGAAGAATATCAGAGAAATGCGATAAGGCCAGTCAGAATCAGGATTCATGCCCCTCCTATAAACCAGTTTCAGATAGAGACCCCATGGAAGTACCCGTGGCCTTCTTCTGGGATGGGAGATGATTTATTGTGGTTTGTTAATAGCCTGGAAGGAAGACAATTCAAATTAAAGAAAGTACTGCTGTACTTAAGAGTGCCAAATGTTGAATGTTAATCAGCTTGATCTGGCTGGAGAGTGAACACAGAGGATTTGAACAGTGTTTATCTTCATTTTCTCCAAACAAAAGGCATTTGTCTGGACTGCCTCAGGGGAGGAATGATGGAAAATTGATTTCCAAACCTTTTTTTTTTTTTTTTGCCCTGGGCAAACACCATGCACCATGGTCTTATGTAGTGGAAATTCTGTTTCTTTCTTATTCAGCCATCTGATGTCATCATTCCCTACCAGGAAGCGTTGTATGTCAGATGTCACTGCTTTCCCCTGAACAGATGTGTGGTGGCAAGATATGCGTTTCATTTACATTCCTGTTTTAAAACCTATCTGGAGCCCCTATTACTCATTAGAGGATGTGACTGCTTGCCTCCTTGCCAACACACTGTGTGGTTCATAAAAAGAAGAAGGGGGAAAAAAAGCCCAGCAGAGGCAAAGGCTCTGTCATCCAAGCAGGAAGCTGGAAGCCACTGCTGAGAGGTACACACTGATCTTGACTCAATGCAACCAAACCAGCAGCGCCAGCATGTGTGCCTCGTGCCCTTTTGCTTAGTGGGTTTCAGCCTTGAATGTGTGTGTTATGAGTGTGACTGAATCTGAGACCCATGACTCTGTGAAAGTTTTCCATATTTGAATAAAACTTACAAAACTGACAGTGGGTGCTGTTTCTGTCTGTCAACACTGTAGATTATTAATCATGCAACATTACTCATATTATTCAAGTACTTCATCAATTTATGTTGCTCATCATTAACTTTCCATATTTGATCACTTTTGACCTATTTAAAGACAAACCATAGGTATACAGCAACAGCTCTACATATGATGAAGTGAAAATAGAACATCTAAACAAACAATGAATGTAATATGGTTAAAATAATTCAAATATAGTTTCACTACAGGTCAAATAGTTGGCTACATTGTCTATGGGTACACAAGTGTAGTGTACCCTGTGTAGTGTAGCCCCACAGTGCCCTCTGTGGCACATTATTGAAACTACATCCACCTTTCTTATCCCTGTGTACGCTCTATGGAAGGATGAAATTCTGCCACAATGGGGCTTCTGTCCTGCAAGGACAGTGTATCATGACTCTTGATACTGAAACAAGCTTGAGGAACACATGATCTGGCTGGCCTGTAGTGGACTGTGAAGTTATTGTTTTGGATTGAGCACTCACTAGAAGCACTCATCAGGTTGGGCTTTACGCATTGGGCTTTACAGTTATGGTTTTGGTTTTGGCAATCATAGCAAATCAAAATAGCATATCAAAACATAGCTATCAAAATGTACGCAACAGTATTTTTAAGCAGTGGAAAACAATTAAGCAATATTATATGAGCAAGAGTGTGATTATACTGAATATACTGAATATAATTACCTACAGATATTCAGTATAAAAGTGCAACTGTGAGTACGATATTGCTTTTCTCCAACAGTTTTATAACTGAGAAATTAATATCGAGAAATTTTCAGACACAATATGACCAAATTTGTTTCATTTTTGCTCTGCGAACGGAAATAGTTCCTGAAGAAGTCACACTCACACTCACCCGTCAATTAGCTGGCTAGCTAGCTCACAATGATTTGTACATTCCTGTTGAAGGTGCATCTGGTGACATTGGCTTCCCTTCTTCCTTTTCATCTTTATCTGACAAGCTTTCACATTTTAAGTTAGAAGTTACAATATTTTACTTATATTATACTTAATATAAGAACTCTTGGAACGCCACTTCTCCAATCAAATTAGTAGACTGGAACTAATTGTTGTATAATTTGTCCTTCCATCCATCCATCCATTTTCCATATCACTTATTCTGCACAGGGTCACGGGGTAGCCTGGAGCCTATCCCAGGGAACAAGGCGGGGGACACCCTGGATGGTGTGCCAACCCATCACAGGGTACAGTCACACACTATGGACAATTTGGAAATGCCAATCAGCCTACAACTCATGTCTTTGGACTGGGGGAGGAAACCGGAGTACCCTGAGGAAACCCACAAAGCACATGCAAACTCCGCATGGGATTTGAACCCCCAACCCCGGAGGTGCGAGGCAAACCTGCTAATCACTAAGCCACTGCGCTCCCCTTGTATAATATATATGTTAGCATATTCTAGAAAGTAAATCAATTTAATTATTACAACAACCACTTCATCCACTTCCACCATCTACACAAGCCCGACTACCCCAGTAGCCATTTCCATTTGTACTTCTGTAATTATGGGATTAAATATTTTTATTTGTATGCTTTTTTTTTTTTTTTTTACTCTGACCATGTTTTACGAATACTGTGGTTTCAGACACACTTTTCTGTGAGTACTGTTTTGCATGCTATTTAAAACAGGGGCTGCAGTGCTGGCCGGGCACAAGCCTGCAGAGATTCTACTTTCCCTTTTCTAAAACATCAAATTCAACCACAATGGCCTTGATAATTAGTTAAATCTTAGTTAAATCGGGTTTGTTAAATGAGGTCTACAAAGCTATGGCCCTCCAGGGCTGCAGCCCTACACCCCTGTTTTAAATAGTATGCAAAATAGTACTCCAGGAAAGTGTCTGAACCACAGTATTCGTGAAGTAGTTAGCAAACATACCTGGCCACTTACAGTGCCCTCCACTAATATTGGCACCCTTGGTAAATATGAGCAAAGAAGGCTGTGAAAATTTGTCTTTATTGTTTAACCTTTTGATCTTTTGTTAAAAAACAACAACAAAAAAACAACAACAAAGTGATACAAAGTTGAAATCCTAAAATCTTATTAGTCTCATATTCATCTTTTGATCTCAAACACAAATATCTTTGGTGTATAGCACAAACAAATTATTTGGCCTTGCTGTTCCAATAGTTTCAGATGGGACTGTCTGTGTAAACTAAGTGACTAAAAACCAAAGGAATATTCATTGAACTGACTTACTAGTGTAGTGGGAAGTGTTCTGTTGTTATTGAAAAATCTATACCGGGGTGGTGTCATACAGCCCGATGCTAAGCAGAGTCATCTGGTTTATACTTGACACATGACTTGACACATGACACTACATGGCACCCCAGAGACACAATATCCCTGTTCATCTGGTTTCCAAGTCAAACTGAAAAATGTTTAGCGATTTCATGCACAGTGATGTTAAACACACTGACCATCTCTGTACCTCTTTAAAACTTTCTGCTGTCATCATGATTGTTGTCATGAGCTGTGTCTCAAATCGAAAACTCTGACCTTGCATTCAAAAAAAGATTGACTAATCTAGAAAATCCAGGACAGGTACGCAAAACAGACTTTTCTGTAGGTTTGAAGGCGATATGAGAGGTTTTTAAAATTCAAATGCTAACTGTAATAGGAAAACCGACAAGCGTTAGTACTCAATAATGGTCTAGAATCATACATAAGCATGCGATTTCAGACATAATGATAGTTTGTTTGCTGAAATACGCAAATGCAGCGTGACAGGATAGGGAAAAGACTAAAATAGTACGTACTCCATTCATTTAAATGTGGCATGTTTGAATGTGACTTCAGCTAACATTTCAAAATACAGTATTAGCACACAAAATTTGTCTTCGATATTTCCAATATTAATTTGTTAAACGAACGGCCGAAACAAAAAAGCAGATTGTGAGTTTCTCTCGAAACTCCATTTGTCAATCAGGTGACCCCACATGGGGTTGTGACCCCCCAGGGACCACCAGCTTGGCCTGTGTTTTGAGAGCTGTTCACTCCAAGTTGGATTTTTCAGCAGATTATGTAGAAGTTTAACACAGAAAGTTTCCTTTTCATAAAAATTTCCATATCGAAGTCCTTTTGAAAGTAAGAATCATTAGCCGTCCAAAGAAAGGATCCATAAAAGGACCACATTTAAGACAGTCGCAGCAGTGTGCGTGACCTGCTCGTTACTAACAGAACGAGCAGAAAGTCACCCTGACCGTCTCGTTTACGTCTGATAAAAATTTATCAGGCACACAATTCGGTCGGTCATACCAGGAATTAGAGACTTATCAGACAAAGCGCTGGAAAGTATAATTAAGTCCGAAGGAGAATGCCTCAGAATTAAATTCACCCTGGAATCATAACAGACGTCCTCTCCTTGTGGGTGTGTGTTTATAATGAGAATCACTACATAATTCAAAGTGGACTGCAGGCTGCATTTCAAATTATTAATCACGTTTGGATAAAATAAAATGTCTGCAACATGTGTGTGCTATTGTTTAGGCCACATGAAAAGAGGTTATCGCAGTCACTAATGGCATTATAAAGAATCTAAAATAAAACAAGGCACATCTGGCAGGTGGATGCTCGGCTGACATCTGGGACTCGGCCGCAGAAATGTAGAGCGAGTTGTGGTAACCCTTTATTTAATACTGAGAGTGAGGATGTTGTAAAAAATAAATAAATAAATAATCAGCTGTGGCTCTTCACTTTCTGAAAGATTTCAGCACGCACGCAATTGTCACACTTTCTCCAGCTGCTAAAATTAATTAGCCGTATTAAAGCTTAGAGTGTTTATATGAGTCCAGTAAGCTGAAGACATCAAGCGATAATTCGATACAGTAGTCGTTAATTCAACACTGGCGGTTTGCCTGTGCACGATGCAAACATCATTTTCTATTGAGCTAAATCTCTCAGGCTGTTTACTCGGTATTAATTACCAGACACTGAGCTAATATGAATGTCATTAAACATCACCCGGAGGTGGAACACTTTCAAGGAATTAGAATACTTAAGGATAAATGTCTTTATGGCAAGCACAAGCCTGAGCACGACCTCACGATGTTTATAGGCCAAAATCAGCGAAGCACAAAAGAGTTCAGTCCCTTATCAGAGGTTAGAAGTTATAAACAAAGAAGCTGTTAAGCAAAGAAGCAAAGAAGCTGGGGTGGAAACTTTCGAACTTTTTTTTTTCATTTAGTACTGCCCTTCAGAAGCCACATAATATATAAGATATTTACACGTTTCTCAGAAAACAAAATAATAACAAATTACACCGATGATCCTGTTCAAAAGTTTACACCCCCCTGGCTCTTAATGTATCGTGTTGCCTTCTTGAGCATCAGTGAATGTTTGCACCTTTTGTAATAGTCGTGTACGAGTCCCTCAGTTGTCCTCAGTGTGAAAAGATGGATCTCAACATCACTGTTGGAAAGAGGTCAAATATGCAGAAGATGCTGGAAAAGCAAAGAATGTGCAGGACCTGGAGGATTTTTCTGAAGAACAGTGGGCAGTTTAACTGCTCAGGACAAACAAAGGACTCATGAACAACTATCACAAAACATAAACACAGTTGTTGATCATCCAGGTAACGACACACAGTATTAAGAATCAAGCGTATGTCAACTTTTGAACTGGTTCATTTGTGTTAATTCAGTTAGTCTTGTGGACTATATGTAAACATCTGTTATGTGAAATAACTTATTCAGGGCCGTACTAAATAAAAAAATGCTATTTTTATGAACCCTCATTTAAAAAAAATAAATAAAAGGATTCTGCAAGAGATATGTAAATTTATGAGCACAACTGTACAGTACGTACTGACATTAGGAGATATTTAGGCAGCTCAAAACAGTTTTCTGATGCCAGGAAGTATGTTGTTTGCCCTGAGATCTTCTTTCCTCTTTGTGAAATCTGAAAGTGCTACTCCTGTTTGGTTCACCTCCACGCAGTGAGAGCACAAGCGAGAGCTCACCTTGTGGTGCTGGAGCATTGCTGATGCAGGTCAGGATGCCTCCTGAAATGGGAAGAAATGAACCACAGGAACCCCTGCAGAGTGCAGTGTGTACTGCTGATAGCTTCGTTACGGTCGAGATATCACTTCCCAAGGTGAAATTAAAGGTCTAGTCATGGCTCTGCGATCAGTGTTTTTCGCTTCGGCTACTGACTTTTGTATACAATCTGAAACATACTTTGTCTTGTCTATGAACAGTTATTTCACCAGAAAGCCATGCTCAGTCATGCTCAACAAGTGGCCATGTTTCTATGAGGTTCTCGCCATTGTTTGCGCATGAACAACCAATTTGCGACAATGTTTTTTTAAAATACATTTTCTTCTATTTATCTAGACTGCAGTTTGGTAGTGAGTGTTTAGTGAAATACAAGTTCTCTACAAAAAAAAAAAAAAAAAAAAAAAAAATTCTGGTCCAGGATTCATTGTGTGTAAATTAAAAGCAGGATGTTTCGAAAAGTGAAACACCTATAAAGAATTGCATGACATAAGTGTTTAGATTGTAAAAGGTCCTGCATGTACTAGGGCATTGAAAGGGCCACAAAAAGTACTACAAGAGGACTAGAGCTTAGCAGCATTAACACTTTACTGCATGGTGTTGCCATATGGTAACAATTAATTTATCTCCAAAGTTCTGCAACAATACAAAACTACTATTTTCCTATATAACTGGAAAACGGGGGCTTTAACTTTGACATAAAAAAAAAAATTCCATGTCAGATGACCAGGACATGCTGTCCTTTCCTACATGGCATGGTGAAGGTCATCCTCAGAGGGCTCTCAAAATTTAATTCATTTTTCAATATTTAGGCAAAACTACTTAAAGGAAAAAATGTAAATACAGTCTGAGATAAGTTAACATTTATTTTTTGTCATTTAAACAAGTTAAATGGTAAAATGTAATTGTCGCCATATGGCAACAACATGCGATAATGGAACTGTGGTATGTACATTCATGAATAGAAACAGGCCTAAGTAGCAAAAGACACTAGGCTTCTCTAATAGTATATTTACATTTTTTAACATTCAAAGTAAGAAAAACTGTTATAATTTCAGACATTTTTGCAATTGCACCTTATTTTCTAAATGTTATCCTTCAAGAGAAATAATTAAGAATTCAAGATTAAGAATTCAGATTTACCAACTACCACTCCCCCCAGTTAATAATATTTTTTTTTATTACTTGAACTAATTCAAGTAATAAAAATCGATAAAAAACTTTTTTTTTTTTTATGTAAATGTAATAATTCATGCAGTAGAGGGTTAAACAGATGCTGAAGGATCTTAACTAGCACTATAGAAGAGGGGTAGCATCCAGCACTTAGTAGAATTCAGGTCAACTCTACAAAAGAGGCTCTTGACTTCAAGACGAGCAAAATAACAACAGAGACTGTAGAAAATGATCCTAAAAGAGAGCAGCTTTCATAGCCAACAGCTCCATGTTCTCTATTAAGGAATTAGGTAAATCTTCAGTCCATGATCAGGAGCCAAGAGGAAGTGACCTGCTCATACAGCCACCTCCAGTTTCAAAAGATGTGCTATATTGTAAGGTCCAGGCCCGAAAAGTTGATAAGAATATTGTCTCTATTGTAATATGCATACAGCTTAGGTTTACAATTACATGTTTTTTTTCCAGAACTCTAGTAGTGCTATTGAATACTGATACTACCCAAAAGTATATTCATTTCTAATTTCATTGTTATCATAGTGCAGAGATGTGATTGCATTCTTAGTCAAGCATTGTAACATGATCTACTGCCATTCATCAGACTGAAATAATTCCTTAGAGGTAACGTTCCAATGGTCATGGCTATTATTTAACCGGTCTACGCGTGATTTTCACTGGCTGCCTTTGAGTCAATGTTGTGGGGTTTTTTTGTTTGTTTGTTTTGTCTTTGATTTTTGTGTGCGTGTTTCTTTTTAAATCTGATATTTAGAAGCCCTTGTTATAGTTTGTGCTGCTTGGAGGGCCTGGTTTGTTTGCCACTGATGCAACCAGGTGTGAGAGCTTTTATGGTGTGAGAATAAAAGCAGAAGACTAAGCTATGTGCTCTGCATTTCAGCTGGTCCAATCGTTTCAAGTCTGTTATACTACCAGGCTTCTAAAAAAATAAAGAGTAGCTCATGCTTAAGCCTTGTCTAGACTTCATGCTTTTTAGAAAATCCTTACAGATTATTTAAATACAGAGCTTTGTACACTTTCTGGTTGATTTTATTTATTTATTTTTTATGAAAAAATGAAGGTACACACTCCCCTATGGAGTTATTTTCCTCATATTACAATGAATCCTACTTTACAATGGTTTGAATAAGTATTTACCCATCCCACCACCCCACCCTTTGAAGTGGGATCAAAATAGTTTTGAAAAAAAAAAGAAAAGGAAAAGATGTTATAAGTCTTCACTCCTATTGCTGTGAAACCTCTAAACCAGTTGCCATGAGAAGTCATATAATTTGTTGAATGGAGTCGACCTGTGTGGAATTAAAGTGTCACATGACCTCAATTTAGACACACCTGTTCCTCAAAGGAGTATGTTAGAGAACATACGTGGACACACAGCATCGTGAAAATCAAGGAGCTATCAAAACAAGTCTGGGACAAAATTCTGGAAAAGAGTTTAGTTCTAAAAAAATATCCCAAACTTTATTATTTAAAAAAAAAAAATTGAAAGACTATGACCTAACCCTGGGTGTTATAACACACGGAGGGAGGCAGGATGCATGTGCTGGGGAAACAGTCACTTTATTAGGGACAGACATATTCAAAAGTAATGGAACTGAAAAAAGGGAAACAAACCTTAATTCACAAAACAGATAAGGCAATAATCCAAACGAGATAATCCACAAGGCAGTAGTTCCAACAGAGATAATCCACAAGGCAGTAACTCCAACAGAGATAATCCACAAGGCAATAATTCCCCAAAAGCACAGAACATGAAAACAAAACAAAACCGAACTGAAGCAAATGCACGAAACTAGGCTATGGTACTGGAACTATGAGCTATGAACTATGAGCTATGAACTAAGGGCGAGACAAAGCGAGAAGGTAGCAGGCGTACAGCACATGCTAAGACGAACTCTAATACATTCATTCAATATTCCGCCAGGAAGGGGAAACGGGAAGAGGTTTAAATAACGAGAATAATCAGAAACAAACAAGGTTAAACACAGAACACCTGAAACTCATAATTAAACAATAAATGGAAAACCTATGAATGAACGGGGGCGGAGACATGACATAAACCAGAGAACAGAAAACCAATGAAGATACCGAGGCGGGGACATGACGTCAAACAAAAACAAAAGCACATGGCAAAGTAAACAAAACATGAGTTCATGAATGACTCTTCCTCAACGGCGGTGCGGAGAAAGGAATGCGGAAGTGTTCGAGTCAGCCGCTCGCTTAGCTGGGGGGCACGGTGATTTAGTGGTTAGCATGTTTGCCTGGCATCTCCAGGGTGCTGAGTGTGTGGAGTTTGCATATTCTCCCCATACTTTGGGGGTTTCTTCCAGGTACTCAGGTTTCCTCGCCCGGTTCAAGGACATGCGTTGTAGCAAAGACATGCTGATTGATATTTTCAGATTGTCCATAGTGTGTGCAATTGTGCCCTGTGATGAGTTGAGAACCCGTCCAGGGTGTCCCCTGCCTTGTGCCCAGAGTTCCCTGGGATAGGCTCCAGGTTCCCCTGCGACCCTGCGTAGGATAAGCGGTATGGAAAATGGATGGATGGATGACGTAACCCTGACCCTGCCTATAGGAGGCTGTTCACCAAAACTCAGTGACCGGGTAAGGAGGGTGTTATTTAGTAAATAATTTTACAAACTATATTGATTTTCTGCCCACTTCAATATTACGGTATACTATAATCCCAGTTGAGTCCATTTCAGTTCCAGGGTGTAGCACTGCAATATTTAGTGTTCTAGGGGGTGAATACTTATACAAGCCACCTCATTCATTCTGTGATTACAAATCACAATTTACAGCAAACACATGAGAGGCACGCATATAAAAATATGTGTTATCATGCGGATGTACATTTTGTGGTTGATTAAGTTATGAGTTCAGTGTTACATTCACAAACAACTACTTTTGACAGGAAATTATGTTACTACACAACTAAGGGATCACATGTTACCCCTAAACTGAGCAGAACGCATTAAACTCGCAAGCACTGTACTAGCAAAACAAACACACTCCATTTCTACCTTTAATTTTCAATTCAGTCATTCGTTCTTATCAAAGTTTAATATATATTTTGTTGCAACTTACAGTTTTTGCTTTTGTTATTTTGTTTTCATTTGTAAACACATGAATACACAATTCATTACAATTCATTTCTATGCACTTGTGTGTGTTTAATGAATACAGCAGTGACACCAGCACACACTCGGTGACAGCTGTGTTCTCAGTTGATCAGTGCAGTGTGAAAACCAGTTCGTTGCAGAGATATTTGTGATGAGTGTGTTTGACATATTGAAAAATGTTTTGCAGATGGTTGCGCGCTAATGTACGTATGCTTTGCTGAAAAGATCAGAAAATTAGCAAAATGTGTATTTAGAAATTTATCTGGGCATGTGAGTGCAAAGACATGGTTTTCTGAAAGCATTTAAGAATCAATTATTATATGCCCAACGTAACAGCCTCTGAGATTCAGTCACTGCGTTCTTTCCACCTTGTACTGCGGCATGGACTCCACAGAATGTTAGCAGCACATCTTACCACATTTGATGGCATGAGCAATTGCTTCATTCATTCAGGGTGAGGAGCTTTCGCCTAAAATTATTATTTCAGGCACCTTCCTGCAGGTACATTTTAATTATGAATGCTTGGTGGCGTTAACTGCCAATGTCAGTCCTCGTCCTTTCTGTCAATTTAAGTTTTCCACAAGTACTTCATTTTGCACATGCTTAAGCACTGACTTCTGCTTTATTGAGCTCATACACAAACATAACATTTAAATAACACTACTTTAAGGTTTTTCTTGACCCAAAGCATAAGTGGGGAAGGATTTCATTGATAGAAATACAGATGCAGCGACATTCAAAATGATTCACTTTAAAATGTGACATTTGATTCAACAAAGATTAATCTTTTTTTTCTTTTCTTTTTTCTTTTCAGTTTTACCAAGGAGAAAGCTGATGTTAAAATGCATGGTATACCCTTCTGCCATTCTTAGCTAAATCAAATGCACTTAACTAATAATATTAATAATAGCATATTGATCCATGCTCTGTTTCCCTGTGCTGCTATGAGTACATTACCATAATGACAGATGGAAGTACCTCAGATTACATTAGAAGAGTGAAGGACATGCCCTCCTGTCTTCTCTTTCTGTGTTGTTGTAAACTAAATGTCAGCAGACATTTAATATATATAGGTCCACCTTGTACTGCGGCATGGACTCCACAGAATGTTAGCAGCAAATCCTTTAAGTCCTGTAAGTTGCGAGGCGGGGCCTCCATGGATCGGACTTGTTTGTCCAGCACATCCCACAGATACTTGATCAGATTGAGATCTGGGGAATTTGGAGGCCGAGTCAACACCTTGAACTCTTTGTCATGTTCCTCAAACCATTCCTGAACAGTTTTTGCAGTGTGGCAGGGCACATTATCCTGCTGAAAGAGACCACTGCCATTAGGGAATACCTTTGCCATGAAGGGGTGTACATGGTCTGTAACAACGTTTAGGTAGGTGGTACGTGTCAAAGTAACATCCAGTGTTCCCGGGATAGGCGTTGGCTCCTGGAATGTGTCCCTGACCAGGATAAGGCAGTTACAAAAGGTGAATGATGATACAGTAAAGCATGAATCACATATTAAAAGAGAATAGAATGGCAGTTTGGCTTTCTAAGTATTTGCGCTAGAGTCAATAAAGAAGCCATTTGCAGTTCTTCATTGTTATTCTCAGTGGTTGCTCATGAAAACAGGGTCCAGATTGCTATTGTTTGCAGAAGCTGATAAACATTCCTGGTGTGTACTTAAAGATGAAATAAAATTCAATGGAAGGAAAATTGAAACATTAGAGACGGAGAGTTAGGGTGGAAATTGATTTTAGAGGCTTATTCGAGTCTTTCCGGAGGGTAAAGTAACTTTTTAGGGCTCTGTGCTTGATTGGGAATGATGCCTCTCTCGGTATATATTATATGTTATATACTGGGGACATTTTATTAAATAGGTTTATCAATAGGTTATCAATTTTGGACACCAGTAGTTTTGGAATAAAAGAATAGAACTAATGGAACCAGGTTCACTGGTTTGCCAGAGGCACAGCTTTGAACATGAGTGCAATGATGCATCTTTCAACACATCATATTTGGTTCATGGATTTGCACTTCTCTAAGGCATTTGTGCAGATGGTACATATTGACATTGGAGCCATATCTTCAAGAGATGCATTGCAATAATTTTTTCGTCCTGCTTTAGGGAACCTCCTGTGAGGAATCTGAGGATTGTTACAGGCTGCCCATGAGGAAATGTAACCTTGACATGCCTTGCTGAAGGACCTTGTTTATGGGGCCCTTAATCCTAGGCTAGATGTATGCTCTCAAACTTCACTGTATCTCTAGGTAGCTCCTTCTTGGTGCCATGGCTGATGTGGTCTAGTGAACAAACTTCCTTTGGTTGTGAATGGATCTCCAGCATTAGCCATGTGTCTGGACCCCTAGTCATCTCATCTATTGCTTATCCATCCAATATCCATCCATTACTAGGAAGGGTACTGCCCCTAGAAACTGGTATGCCAGGGATACTCAGCTCATCAACATAGGCCAGTGTGGTGTACCAACACCTCTGGCTTGCACTAACCACTGCCACTTGCAAAAGGAAAAAATCATTATGAACAATCTTCTTGATTGCAAATATATCTCTAACAACTCCTGTAAGAACACTAAGCCTTATGTATTGTGTTGTTTTCTGAAGGCTTTATTTGGCCT
Source organism: Cranoglanis bouderius (assembly GCA_023630585.1). NCBI lineage: Eukaryota > Metazoa > Chordata > Actinopteri > Siluriformes > Cranoglanididae > Cranoglanis > Cranoglanis bouderius. The sequence goes on from CM042551.1 coordinate 17,460,919, forward strand.
TTGATTTTATCTCCCCCCTTTGCCAACATGTGTGCTTGTTTCCACATCTCTCTCTCTCTCTCTCTCTCTCTCTCTCTCTCTCTCTCTCTCTCTCTCTCTCTCTGTCTCTCTCTCTCTCTCTCTCTAGAGGGTTAACAAGGCTGGGAGGCAGGCTTGGTGCATGGCAAGCTGGCAGCCTTTCTCCCCTGTCTCTCATAACTCTGATTACTCCAGGACGTTCCACAGCTGGTGTTCTGGTGGATGTAGATCGTTGGCATTTCCCCATGTACCGCAAGTGTTTTGTCCTTATTCTTCTCTCACTCTTTTTCTCTCTCTCTATAGCAATCTCTACATTTGTTTTCCATCAACATCAAATGTACATCAAATTTATTATTATTATTATTATTATTATTATTATTATTATTATTATTATTATTATTATTATTATTATTGATTTATTTATTAAATTTATTATTATTGATTTATTTATTAAACTCAAATTTCATTATTATAGCCATTCTTCCCTGATAATGAAGCAGAAATCCAAATACAATCCAACTTTAGACAGGCATTTGTTATTTGCATGACATATATGATATGTATATGATATATACAGTATATATGATACATATCCTGTATTATATCTAATGAAGCATGTGCTGCTGTAGTAAAAGTAAGAAAAGAAGCACTACAGGACATTCTGTTATAGGAAAATAATCAATGCCAGGGCTATATGATGTGTTAGTTGATTATTTTACAATAACACTACTTCCCGTGTTGTTATTATCCCCTTATACTACAGCCAATTTACCCATGAATTTTAAAACTTTACATTAACAATAAAGCATGCTTTTTAATCTTTTATAATTACATTTAATGCAATCCACTTACATTACAGCAGATATAAACAGTTGTTCCCTTCACCAGCTCCTCTTTCTTGAAAAAATTGCAGCTTTCCATGTTACAGAGAAATCTCAAAGCGTAAAGTCTTCTGTCCTGAAAACTTTTGTGGTGGAAAATCTATGAAGGTTACAAAGTGCTCACACTGGAGACTCCTTCCATTAACGTTAAATAAATGTGTCCTTACAGAAAAATGCAAACAAAAATGTATTAGAAGGAGTGCATTAATATAAACGTATCATTTGTTACAACTGGGACTACAGTCAGAGCTATCAGTGTTATTACAGAAGATTAATCAGCAAATCCTGACCAATCAGATTCATGGATTCAGCAGAATGTATAGGATTCTTGCTGCAAACCTGTAATTAGCAACCCAGAAATTCAAATTCAATTAAATTGAAATTCAATTAAAAAACTATATTGAGGACTGTAGTGATGATGAAGAAAAGAGAATTATCTCGCACTTCAGTCTTGTATTTACTTATAACTGAACAGATATAAATAAATACAAGAATGATTTGTGCTAGTATTTGTGTATCAGGCACAGCAGCAATGATGATTTTTTCAAGCACTTTATACATTAAATAGATACTGCACAGTTAAAAACAATAGCTTATTTTCCCACCATGCTTAGTGTGTTATTTTCCCTCTACTTTTCAGGAGAATCAGATTCCAACTACAGGATTAGAATTGGCTGAGAGTTGCGACATCCAACAGGTAACAAGTGCAGGAGATCACAACAATATAGTTCATGAAAGTCAGTTTGGTCATTAAGTACCTGAAGCTCCTGGCAGACTTTGTAGATGATATTGATTAAGAACTGGTAATGATTGTGATATTGCAATGGGTCACAGAATTAGCTGAGACAACAAAAGGCCTCCTAAATAGCCATGACTAGAGATTTTTGGTTGGTGGACTACTTTCAACCCAGCAGTACATTGAGGGGTTTAAAAACCATGTGTCGCTGCTATACTGAGAGTCCACCACACAAATAATATCTGCTCTGTGGTGGATGGGATAAAGAAACATTAAAACAGTCGGGCTACAGGATAAAATGGCCAATCACTGCAACTACAAGGTAGGTTCAGCTAATACGCAGACGTAGTAGTTTCATTTCTGTAGATATCAAAGTTCATTTGAATGTACAGTGGGGTCCAAAAGTCCACTAGTGAAAATTTCTATTTTGCATTCTTTTATAATCTAATAATAATAATAATAATAAAATAAATTCATTAGACACTGTTAGTGATTTAACCTACTTTTGCTTTAGTGTGCACTTGAGCTGACACAGACTCCACAAGTTTGTGTAAAACCTGATGATCCATATTAGATCAGATCCATCGGAGTGTCTTCTAAACACCTGCTTCAATGGAAGGGATGAGAGTCTGGGAAAATCTGACTTTTTTGTACAAAGGAATTAACATGATCAATATCACAAACTGGTTTCAATTTAAATAGCAGCCAATAAATATTGAGTATTCAAGATATTGAGCATTTCCTTTCTTCAAAATTCTTATTTCCAAATTTAAAAAATTAAAAATAAAAATAAAAATAATCTTATTTTTGACCCCACTATATGTTTTCCATCTGTTTTTTTGCAGAAGTTAAAAATAACACAAATATAAAAAATAATGCACTAAAATAATGCACATCATACTGTATGCACTGGAGTATATCTATGTATAAATATGCAATTTATACATATATTTGCATTTTGGCATTTATGTATGTATGTATGTATGTATTTATTTATTTATTTATTCTTGTCATACACACAGATTAAACTACAAATCACTCATGATCTACAGTAGTAACAGAACATTGTCAGTTTTCTATTCGTAAAATATCTTCAATTTAACCTTGATGATATACAGTACTCTTCGTGCCCTTTGCTATATTTGGCCACTGGATGGCAGACTTTTTAATTTCACTTCCTGTTGGAAGATACGGCTACGTCTAAAACCACATACTGCCATAACCCATGTCACTGTGTAGCACTATTTAATCATGCTCTGGTAGGGGAACTCTAGTATATAAAGAATACAGCTTTGTATAAAAATGTGTGCTGGTCTTGTTAATGTTACAGACATGCTGTAGATTGAGTAGACTTGACCATTAGATGATTGATCAATCTGTAATACAACATTTTAGACTACATTTCTTTTTTATTTGTAGCTTCCCATAAGCTTGCTGACATAATTGTTTGGCTACTCAAACTATAGATGTAGTAGCCTCTTGGCAAATTAGATAATCTGGATATCCATCCCGACACCACACTCAATATAAGTTTCTCATCATTATCATCTTCAGAATCAGCCAGGAACAGATTGTTTGAACATAAGATGACCTTCATGAAAGACATTATTGCAATCTCCTGGTCCTGGACCAGTTGGAGTATTCAGCTCAACTTCTAGTCCAAGTCCAAAGGAATGTCATTTTCCAGCTTAAAGCAACGTCCTATTGGGTGGTCTTCTGGCTTGCACTGTAAAACCAGTGTCTTATATCTCACCTTCAGGGCTGTCACTGGCACAGCACCCACCTACACTTTGTCACCCAGTGGATGCCACACGACATCCTGTTCAATGACGTCTGCGAATGAGTGTCATAAAGAAGCACCCTTCATTAGATGGCTTGAAGTTTCTCTCCAAACGTTTCTCATTTGTGGTTCCGCAACAGAGGACTGAGCCACCTTCCTCTTATTATCTTGCAGAATCTCTTGCAAAGTTCAAGACAAATTTCCAGACATGCTTATCTCACTATAACTCTCTCTTTTGCTTCATGCTCTACTGAATGGCAGTGTTCAGTATGTTGGATCTTCTTATTGTAAGACTTTTTCTTCTTCTTATTGTATGACTCTTGGCATTGCATAAGAGATCCTCTTTTTGCTCTTCTTCCGTTATGCTTGAAATGGAAGCCTATTTACTCTGTAGGCATTTGCATGGAAGTCGGCACTTAATAACTGTGTGCTTGAACTGTGTGCCCTATTTTAAGTAGCATTTGTTAAAACTGTCTGGAAAATGAGTAAATGTAAATATATATTTAAATATTCTTCCAAATGTTAGAGAAACAAATTCAGTGCTCATCCATTCCAATCCCTGAGAGTTAGAGTCACAGCTCTGCAAACAAAAGCTGATGATTTACTGGGAGGTTTGAATTAAGCATCTTTTTTTTGAGAAATCATCAAACTGTACTGGACTCTTACCCTTCAAGGCTGGACTGATGACTCCTGCCATACATATTAGTAAATTAATTTATTACGCAGGCTCACACTAAATCTTTTCTTAGGCATTCTTGGCAAACCAGTGCGCTGTCTATGTGAATAGAATCAGTATCAGTTTTATTAGTCCAGTAAGATTCATTTAGCAGGTGTTTGCTCACATTAATACTGATAATCTAACAAGCAGAACATTAAAATATATATACACCAATCAGCCATGACATTAAAACCACCTGCCTAATATTGTGTAGGTCCCCCTTGTGCTGCCAAAACAGCTCTGACCCGTCGAGGCATGGACTCCACAAGACCTCTGAAGGCGTGCTGTGGTATCTGGCACCAAGACGTTAGCAGCAGATCCTTTAAGTCCTGTAAGTTGCGAGGTGGGACCTCCATGGATCGGACTTGTTTGTCCAGCACATCCCACAGATGCTCGACTGGATTGAGATCTGGGGAATTTGGAGGCCAAGTCAACACCATGAACTCTTTGTTGCGTTCCTCAAACCATTCCTGAACAGTTTTTGCAGTGTGGCAGGGCACATTATCCTGCTGAAAGAGGCCACTGCCATTAGGGAATACTGTTGCCATGAAGGGGTGTACATGGTCTGCAACAATGTTTAAGTAAGTGGTACGTGTCAAAGTAACATCCACATGAATGGGAACCCAAGGTTTCCCAGCAGAACATTGCCCAGAGCATCACACTGCCTCTGCCGGCTTGCCTTCTTCCCATAGTGCATCCTGGTGCCATGTCTTCCCCAGGAAAGCGACGCACACACACACACAGTAGTCCATATGATGTAAATGAAAACGTGATTCATCAGACCAGGCCACCTTCTTCCATTGCTCCATGGTCCAGTTCTGATACTCACATGCCCATCTGATAATCAAATGTTCATAAAAGTAGACTCTTGAGATGCTTTTTGAAGGTTGCAAGATAAACAGAGATATGTAATTAGCTTAGTCTATCAATCCTGCCTGCTCCGTTAAACTGTTATTCAGATTTCCACACTGGTTTCATTTAAACCACAGTGACCCTAACCAGGACAAAGCAGATACAGAAAATGAGTGAATGAACAAAGCAAACAAGTGTTGTGTCTAGTGTGCTTCCTGTTCTTTGTCCCATGAGCTTCATATCTGACCGCTCGCTCCCACAAACATGAGAGTAATAAACACACGACTTTTTTTTATTGTCACCCCAGTCCTGATGCGCACCTCAGTCCACCATCGAGAAACCGCATATGAGTCAAATGTTTGGAGTGAAACTTCAAGCCATATAATGAAAACATCTCCAGAGGACTTTCAATCACAGACTGCAACAGATGAGATGGAGCGCATGTTCCAATGAGTGAGTCTGTCTAGCAGAAAGCTGTTACACTAAGGATGGATTTCATGATACACAGAACAAAACAAGACTATATATTTCTTGTCAATCTATCACGATTTATTGTATCTACATGTCACTGTCACTGGTGTATGAGATGTAATCATTGACCAGTTACGCAATGTAAATTTATGTATCATTACAAATCAATTCAAATTGTTCTCCATTAAAATTAGTCAGATTTATATATATATATATATATATATATATATATATATATATATATATATATATATATATATATATATATATATATATATATATATATATATACACATAGAGAGAGAGAGAGAGAGAGAGAGAGAGAGAGAGAGAGAGAGAGAGAGAGAGAGTGTTAATGGGTGGAAATTATTATTGTGCATAAAGAATTTCCTTAATTGCTTTTCCCCCCACTGATGTTACTATTTAAGGTCAACAAAGCACATAGGTCTCAAACCGACTTTTCCATGATATTAATAACAAAAGTAGATGTTGCGTTTACAAATGCAATTGCAAAATTGCTGCCAGGCTCTTGATTGTGAGCTGCTAAAAATTCAATTGCTTATTTTCACAATTCTGTTGTAATCAGAATTGGGTTGTGAATGCCTGAAAAGGTCTTGCCTCAGGAAATGTGGAATCAGTGAAACACAAAGTTATGCTAATAAGACCTTTATCACAGTGGTAATAAGAGCTTAGCAGAATGTATTCTGCAAATCACTGAAAAGGAATTTGCGCTTTAAAACCTTAATATGATACTACACTTCAACACGGAGCAAATCTTTAACATGTGAACAAACTCCTGAAAACTGCTTGCAGGCTAATTAGTGATCCGTTAGATACAGCAAAGCTATAAATACATAACACTATTTGGAAAAATAGACAGACTGAACCTGTTTTTTTTTTTTTTTAATGAGTGTTCTTAAACTCTCATCTACCTTTGGTTACACTGGGTAATGGTCAAACATTGGTCAAACATTGGTCAAACAATAGTAGGCTACATTAGAAACAAGAAAAACCTTGTCTTTGAGATATTGACTTCCTTATAGAAAGATGATGCCTCTTCCTGTAAATCTTGTTACATCAAGAATCGTTCAATATTTTGCAATATGTTTTTCAGAAGTGTAACACGGTTCAATGGAATTGAGTTACATCATTTAAACAATTACTGTATAGATTCTATGCAAGTGTTTCAACAGGAGAAAAGTACTTCATAACCAGTGTGTGTGTGTGTGTGTGTGTGTGTGTGTGTGTGTGTGGCATTTTAAACATAACATTTATATAAAAAATAAAAAAATAAAAAAAATCCAATTGAAGAATTTGGGGGAACACTTTATAATAACAGTACATGAATAATCATGCACTAATACCTGAATTAATACTTACTTAAATATGAACTAATGATGAGTTAAGGCATGTAATGATCATGTATTAATGAAGAGCTAAACTTAAATATGATGTGAGTCTTATGAATGACTTTCATAATTTACACTGAACCTCCTTATCGAATGTAGAAAGACGCACTCATAATAAACACCAATAATTTCATCTCAACCTGTTTTGCTTCATTCTCCATCCATTTCTTTTCAAATCCCACTGTAGTACTAGTATGTGCTCTGGGTGGTGAGGGCCTGGGCCACTGCTCCTTTACCCACAAGGGTGGGTACAGTAACATTTATTCATTTAGCAGATTGGTGTTTATTATTAGTGTGTCTTTCTACGCTTGATAAGGAGGATCAATGTAAATTATGAAAGTAGTCCAGTGTAATCCAATGATGTTTGTGTACGTAGCTGCATATGGCAAATTATATAAACAATTTGAAATGATGCACATTTAATTTATATCCTTTCTTATAGAGCAGGTTTGATTTAGTTTACCCCTACGTGTTAATTAATACATTAACTAACATACATGTACTAACGTACTTAAGGTGGTCGTTATTCACCCATGAATTCATAAGAAAATATAACAAATTCCCAATTTGTGAATGTGTGTGTGTGCATGATGCCCTGTAGTGGACTAGTGGCCCATCTGGTGTGTATTCCTACTTCACCCAGTGTTCTCGGGATCTGCCCTCGGATCCACTGCGACTCTGACCAGGATGATGTACTTACTGAAGATGACTTGAATGAGAAAATCCTGTATAATGTGAAAGACAAAGAATTTGAATTGAAGACTAATTTCCTTACTTTCTCCCTCATAAAGATTGTTTTATTAATTATGTAAAATTATATTCATGCTATTTGAAATGGTGATTCAAACTCAAAAAGTGATGATTGTTTATGTATTAGTGTAATTGAAATTCATATTTTTTATGAAATGATGCGCTACCACTATTCTGCACTGATACAGTATATTCCAGTGGTTCTCAAAGTGGGCTGGGCACCACCAGTAGTCTGTGAATCATAGAAAGTGTGTCTGTGATTATGATTATGATTATGATTATTTAGTGACACCACAACCCGCCATTATCAAAGTTATTATATTTGTTATTGAGTTCTTATATTTATGAACCTGTTTGTCTGGTCCCTCATATTGAATCCCTTCAGTTTAATCCAACTTCTGCTAGGAATAAAAGCTCTGTGGTTTTATTGAATAGACAAAATATTACTGTACACATTGATGTAATGTTTATGAAATAATTCTGTACTGACAGGATCCATTCAGTTTATTTTTACAGGCTGCTGTTTGAAAGTGCTGTTTGGGCTGCTGATCTGAAGGTGTTAATGGAAAACTGTGCTGTGCTGGACATTATTCTGATAAGCCATTGGTTCTCAAAAGGCAGTCCGGGGATCCCAAGGGGTCCGTGAAGCATAGCCAGAGGGTCTGTGTACAACCCTGCATTATCAAAGTTCATTATAACCTGTTAATCAATGAGTTATTTGACTGATCATCTTAACGGGTGAAAAACAGCGACTTTCCCCAAGCCACAGCATAATTTGCACAGCCATCTATTTTTGCACACTACTTTGCACATTACACATCACATTACTATGTGCACTACCCACCTATATTTATGTACATTTTGAAAACTGAGACTGAAAGTTTATTGTTTTGCCCTGGGTATACTTTGCAATAATATGTCCAGTATTTGTTAGTGGAGCTACCACAAGAATTTCAGTGTGCACTTTGCCATGTGTGAAAATGACAAATAAAAAGCTTAGACAAACATATTTCTAATCAACCATCAATAAGTCAACAACATGTGTCAGTTTGGCCCTAGTGCATTTTGTCAGAGGAAGCTTCAGGAATAAAAATCTCTATGGTTCCAAAATATAATACAAATGTAATAAGGAGCTTAACCCTTTCATGCATAAAATATTTAAAAACATATCCATATTCTGTTTTTCTTACTTAAATTGCATGTCATATGATAAAAAAAAAATATTTCAATTAAAGATTAAATGGATTGTCTATGAGGAAAAAAAGGATAAAACATTATAAGAAAAAAAGAAATCTTACAATATGTTTATAAACAAAAGTATTCAGAGATAAGCAGAATAAAGAAATGTATAGGGTTAGGGTTGTATTGTTCATTTTTGAACAATATTCTTGGTGTACAAAAGTTATGCAGTTCAGAACTGTTGCATGATGAAGCTGATTTCTGTGGGTTTTTTTTAAAAAAAAAAAACTTAAATAATAAATATCTTTTTTTTTTGTAAAGATATACCGAAGACACGTGCTGCATTGAGAATGACAAATGGTATAAACAGAAAGAGAAATCAAAATAATGATTCATGATAAATAGCAATGATGGTCTCAAATGATTAAGAGGGGATTTACTGTACAATGACAGAAACTTCCTTAAATCATGTGTATAAGTGTGGACATTGTGCATGAAAGGGTTAAGCTACAGTTGCGGTCATAAGTTTTGCAGAATCTAGTAAGTAAAGTGTTCATAATTTATAATTACTTTTAAAGGGGATAATAAAAATAGCATTTTATTGCATTTTCATGTTATTATTTAGTCTTCTGGGAAACGTGTAAATATCTTATGTAGCTTCTGAAGGGCGGTACTAAATGAAAAAAAAAAAGACCTTTAAACAAAATACTAACAATTTACACCGATCATCCCGTTCAAAAGTTTACACCCCCCTGGCTCTTAATGTATCGTGTTGCCTTCTCGAGCATCAGTGAATGTTCGCACCGTTTGTAATAGTCGTGTACGAGTCCCTCAGTTGTCCTCAGTGTGAAAAGATGGATCTCAGCATCACATAGCCGCTGTTGGAAAGGGGTCAAATATGCAGAAGATGCTGGAAAAGCAAAGAATGTGCAGGACCTGGAGGATTTTTCTGAAGAGCAGTGGGCGGTTTAACTGCTCAGGACAAACAAGGGACTCGTGAACAACTATCACAAAACATACAAACAGTCGTTGATCATCCAGGTAACAACACACAGTATTAAGAATCCAGTGTATGTAAACTTTTGAACTGGTTCATTTGTGTAAATTCGGTTCTTATCGTGTCTTGTGGACTATATGTAAACATCTGTTATGTGAAATAGCTTATTCAGGGCGGTACTAAATAAAAACAAATAATAATAATAATAAAAAATTATTGACATTTTGCAGAAGGCCTAGAAGGTAATATTTTGGTGCAGTGTTAGGCTTAAGTAACTTGTGTAACCCCGCCTATGAACACCCATACATACAGTCTGTGGTGTGAGTCTCTGTTCCTCTCAGTCAGGTGGAACTTAAAACCCTCTCCGTCCGACCTGCGTCTCCCCGCTGAGATTTTAAAACCCGGTTTAACCTGTCGGAATGTGTGTGTCCTACTGAACCCTTTCAAGTCGCCATCTTCTGCAGGTAAATATATGTTTTTTTGTTGTTGTTGCGATGCTAGTCGGAAGTCAGAGTACATTTCTTTTGCGTGCTCGTGAGTTTGAAGCGCGTTGATGCGTGTCGAGAAAACCTGAAGAAGCCTTTACAGATTTTACGAAACTACACGGTGGTGTTTTTTTTGTTTCTTTCTTTCTTTAAGTGGGAAAAACTTTCCTGCTGTTCTTTAGACTAATATTTGGACTTCCCCGACTCAATTTGTAGTACATATTTTTGTTGTTGTTGTTGTTGGCGTACATTTGACTAGAAGCAAGAGGAGAATGCGAGCTGAGGGAGAAACTGGGCTTTTTACCTGTCTTGTGTTTTCCTCTGTTGAAGATACTATACTTAAGAGAAGCACTTTGTAGCCTACGTACAGTCATTGCATTGTATTGCGGGACGATTTTTCTGTCCCGGTTTCAAAACAGCAGGGAAAAAGAGTATAAATATGAATAAATATTATAGACTACAGGTAACTAGTCGCTCAACAAGTCTAAAGTTTCATTAAACCTAACTCTAACTGCGGCTACATTCAAAGGAGAACTTCAGTGTTCTTATCAGTGTCGTTCAGTAGGACAACGTGGTATCAGTATTGTGATAAATAATATCACGATACATTGTTCTGTATACTACCCCTGAATTTGTGATGATTTTAATGGTTATACTGGGAATTGTATTGGTTTTAATGGTCCCTGTAGGTCTCTACTGGTAATGTGTTGCCTCCTGTTGGTGGAATGTCTAGTGGATACCATTAAGGACCAATAATAGTAATGGTTTTAATGGTTAGCTGATGGTTTGTAATGGTATTTGTCGTGGAAACCATTGGAATGTCTGTGATGGTACTGTAAGTACTTCTACAGCACTGACCAGCTATATTGTTACAGTAACAAGTAGCTGCTTGAAGGTTATTTCTTGTACTAGTTATTTCATTTGTCCTTATTCTGAACGGATATTATACCTCAACATTAAATATTAGTAATGTCTTTTCTAGATACACGATGTACGTGACAAGTTAAATATTGTGATACGATAATTAACAACAAAAAGACACTGCGAATTTATCATATCATTCACAGTCATCTTCAGTCGTCCAACGTTTGAAACAGGAAGTATTTCATGACAAGACGTGGAGGAATAAAGCTTCACAATAGGGGTGAGAATTATGGCCTAATAAGTAAATAAATAAATAAATAAAACGATTGTATCACAATATGATAGGGGCTGTAGGGTTTATTGGGTTGTCCTGCTGGAAAACTTCTTAAAGGTTCCATGTAGAACTCTACAACAGTCAGAAGGAACCACTCTGGAAACCTGGATGAAACCTGATGAACAATCCAAGGAACCCTTGAGGAACCTTTTTTTTTTTTGTAACAGTGTGTGTTTAAGAAGATGGCAATAAATGCCATATCTCTGCAGTGGCAGTGCAAGTGTTAAGTTTTTTTTTTAGGGTGCGTGCAACAGAAAGCTGTCTGCCCTATCTTTGGGAAATTGCAAGTTCGAATCCCAACAATGGGATCCAAGGGAGGAAATGCTGTGTGGGTGGAAGGGATGGCATACTCTCTCCACTGTCAGTCACAGTGACACTAGCCAATCGCTGGTGTCTGTGAACCCATGTATGCAGAAGAGGGTAGACAGCTTGGGAAAAAAAATGCAGTTGGTTTCATGTGTCTTGGAGGAAGCCTTCATCCACCACGGTTGGTAGCTGTCATATGATATGGGAGAGCTGGCTGGTGGATGGGAATTGGAAGATGAACAGATTGTGGAGAAACTGCAACCTGATCTGTTGATGAAGTTGTATGAATTCAAATGAATGACACCAATGTGGACCAGCGACCACCCCTAACCTTAATGTTAATCTTCTTGTCTTTTTCAGTTGTGCCTCTTGTTACAACTTACAAGAAGTTTGAGATCATGCTAGAACTTTCTTTAAAACTAACTTGTTTTTCATCAGTTTATCAAACCAATATAAAAGTATAACTTTCTCAGTTTCTGGTTGTACAAAACATAGAAAATCTTGTGCTGTTTCAAGGGATTTTTTTTTTTTTTTTGTAATTTATGCACATAGAGATGATATGATGCCACTTTTCCATTACTGATACTGAAACTGTGTGTATTGGCTAATACTGATGTATTTTTTTTGACTACTAAGCTTTAAAATGAGTTATTTTTAATTGAAACTGGAAATAACTAAAATGATGATACTCAAACTGTTCAAACACTTTATTGGAAGTTTAGCATTTTTCGTTGTTTAGTGTGAGGTATTTCCACACAGCTATCATATCAACTCCCATTTGCTAACTAGCGAATTACTCGCGGTTGTTATGGTAATCTGGGTGGATACTGCTATTATCATGTGACCTACTTCACATCACTTTACGTTACAAGCAGTTTGTTGATATTTCTGGCTAGATTTGTTAGAGAATCAGATCGAATTAATTAATTTTTTTCTGCTGATATCGACCTGATACCAATAGCTTACTGGATGTCCAATTGTGCTATCTCTAAATACAACTATTTAATATATACTTAGGATTTCTTTATACTAATATATCATTACAACCCTGGATGACAGGTTTTAAAAATGACACTGCTATCAAACTTGGCGACATTTTCAGATGTTCATACCTGAGTCTGCCTGGTACTTGATGTCGTATAAAACAAGCACTTTAATGTTTAATTACGCTAGAGCCGATTTACTGTGTCATGCAGCATTTCACCCTGCGTCGCTGTGCTTGTAGATTATTCTACACCCTTCAATAGGAAATATACTACATTCAAATAAGGAGGTTCTTCAGTTCTTGTTTTTACTTCTTGCAAGGTTTCAGGTGACTTCAGCACCAAGACAAAACCATTTCTTAATCGCTCTTTACGCAGCCTTCTTTAAAAAGGGTTCTACCAATGAAGAACAGTCATCTCTGAATGTTTAATGCTTCATCATCAGTTTTGACAGGAGAATTGATTACTCATACTTTTTCTGGTATGAAATTAATAATCTGCTTTTAGAGGAAGGAATGTAAGGAACTTACAATGAGGCAGGAAAATACAATACATGGCAGTCAAAGATGAATCTCTTTTACCAAATATGGCATTAGAATTCTCTTGGTAGTTTCTAATCAGGCCGAATGTTCAATTAGAAGTCAAACCAACTGCGCATAACATCATATTACAATATTATCTTTCAAGTAATAATCACATTTGCATTAAACCCTCGCTCTTGCATGTGAGTGCATGTATTTTTAAGAAGGAGACCGTTCATTGTTTTGGAATCGAATGCACACGTTGACATTCAGATTATTTAATATGCTGTGATGATCTGGATCATTTTGCATTTATTATAAGGCGTTTATGGATGGATGAAACCATTTGCATTGTTTGCTAGCTCTTTGAATGTTTTCCGATTTTCCGATTCGTCCTCCCTATTGCTGAGCAGTGACACTAATTTGGGCGCGCTGCCTACTACACGTGTACTAACACTATTCTGGCGCCTATACACACACAGCCTCACGCACAAATAGATTGCACTAGGTCCAGGCTCTCAGCACGTAGGAGCACAATGGGTTAATGGAAATGTCATTTGAATAGCCGGTGGTGTGACAGACAAAGATCCTCTGTGAATACCGAACAGTTGCCTGATTCTGTACGCTTTTAAACCTCAACTTTGCTTAACAAATCGAGCAGCGTGTCATGCGCCCCTCACAAAATCAAGGACAAGCGCCAGACGAGCACAAATTCAATTTGAAACCTGTCCTTTATAAGTTGACCTCATCCCGCTGGCCCCTTTAGCTTCACCACCTCCTCCGTCGACGTTAAAGTCACTGTTCTAGCAGGGGACTTATTATGCACCCAGTTTTGGATATACTTCAAAATATCAGCTCCATGGGCTGCCTGGACATTTGCTCTTCTTTCTTTCTTTCTTTCTTTCTTTCTTTCTTTTTTTTCAGGCTTTATTTTCTGTTTCCCACCGAGCCTTTCTTACAAACACCCAAGGGGTCTTGTGGTGTTAACATAACTGGCACCTTTTTAACAAGCCTCATGAAAGTGTGTGTCCTATGATAATTTGTGAGAATTACACTGGGACTTTGAATAAACATGTTGATGTATTTATAAAATCCAGGAATAGTGCTTGTTCTATCCGAGTTCTTAGACTCACACAGTAAAAGTTCATCTTTTTCTGCTGTAGTACAGTGCAAGTTCATTTTTGTCACCGATGATACTAGTATAGGGTTAGTATACTGTAGAGTTGGAAATTTCGCTGCAAAGCAAAGACAAATCCCTTCACATGTCAGTTGACACTTGACAAAGCTGCATCTGTTTATGTCGAAGGCATTTGGTGTTTTGGTGGATTGCATCACCTCTAGAATTTTCTGGCTCCCTCTCCACCGCAAAACAATGCGTTTTATTGTGAATCGCCTTCCAGAGAGTTATGCATTTCTGTCATCAGTCTGACTCACAGGCTTAATAATATATTGTCATCGTCATGTTTGATCATGCTTCATGCAAGAGAAATGAGATCTTTTCACGTCCATTAGGAAATGTCGATTCAAAACTGTTAACACATTCTCCCTCTGTAGACATTAGTGTACATTTTCGAATGATTTGTTTTTACTTGCTTGGATGACAGGTCTCGCTTATTGGACACTATTTGTAATCTTTAAATGATTCTCACTGTGTGAGGAAAATATTCACTGATAAGGTGGCGTGATGATGCACCGTGATGTAAAACGGTTGGCACCCAAATTTGACTCGTTTCCAACAGCAGCACATTCTGATGTGTTTTTCATCTTATACCACATCAATTTGCGAATACAAACCATTTTTTTTTTATTATTAAAGAATGACATTTTTCTCCATTTGTAGTTATGTGAAACATCCACGAAACAAGTTCCTGTTATCGCTTACATTATAGCAGCTTTAAACATTGTTGTTTACGCCGTTCCCTTTTCCCAGCCTCTCTTTTATCCTCTCTTGAAGATAATAAGGCAAAATCGCAAAGCCCGTCAAAGCCATGATGACTTTCCCAGGTCAGAAAAAACGTACTGCCTGTTACACAGCGCTGACACTGGAGACTCCTTCCAAAAATGCTAAATACCAAAAACGTCACCATATCAACAATTCGACACATTTTTATATCCGTTTATGTGAAGCATCTATTATAAAAGTTCTAGTAAGTGCATTAATATAAACCTTGCCGCCGGGACTATTATCAGTGCCACGCTGTTCTAGAAAATGAACACCTTCTGGCCAATCAGATTTGAGAATTCGACAGCGTATAATGCCATTTGAAAGTCTAGAAATGTTTTAATCTCCTATTAACCTGCTCTACTGTTCTGGTTCTAGCACTTTAATTCATCGAGTGAATGAGTTTCTTCAACTCATTTTAAACCTTACACTTGGATTGTCAAGAAACTTTCATGCTCATCCAATCCATTTTATTTATTTATTTATTTATTGTTTAGAATTTTGTCATTATGAGCAGGCGTAAATTTGAACGAGGCTTGGGAATGCCTTGGAGCAGATAAATATATACGCAAGGAAGCAAAACAGATCCAATACAGACGCTGTGGAGTTTCACAAAAAATACCTTTCAGATTTCATAAAGGGAACGGCAATTGCTCTATATATATAGTTAATGGGTCCTATATGTGTTATTAGTTCGAAATGGAGGTAAATTACAGACAACTACATGAATGATGAACTATACAGTACATATTTTAAATATCAACAAATAGAGATCAAATCCAGTTTGTGGATGTGGAACAGCTGTTCAGAATGTATTTTCTCCAAAGGAAAAGAATGTTGTTTTGCTTTAAGTGACCAGAAAACTCAACAAGTCAATTATTACGAGCGCATTCTCTTCGCATTATGTGTACATGAACGCAATCCATTGATGCCATTCACGGGTGCCAGATTGAAAGCACTCAAACGTCGGCTAATTATTCACTTTACTGCATGAAAATTTCACTGCGTTTGTGTGGCAGGTCTCCTTTCAGAAGGCTGTTAAAAAAAATAAAAAAGTTTTAGTATCATTCAGGAGACTTGAAACACTGATCCTTCAAATTTGCCTACTTCACTCCATCGCAAATTTTGGTACACAGTATAAGCAAGACAGCATTTGCCTTGTCGTCTCACTGGAGTTTTATAGCTTGTTCGGTGCCATTTGTAGCCCCTTATCTCTAATCTGCACTTTCCCAAAGCAGCTGAAAAGCTTCTCAGCATCTCTCTGGCTCTCAAGATGTGAAATTCTAGCAGTAGTAAGGGCTTGGTCGGGGGAGGCCGCTGCACTGCTTGACATTGTGTTTCAGTTTCACACAAAACAGCTCACCGCAGTTCCTATGTAGGCTGGAGGAGCAAGGCTGCAGCCCATTGGCTGGAGACGCTCTGTTGGTTCGTGGTTGTGCTAAAATCAGACAGGGTGGCTAGAACACGTGGTGAGCACTTCCGCTCGACATTGCTCTCCACCGCGAGTGCGAAACAGTTTTGGTCCCCGTCCTGGGGGAAGAAGACTGAGAGGAAACTGTAGTGAAACAGGATCAAAACTGTATGTGTGACTCGCTTTGCAAAAAAAAAAAAAAAAAAAGAGAGATAAAATTGAACTCATATGCCCTTGTATGTGCTGTGTTCAGTCAAGTGCACAACCGATTGCACTTGCAACAACCTTAGGAATGGCATGTCTATAAGTTCATCTCTATAACAGTTCAAACAGGCTGAAATATCGGCGCCATTTTTAGCATCATATGCCTGTTCTGCTCTATTTCTGGTGATGCAGTAGAATTGCATGTTTTGAATATCTTTTTTTTTTTTTTTTTTTTTTCTTTGCAAAGGCGTGTCCTTTTTGTGCGGTCGTACAAGTAAACACAAAGCTTGTGAGACCTTGCCTCCGCCTTTGATAGCGCGATCTCACATGAAGAGGCGAGACTGAACATCTGTTGTCGAAATGAGGAAGTGAAGATGTTAGTCACCTCCTCCAAAATAAGCTCAGAGGAAACTTGGTTAGGGTTGTATTGTAAGCTGGGGGTGTGGGCAAAAGCCAAGCAACCTGCGTGCCCGTCCACATATGAGCGTGTGAATGCAGCTTGCGAGTACTGCGTCGTGAACGAGTCGGCTGAGTCACAAAGACGTTGCACAGAAATTTGACAGAATTAGCATGTCACTTATTATGTTGAGAACCTGTTGTGTGAGGGGGGGGGGAAACCCTGTGGATTGTTTCCAGTTAGTTATCACCTGAGCTAGAAAACAAATTGAATAGAAGCCTCTCTCTGAAGAGGCTGTTTAACATTTCTAAATCCCCCAGTTTGCGATTCACTCTAACGTCCCCTTCACCTTCCTGTTGGTCATGCGGCTGCATCCTCAAGAGGACCTGGGAGTTTTAGCGTATTAATCAGTAGGAGGGACTGCTAATGGTCTAACACCAGGTTTGACTTTTCTGTCAGCCGAGGCGGTACGTGAAAAATTGAGAAACTGACCTGCAGCATGCTGTATCAGTTACGGACGCACAGACATGTCTCTGGCGCTGTTCTTACTGATCCAGCATCAGCGCATCTTTGGTAGAGGTCACCCGATATTGGATTTTACCAATACCGGTAACTATGTTGGGCAGTACCTGCCGATAACCGATTAATCAGCTGATTAACCGAGTTTTAAAAATTGATATTGAATGAAAACATAAGTAAAATATTACAAATAATAATTTTTTTAAAAATTACAAAAATGAACAGTACTGACTGTACCATGAAAATGTATTGTAATTTTTAAATGAAGTAAATATATAAACATTAATATATTAACTATTAATAAATAAAGTAAATAAAAGATATACATCCAAACTGAACCAAAAAGTAGCACTCCAAATAACAAATAAAAATAGAGACATCCAAAATGAATTAAAAAAAAAAAAAAAACATCAAATAACACAACAAAATTTGTCAGTGATAGTTTTTATTTTCGCCTCTCGCCTCTGTGGCTGAATTCTGGCCAAAACTGATAAATTTCTATTGGCCAAAATTGGGTTTTTCTGCCAGTTATATACTTTAAGAAACCACTTTCGCTGAAATGACATGGAAATGTTTTTATTTACTTTTTAAACCTCACCCCGGCAGTCTTCCTGGAAAACTCGTGTTGCGTGAGAAGCCCAGTTTAACTAACGCAGCAGTCAGTCTGATGAAAGACGATTAAAACCTTGCTACCTGAGAGTGATTTCCTGACACAGTGAATGCCAGGCATTGATCAAGTTGTTGGATAGCTACGTGACACATCGAAACCCAAAAGCCAAATCAATTCGAGTTTGTAATCAGACACTGGCTGTTTAATTTTCTTCTGCACTGCAGTCAGAATGGAAATGCAACTTTTTGTTGTTTGCAACAATTTTTGAGGGTAACCACACTTTAAAAATCTGTAACTGTATTGTCACTGAAACATGGTGCAAAAGAGGAACATATTTGAGTTCACAATAAAAGGGTAGGTTTCAGAATCCAAAAGTCTGAGACCTCCAACGAAAATGCTTCTATTTTGCAAGATTTAGAAATGTATTACAAAATATAATTTAATTACAAACGAAATGATCAGCAATAATGATAATGAAATTATCAGTCCAATTTTATAGAACGTTCGCATGAATTTGAAAATTTCTTCGTATTTGGTATGTCTCCCTTTTGCTTTAATGACAGTATGCACTCGAGCTGGCATAGAGTCCACAAGTTTGGGTAAAACCTGACGATTCGTCTTCGATCAGATCCATAGGAGTGTCGTCTGAACACGTTCTTCAGTGGAAGGGACAAATCAGTAATCAGTACAGTTACAAATGTCACAATGTCACACATTTACTTACATTTATATAGTGAGCAACAAATCATGCAGAATCTTGAATATGGACGATTTTGGACATTTCCTTTTCTTTGTTTTAATTATTTCTATAAAACTTAGTTTATTTGCAGTTATAATTTAAAACAACAACAGACTTTTCAGTGTGGTCTCAGCCTTTTGGCCCCTACTGTATCTACAGGAAATGTCAGAGTTTCATCATTTGAAGAACTAGATATACAGTTGCAGTCATGAGTTTACATACGCCCTGCAGAATCTGCAAAATGTTAATAATAAAAAAAACAAATGAAAGATCATAAAAATAGCATTTTGTTTTTTTATTTAGTACGGCCCTGAATAAGCTATTTCACATAACAGGTTTACATATAGTCCACAAGACACAATAATAACTGAATTTACACAAATGAACCAGTTCAAAAGTTTACATACGCTTGATTCTTAATACTGTGTGTCGTTACCTGGATGATCAACGACTGTTTGTATGTTTTGTGATAATTGTTCATGAGTCCCTTGTTTGTCCTGAGCAGTTAAACTGCCCACTGTTCTTCAGAAAAATCCTCCAGGTCCTGCACATTCTTTACTTCTCCAGCATCTTCTGCATATTTGACCCCTTTCCAGCAGTGTCTATATGATGTTGAGATCCATCTTTTCACACTGAGGATAACTGAGGGACTCGTACACGACTATTACAAAAGGTGCAAACATTCACTGATGCTCAAGAAGCCAACACGATACATTAAGATCCGGGGTTCTGGGGGGGATTTTGGACTGGTTCATTTGTGTAAATTCAGTTATTATTGTGTCTTGTGGACTATATGTAAAAATCTGTTATGTGAAATAGCTTATTCAGGGCGGTACTAAATAAAAAACGCCATTTTTATGATCAATCATATTATTATTATTATTACTATTAAAAAATGTTATTTTTATTTTTAACATTTTGCAGATTCTGCAAGGCGTATGTAAACTAATGACTGCAACTGTAGTAAATAAATATTGTCATAATCAAGAAGCAAATCTTACTGGAAAACCAGCACGCCTGAGAGACAATGATGCCCTGTGACAACTGAAGTAGATACACACACGCATTTACGTAATATGCTACTGTAATCCATATTACTTTATAACTGCAAGTATTGTTAATGTGTAACTACTCAGGTATTAGAGACAGCATTAAATCATCTTAGTTTATGCATGAGATACATAACTCTGTACTATACTGCAGTAGTCCTGACCTGCTCTTGTCTTTTATTATATTTCATAGATATTATAGATATAGTTTATACCTTAGTGGACCTGATAATGAGATTAGTGTTTTGTTGGGTTTTTTTTTTTTGTTGTTGTTGTTGTACATTTTTACTTAACCCTTTAAACTCCCAGAACCTCTCATTGCCTCCAGACTTACAATCCTCACTCCGGTACTGTAACTACAGTGGATATAAAGTTTACACACCCCAGACATGTAGGGTTTTGTGATGTTAAAAAAGAAAGAAAGAAAGAAACCAAGATAAATCATGTCAGAGCTTTTTTTTTTTTTTTTTTTTTTAAAACCTTTAAAATTCAAACAAAAAAACAAATATCTAGGGGGAAGAAATCAATTTTAAAAATCCACTATACAGTGGGTATAGAAAAGAATCACCTCCCCTTTAAAATAATCAGATTTTGTTGCTTTTCAGCCTGAATTGAAGATGGACACAGTTTTTGTTTTATCCAGCTGTATTTACTCAGTGCAACATATAACATCCAAGTGAAAGATATAACACCAACATGTCAGAAGAAAATTTAAAAAAATGAAAAACCAGAATCACTGAGTTGGAAAAAGGATCACCCCCTTCCTAAAAATGACTTGTAAACTCAATCAGGTGTAGCTAATCACCTTCTCAATGGCACACAAAGCCATTTGACTTTCAACTGAGATCAGCTGTGGTCATTTTGATTAGCTCAGCATGAAAAGAGACAAAAAATGTCGGGGAAAAAAAAAAAACCCATTTTGGTGTCCAGATGAAGTCCTGAGAAAGTAAAGGCACAAAAATAAAGAAAGAATAATAATTGAAAATGTTGATTGGCTCTTAGATTGGATGGTCACAGTACAGCAGTAAAGCTCAAGGTACAGTAAAGCTCAGTAGTGTCAGGTCAGAGCAAGAGAGAGAATGAGAGAGAGAGAGAGAGAGGGAAAAGAATTATTTTTCTGCTTAAACTTTTTTTTAGGGTGACTATTACTATGATTCATTTTTGAAAGTAATGTGAATAATCAATTTTCAATCTAGTTTCAATTTTCAGTATGAATGTCAACGTGTCATGGCTTTAAATTTTTTTTTTTAAATTATAAACTCGTCATGTAATAATGAGCAGGGAAATGAGTGTGATTAAGGGCGTCATCATAGTTTCATTCAACTGCACTCTTACCTAAAGTGGAAAAAAAAAAAAAAGTGAAAGGCCAGAACTCTTCAACATGCATCCGATCTGTGGGCTTTATCAGACTTATGGCAGCGAGAGATGCAGGAGAAAAAAAGAAAAAGGAAAAAAAAAAAAAATCTGTGTGGGCATAGGGATGCTATCAGACAACGCTTTCATTTGCAAAGGCGTGCAGAAGTGAAGGAGAGACAATGCAGTAATTATGTAGCTACAGGTGACCGGGTGGCACACGGGTTGCTTCAAATCCAGAAAATCTATGCAAAATGGATTGCTGCATAATAGCAAAGCACACTCAGACTTGCATGAGTAGCACATATTTTGCACCACTTGCTTGTCCATCGAGCCTGTCCGTGAGAAGCATTATTTCGAATCTTCTCATGTTCTCAGTGGACGAGTAACCTGCTCAGGTCATCGGCAGACCTCCTCTGAGCAGGTCATGCGTAAATGGATTCTCTCTGATGGAGATTGCCATCAGCCCCCGGCGCTCTGCACTGACTGCAGCATTAAATGTCACTCTGAGTTATAAATCAGTAATGCAATAAGTAATGACTCTTACAATTATAATGCACTCATATCCTTCCGGGGGTGTTTATGCTATATATAGTCCAATATCGAAACCGATTTCTAGGCATAGCATCACTGATTACATGTACTCATGCATGTACTCCTCCCCCACACCACATTTGCTATATTGTAAGGTTTAATATAAATATTCAGCACCACTGTCACAGAAAATATGTAGCTGTGTTTTTATCGCCACTATCCGCAAGTGACATCTACCTTAACATTCATTAGGAAACGTTTTCTACAAGGACACAGTGGCTCGTAAAAATGTAACTACTTGTGTTTCGGAGCCTATAGCTATTTATAAGTCTTCTTAATCCAGATCTGCTCGAACAACACCTTGTGTCCTGTCACTCAGAGTTGTTCAGGGTGTTTAAAAAAGGGGCCGGTGCAGGCACTTTCCCATGACACCTTGTTTGCATTTTTATGGCCCTTAACCAAGACGAACTGTCTGGACCGCCTGATGCAACAGTTGCACAGTTCGTTTGAGCTTACTCTTAGAATGCAGCTTGAATATACACTATATAAAACATAGATTTTTTTTTTTTTTAAATACCATTTTCTTCAAATAAATTCATATCATGGTTTTGTGTCACGGCTCGTCTAACAAAACTAGACAGACGTTTTTCCTGCCACAAACTGATTAAAAAAATAAATAAATAAATAACCGTGTGTTTTTCTTTAGCGTAATTCAGCACTGTGCTTTTTTCCGACCCTGCCAAAACAGCATGGACAGTCTCCAAAAGTGCTCTTCATTTGGTTCTAATTCAAATCAGACACAAAACCGCTATAGTAAATGCCTCACTGATGTAATTCACAGATGGACCTGGAGGGCAAATATTCATCTCTCTTGATGGGCTGTGTGAGTTCTCATGGAGTATTTCTGAACGTTTACGCTTAAGGGCGAATTTCACAAATGTTTCAAGATCTCAGCATAATTCGCTCATTGAGCACTAAACTCATGGGTGTTTGGAAGAAAACTGTTCCGTTGTAGAGTCACGTACTGAATCGGATTTCTTTACAATGTTAGGACGTGGAATAGGAACCGTGCGTCACGGCATCAGCGTCGTAAAGATAGACTTTCAGGGTTCCTTTAACTGCAACTGCTAAAATAAAAAATAATATGTAGCTAAACAAATAAAGAAATAAACAAACTTTCAAATCAAGTATTTTGAGTAGTTTACGAGTTGTCGCATGTAAGGACTTTTATTTGCCTCACACCTTCGGGGTTGGGGGTTCGAATCCCGCCTCCGCCCTGTGTGTTCTCCCCGTACTTCAGGGGTTTCCTTTGGGTACTCCAGTTTCCTCCTTCAGTCCAAGGACATGCATTGTAGGCTGATTGGCATTTCCAAATTGTACGTTGCGAGTGTGTGTGCGATTGTGCCCTGTGATGGGTTGGCACCCCGTCCAGGGTGTCCCCCGCCTCGTGCCCCGAATCCCCTGGGATAGGCTTTAGGCTTCCTGCGACCCTGTGTAGGTTAAGCGCTGTGGAAGCTGGATGGATGTTTTATTTATTTTATTTTTTTTTCAATTTGACATTAACCAATTGTAGCACGTGATGGTGGCATGTGTATTTGCAGTCACGCAATGTTGTACCTGGTAATTGCCTAAGAAATTAGCATCCATCATGTTACAATATCTGAGATTTTTTCTTAAAAAAAGCCAAACTGAAAAACCAAAGACATGCAGTGATTCAGGTTCCACTAGTTCAGGCCAGGAAGACAATGACACCTTGCTGTATACTGCTTAAAAGTCCATCAAAAAGCTGCCATTTTTCATAATAAGTAGACTAAATGTAAATAAATGCAATCTGCAAATAAAAGAGAAGGCTACTGGTCATGTTAGCTATGTTGCTAGGATCTTGTAGTAGGCTGTAGTTACAACACAGTAGCCTGTGAGGGGTTTGGGTGTTGGGTTTGCAGACGAACACAGGAGTAACCAGAGAAAATGAGGTAATTCAAACAGTGTTGTAGGCCAAAACCCGTATTACCAAACTGTGCTTAGTATAGTCTCTAAGGGACATATTCAGAGATTTAATATCAAAATTGCACACATCTGTAGTTCAGTATTCAGACCTCAATGTAACTACAGACTTAAGCGCTTCTCAGATAGTTGCACAGAAGCTGAGTTTGCCTAAAACCAAGGTGTGTCTCGTTTCCACGCAGTTCTGACCTGGGACTCAAGCCAGTTCATCTTGCACAATATCGGCTCAAGCGAGGAGCAGTGTCTGACACTACAACCACAATATGTCACACTGAAATCGATATTTTGGGCTGTGAACAAAAACGCAGAAACCTATGGATTTCAATCATTCAAAGTTAATATTACATTACTAAACACTATGCATGAATTCAAGTCACCAATTTACTATTAGTAGTAGTAGTAGGACATTTTGCATGGAATCAATAGTGTCTTAATCCTTATAAACCATCTGCATGTTTCTGCATGTTAATTCAATAACTCAACATAGGTATAATAAAATAGCCCACATTTGTTGATATAATTTGTGCATGGTATTAAACAAAATAACATACAGAATAATAGGATATGCTGCATCAAGTGCTATTTTATGAGTAATGAGGGCGGAAGCAATATTGTTACAAATGAAACCATTTTGCAGAGATTAATGTGATCATTTCTATTAGGACTATTCTATTCATGCTGCGATATATTGTCAGTACATTAGACATGTATTAGGTGTTTATTTGAATGCTTGCCGTCATCTCATTGATATGTCAGTCCGTGCAGGATTTCACAGAGTTTTTTCTGTGATTGCTGCGGGCAAAAATGCTTGAGTTTGCTGCGGCTTTTTTTTTTTTTTTTCAAAATGTGCAATGCAATTTGAGTTTTTTGTGCCGTTTTCGCGGAAAACTACTTGAATTGGCGATTGCGCGAAATAGTTGTGTTGTGATGTTTGTCGGTAAATGAGAGCTTTTAGCCGTACTCATGTTCGGTGCACCTGAGTCGAAGAGGGCTTTGACTGAATGCGCGTTGTGATGACGTCACAATGACGCGTCTTGGCCCAAATCTGCAGAAAATCTGCGGTGATTTTGAAAAATTGCAAGCTCCTCCGAATATTGTGGAGTTTCTTTGATTTTGCATTCGTTTCCGCGATCGCAAAAATCCTGGAGGAACTGGTTTTTCACTTTCGATTTTTTTCATTTTGAAATTCTCATTTGAAATCGATTGAGATTTGAGATTACTCATTTAAAATCTCCTTATTTTGTCTGCATCTCTCCCTGATTTTTTCGGGGCTTAAAGGCAAGCACTTGTGTTTAAAGGCAGTGGTTTAGAAGCTGTTTAAAAAAAACGGTCTTTAATGCTTCTACACAGGAAAAAAATCCATCAACCCTGAAGGCATAAACTACGCACAGGTCATTTGCATAATCTGAATTGGCTGCTCAGGAAACCGACTTGAGTGGCTGGGTAACCCATCTTTGAATACTCTTTAAATATCGACGTAACATTTCGACTCTAATCGCCGACTCTGAATGCCGTAAGGCTCCAGGTCTTTGCAAGCAGTTTGTGTACTTTCTGTTGAAGTAGTGAGTAAAGGATACAGACACCTGGTTTCTACTTTTCTCTAGTTTCATCAAGCTAATCTGAGAGATGTTCTCACTTCTTAATAAACAGATTATTCAGATATGTTATAGCCCAATAGCGGCCTGTGCTTTTTAAAAAAAATTCTTTATTTATTTTTAAACTTCAGGCCTCATCAGGGAGAAATGGAGAACGGAGGGTCCGAAAACATCCTGGATGACGAGGAGGCGCTGTGGGAGAATGTCGAGAAGAACCGGTACATCCTGTGCCGTTACATCAACCCCAACAAGCTGACCTCCTATCTGAGGCAGTGCAAGGTCATTGATGAACAGGACGAGGATGAGGTGCTAAACTCCTTACTGCTGCAGACAAAGCCCAACCGTGCAGGTACTGTGTGTGTGTGTGTGTGTGTGTGTGTGTGTGTGTGTGTGTGTGTGTGCGTATTTGCATGTGACACCACTGTTGTGTCTCAGTCTAGATACAGGTGTGTGTGTGTGGTTTCACATCCCAGTGTTTGTGCTGTGTATCTGTTTGTATGTGGGAGCAATTTTTGTTCCCGTACCCTCTCACACACTCTCATTCATTCCGCACAGCCATTCTGGTCTGCTATGACAGCAAGACTAAACACTATGGAATATGAGAATGCAAATGCAGTGCAGAAAAACATTTACATGCAAATCGCACCATCAATCAGTTACTCAGTCACCACATCTCTCACTGTGCTGTTCCAGTTGTGTAATATGATGATGAATGGAGGCTTTTAATCCCATGAGCTGCTACTGCAGCTGCTTTTTTTTTCTTCCCCGTGCACTCCTTCCTGAGCCACAGTATATATTTTTCAGCCTTTTGAATGGCCGCAGGCAAATTAGAAGATCTTGCCCAAGGTACAATGTTTTCTAAGCCTGTGCTGCCTTGTTTGTGGGAAAGAATCACATCAGAAGTTGTTAAG
This sequence comes from Cranoglanis bouderius, assembly GCA_023630585.1. Taxonomy (NCBI): domain Eukaryota; kingdom Metazoa; phylum Chordata; class Actinopteri; order Siluriformes; family Cranoglanididae; genus Cranoglanis; species Cranoglanis bouderius. The sequence continues at coordinate 17,487,471 of CM042551.1, forward strand.
ATCTTACTCCATTTAGACTAGTGACTAACGCTGTGTTCCATCAGAGTTTGGTGCATGTACATCATTTGTTGTGAGTGCTATGAGTCAAAGTAGTATGTGTTCTGATACTACTATTTACAGAAAATACAAATACAATTTGCAGAAAATGTACTTCTTAAAGTCCAGGGGGGAAAAATACATTTGCATCTATTCATTTGGCAGATGCTTTTATCCAAAGTGGCTGAAAAGCGAGGCAGAATACAATCCAAATGTCTCGTATTAAAGGAGCTGACAGTGCTATAGGACTAATTTTCCACCAATCAAACAAATGCTGGACAGATGAAGCAGGAACTGAGACAGAGACAAAATTAAACATGAGGCTTGGAGTTAAGTGCAAACCAGTCTCACAGAAAAAAAAAAAAAAAAATATATATATATATATATATATATATATATATATATATATATATATATATATATATATATATATATATTGAATGCAACTTACTTATATGTTGAATATGAACAAACTTTCACTCAAACGTTCCGTATGTCACATTCTGCAGCCACGTATTTTAACCAAGCTAACCTCTACCACTAGGCTATTTGAATAAGATCGATATGTAATAAATAATTTGACTATTTTTAACATATTAAGCATTGCTCAAAGATGGGCTTGCAAGTAATGTGGGTATTTTCAAAAACAGCCTACATATTATCTGCATTTTGAAAACATCCGTGTTACCGTATTACGTTACCACGTGACGTGCAAGCCTGATTGTGTTTGTCGTGTCGAGGAGAAGTTTCAAAAGAAGCTTCATAAGAGCCCTAATCATAGTGTGCTGTGAAAAGCGCAATCTTTATGTGTAAAATGCAGAAAAACAGGTAAAATTATTGATTATGCATCGATCTTATTCAAATAGCATAGTTGTAGAGGTTAGCTTGGTTAAATTACGTTGGCGCAGAATGCTTCATCCAGAGCATTCGAGTAAAACTAGGTGTTGCACAATTTTTACTAGTCGACAATTAATTCATAAAGTAGTCGACTTTTTGAATCGATTAGCCTTTTCCATAGTTAAAGCAAAAACTGATTCAAGACGTCACTTTAAGCACAGTTAAATTCTGATACAGAATAGCAAAGAACACTTCAAACCGCACTTTAATTAGCTTCAATACCTTTTAGGCTACACTGCTAATAATTGTGCAAAAGAATATTCCTTCGTATCATATTGCACTATTCAGTGCCTCCAGGATTTCGAGATTTTCCGATCGCAGAAATGAATGCAAAATCAAACAAACTCTGGAACATTCAAAATTCAAAAGCTTGCAATTTTTCAAAATCACCGAAGATTTTCCACAGATTTTGGCCAAGATGCGTCATGCGACATCATCAGAAAGCGCATTCAGTCAAAGCCCTCTTCGATTCACGTGTGTCGAACATGAGTACAGCTAAAAGGTCACATTTTCCAACAAACATCACTGCGAAAGACCGTGCAATTGCGATTTCGCTGATTCAGGTAGTTTTCCGCAAAAAAAAAAAAAACAGCACAAAAAAATCTTCAAGTTGCATCACATATCAAGCATCAAGCATTTTTGGCCTCAATAATCACAAAAAAAAAAACCTCAGCGAAATCATGTATGGACTAATTATTAAAGGACATGCCAGTTCCTAAAATGCAACCGTGTGGGCGAATTGATGACAGACGTGGCTCAGCATGGAAGCTCGTGTCTGTCAACAAAGCCCTCCTTATAGCCCAATGATGAAAGAACTGCATACACACACACACACACACACACACACACACACACTGATAATATGTATACAGTATATTCATGTGATCCCATATGTAGCCTACTTTTAGCACTGAATTGTACAGCTCTGTACATGAACTGCCAACCATTAGAAGTTCTCTTTGATCATCAACATGTCCAAAACGTCGCCTCTCCCATTGGCTGACACGTGGGTATGTTCTGAACATTTCTGGCAGATGGCTAGTATCATTTTCACGCATTCTGCATGTGTTGGTCTGTGCAGTCGGTCAAAGCATTAATTGAAATGAATGGTAGTGCTTTTTTTTTTTTTTTGGACAAATGCCAAAAAGTCCTTTAGCTGTACTGTAGATAAATAATGATATGCCTACAACTCTAACCTTTACCTCAGTAACCCAAAGTAAATCATTTAAAATTGTTTTATCTAGTTTATTATTTTAGTTTTTCAAATAAAAAGCTGGAGTTTTATGAGGACCTCATCCTCATAAACATCGTCCAAAATCCCAATCCATGTATTAGTTCATCGGTGTATTTCATCTTCACCAATGGCTAAAAATCTCCACAAACACACTCACAATTAAACCTCAGAAAATCATGAAGGAACGTTTGTTTCAGGTCGACTGCTGGATATTCTTCACACTAAAGGCGAGCGAGGCTATCTGGTATTCTTGGAAAGTTTGGAGTTATACTACCCTGACCTATACAAGATGGTGACAGGCAAAGAACCCACTCGGAGGTGCTCTTCTATTGTTGGTAAGTCTACACTCCACAAGGTGCTCATAAAGCTGTGAAATGATAACTGATCAAAGGAACTGATTAGCACAATCACAGTCATTTGATAATCCACCTTTCCTATCGTTCATTCATTTTAACATTTTAATAACGTTGCCACATTTTTTTTTTACCCCCTTCAAAGCGTTCTTGTGGTACGTCTCTGTCTTGTGGAGCTCTTAAAAAGTGTGTGACTGTCCATACTTTTCTTTATGTCCATAGTGGAGGAAGGCCCTGAGGGTCTGACGCAGTTCCTAATGAACGAAGTGATGAAGCTGCAACAACAGGCTAAGGCCAAGGACGTGCAGCGCGTGGACATCATGGCCAAGTGCCGCACGCTGGAGGACGAACAGAAGAAGCTGCGCCTAGCCAACCAGGAGCTGCGCACCTTCCAGGAGCGCTATAACAAGATAAAGGAGGAGCGGAACAACTGCAACGATGAGCTCATTAAAGTGAAGGATGACAATTACCAGCTGGCCATGCGCTACGCTCAGCTCAGCGAAGAGAAGAACATGGCCATCATGAGGAGTCGAGACCTGCAGCTGGAGGTCAGAGGCTGAGTTTTGAATAAAATATCCAGTCTACCTCTAACTCTACTGTTATACCTGACGCATAGTGAGCATGAATTTGGACAAATGCAAGTCTTCTTGGCCAGGACTCTTTAAGCACAAACGTGGTAGCTTATTTGATGCTTTCTTGCCTTTGCCTTTCAGATTGACCAGCTGAAGCACAAGCTGAACAAGGTGGAGGAGGAATGCAAGATGGAGAGGAAACAGTCTCTAAAACTGAAGAATGATATTGAGAACCGTCCTCGCAAAGAGCAGATCTTTGAGCTAGAGCGAGAAAACGAAGTTCTGAAGATCAAACTCCAGGAGCTACAGTCTCTCATTCAGGTCACATGTTTTTACAAGATGTGAAAATTGCAATAAAGAAATAAAAATGCCAGTGAACCATCTCTGGTCATATAAATCTCTGTCACTGATAGTTTGCTTTGGTTTGTTTTTTGATGTGTGCAGCCTGGGCCACTGACGGACTCAGACAAGGCCCTCCGGGACATCCTGGAACACGACCGCCAGGAAGCTCTGGAGGATCGGCAGGAGCTGGTGAACAGACTTTATAACCTGCACGAAGAATTGCGGCAGGCCGAGGAGCTCAGGGACAAGGTGACTCCAGCTGCTCCATCTGCCTGGTTTCAGTTCATTTCCTGTTCATTCCTGTCCAGCTTAGGTTACGTCAATGTCAAGATGACTCAGTTTGAATGCACTGCAGTCTATGCTGGTTGTTATTGTGCACATCACAGGTTTATATTAATTCACTCATATTCTAGAGTAACAATTCATACACAGTCACTGATGCGGTGGCAGACGCTACACATAAATGGGTTAAAAAAAACAAACAAACATGCTATTGTTGATATGGTGAAGCTTTCAGGAGGGGCTGGTGAGGGAATGACTGTTTAAAGTGGCGACAAGTGATAACTTAGACTGTTTCAAACATTACTATGAACTGATAAAAAAGTATGACCTGTCATGGCCTGTCATTCCTTAATTAATAAAAAAAATTGTAACTTGTCAGATAACTGTTGTATAAGAGAAATTAAAAGCTGCTGTCATAGGAAAAGGGCAGTGGTAGCTCAGTGGTTAAGACATCAGTGGACTACTGATCGGAAGGTCGTGAGTTCAAACCCCAATACTACCAAATTGCCATTGTTGGGCCCTTGAGCAAGGCCCTTAACCATCAACTGCTCAGATGTATAAATGAAATAAAGATGTAAGTCGCTCTGGATAAGGGCATCTGCCAAATGCCATAAATGTAAAATAATCAGCTTTGTGGTGGTGGCGATACGCATCACACCACCCTGCAGCTGATTGTTTTCTTATAACAGTAGTGTTTTGTTTCTTATATGTCCCATGGATTTTTCACAACTCTTCTTGATTGTGTCCTGAGTGAGAGCTTTAGATAATTGGCTAAACATTTTCAATCAGCCAAAGCCAGTTCCTCTTGTCACAGTAGAACAAGATATGATAAAGCTGACTGCCCTGAGAAGTCCGTCCTTCGACGTGCTGCATCTTTAATTAGCAGCGGTTTCGACCTGGCATGCAAAAAGTGTTAAAATTCAGATGAGGACAGGAACTTGTCTTAGACTGAAATAGCACAGAGCTCTTCTCACATTCTGTCTTGATTTTTTTTTTTTTTTTTAAAGCCTGAAAAAAGAAAGATGAAAGTGTAAGTTTAAAGCACAATGCCACTTGAGACCAAGAACTTCTAGTCTGGAGGTGCCTTAGAGCCCTGCTGTGCTCTGCATTATATTAATCTCATTTGTGCATGTCTTCCCTTGTGCCCTGGGTCACTGAGATTAGAAATGTTTGCTTTCATCCATAGTACCTCGAGGAGAAGGAGGACCTTGAGCTGAAGTGTTCCACTCTGGTGAAGGACTGTGAGATGTATAAGAACCGTATGAACACCATCATGTTCCAGCTGGAGGAAGTGGAACGTGAACGGGACCAGGTTGAACACGATAACACACTTTTATGAAGACGCCATTAATGGTGTATCTTAAATAAGTAAAAACAATATGATGTCTAGACAACTATGATATCTACTGATATGTCTCACAGGCATTTCGAGCTAGAGATGAAGCCCAGAACCAGGTGTCTCAGTGTCTGATTGACAAAGACAAGTACCGTAAGCAGATACGGGAGCTGGAGGAGAGGAGCGATGAGCTGCACATCGAGATAATGCGTAAAGAAGCTAAGATAGTCACATTAGAGTCCAGACTAAGGCGTCTCTCCAAAGACCAAGGGGTGGATCTTACCCAGGTGTGGAAAGTATATAGATTTTTATCACAACAGAATACCAGACTGACTGATTGAGTCAGTTTGAGCTATCTCAAAACAAAAATGGGGACTTTTCACCCCATCTTCCACCCATATACAGTTGTATATTATCCTTAATATGAATTAAATAGGCTTTAGTTATTATCCTAGGTTCTGTTGTTTAAAAGGGAGCAATAGTCTCCAATCCTTCACCCAACAGCACTGTATAAAAGAAAGAGTGGCCTCATTTTGTGTTCTCATCTGTCCTTCATAGAGTTTGCCTCGAGATATTATACCGGTGACCAAACTTCTGAACATTGAGCAAACAGACAACAAGATGGAGGGGCCGTCTGAGGACTCCGGGGAGGAAACTTCTGAGGACATGTTCTTTTTCACACCTAGCACTGAAGTCCCACCAAAGATTAAACGCAGACCAAATCTCAAAGGGGTGAGCCTTGCTGAAATGTCACTTTTATTGATTTTGCTTTTAAAGTACATATTTTTGGACAAGAATGTTGTGCTTTTGACACAGTTCCCCTGCCCTCCTCAGATAAGAGCGAAATCACCAATCTCTCCACCCAAATTGTTGGATTTCCAAGGTAGACTTACTTTTGATCTTTGACAGCCTTGCATGTCAGTGTCATAGTGAAAGGCACAGACCACACTGACTTCCTTCCCTTTCCTTTTTTTTTTATCTTTTCTTCTTTTGTACAGCTGCGCATCATACCAATGGGGAGCTCTCAGAAACCATGAGCCCAGATGCTCACTCCATGATGATAAACTCCCCCTTCAGCACACAAGTAAGTGATTTACGTAGGAGGATTGTGTGCTCTTGTTGAATTTGGCTTCAGCGATTTGTTTTACTTTGTTTTTTTTTTGTTTTTGTAAGGTATCACAATCTTTTTTTTGTTTGTTTTCTTATTGCCAGCAGGCCCGTAACCGAAACCACAGCATAATGTCCACAACAGCTGAGCCTCCAGAGAAGGCCTCCATCCTCAGGAGGACTAAAGAAGGAGACCAGGAATTTCTGCCACGATGGTATTCGAGAGTATAGTAGTACTCTACTTTTCTGAGCACAGAGTTGAAGCATGATGCAAAAATGCAATTAAACCGCTCTGTGTTTCGTTTCAGCCTTGATACAGTGGACTCTGATGGAGACATAGGTAAACACATGACTTGTTGTTTATCGCTAAGAATCACTGGAATCATCCAAACGGTTTACTTCAGTGACATGCAATCTTCCCCCTTACTCTGCCACAGACGATGCAGACACATACGGCCCACCTTCCATCCACTCTTCTTCATCCTCCCATCAGTCAGAGGGTATGGACTCTTATGATCTGGAGCAGGTCAACAACATCTTCAGGAAATTTTCACTAGAGAGGTACTTGTATAGAATTGACGCTAATTTTCTCCTGCGGGTAATTTTGTCATAGAGCATGATTATGTACCCATTTGTGATTTCTTGTGTGTGTGTGTGTGTGTGTGTGTGTGTGTGTATGCACTCTTTCCTCACTCCAGACCATTCCGTCCATCTCTTACGTCCTGCGCTCGTCCTACCACTTTGCCCCCAGTGCAGGAGCTTTCTCTCATCGGAGACTCTCTCCTGAATGACATTACTCTTGTTGGGGGCAATGACAGCGGCATATTTGTTTCCTCCGTCGTTCCTGGCTCCAATGCTGAAATGGCTGGTTTAAGACTGGGACACCACCTCTTATGGGTGACTCAGTGCTTTGTCTTAGCTATAACCCAAATTACCAAAGCAGTCTTCTTTTTTATCTTCTCTTTCATCTTTATAGTAACTTTGAGCGTCTGTGTTTTATGTTCGTCCAGCTGAATGGCTGTATCCGGGGAGAAAGCCAGAGCGTATCATTGGATACATGCACTCAGGAAGAGGCTCACTGGACACTTCAGAGATGCACTGGCCCTGTCCAGCTCCATTACAGAAGTAACTTTGAGGGTGAATATGGATGCTTGTTATTGTTGTTGATGATTATTATGCAAGGAATTAAAGAGGACAGGACATGCTGTTATAGGAAAATAATCAATGACAGGGTGTTGTAATACCTCCCAAAGTTATTTGTATAGAGTGTTTTATTCCTCTTGTGCTATAGCACTTTAATAAATAAAAACAATTATACAGTTCTATTTATTAAAGAATGACACACTGTACATTTTGTAGTTATGTTCGCTCCTGTTATCACTTACGTTAAAACAGTTGTTTCCTCACCAACCTCTCTTTATTTTTTCTCTTGAAGTTCATAAGACAGGAAAAGCTTTCCAGGTTACCACAAAAGCACAAAGCCCAACGTCTTGACCTTTTACCGTGTCTGAAAATGTAAAATCTCTGACTATTACACAGTGCTGACACCGGAGACTCCTTCCAAAAATGCTAAATAAACTTCACCATATCAACAATTTAAAAAAAAAAAAAAAAAACTGTTTATTTGGAGCATCCACCATACAAGTTCCTGTGTAAGTTGTTACTATAGAAATGATCACGTATTAGAATCAAATCTGTGATTTGTCGGAGACGTGCTGGTATAGAAAATGAATCAGTACCGTCTGACCAACCAGAATCAAGAATTCAACAGCGCTGTAGTCTTAAAAAGCACTACAAATCCCCCTATCCCTGTACAGCTGTTAAAGACTAGGTTGTGCTTATTATTCAGTTCCTCCAGGATTTTGTGATCGCAGAAATTACCGCAAAATCAAGCAAACACCGCAATATTCGGTGGAGCTTGCAATTTTTTAAAATTACCGCAGATTTGGGTCAAGACGCGCCATGTGATGTCATCACAACATGCAGTACACCTAGGTGACCAGGAACAGGTAATTGTTCAACCATGACTTCCTGTTTCTCCTGGGTATAAATATGAGGTAACACACAGATCAAAAGGTTAAACAATAAACAAAAAGATCATTTTTCACAGCACTCTTTGCTCACATTTACCAAGGGTGCCGATATTAGTGTAGGGCACTGTATATGTCAGCAGCTAGGCGTATAAGAGGAGTGCTCACTATCAGAATCCTCGCAGTGGTGCATTTCCTCCTGCAGGAATTGGGGTCACTGACACTTTTGCACTGTGCTATTAAATGAATGATGGTACATGGAGCATCAGAGCATCAGCTACTGTTTCTATTGCCGTATATGGGTTTGCGCCATGACACCTGCTCTCGTCTCCAGGCTACAGGCGTCTGCAGAGGGACATAGAGGAAGGCCGAGCAGTTTCGGGTGACTCGTTCTACATCCGTGTCAACCTGAACATCTCCGGCCAGTTAGACAGCTGCTCACTGAGCGTCCGGTGTGACGAGGTGCTCCATGTTTTGGACACACGGTACCAGGGCAGGTGTGAGTGGCTGTGTGCGCGTGTAGACCCGTATACCGACAAGGACCTGGAGAAGGGCACTATCCCCAGCTACAGCAGGTCAGTGGAAAAAATGAAAAATGAACGTAGGGTTTAATATCGTGATTAGTTTAATATGTTCTGTTTAAACTGCTTGGCTTAGGTATTCAAATGAATATGAAAAAATTATCGTAAAGATTTTCATTTCAAACAAATGATCCAAAATCCAAAAGTCCAAAAATGTGTGGTCTTTTTTTATTTTTTATTTCCATATAAAACTGGATAAAGATCTGTTTTGAGATAACTTTTGACATTCCAGCAAAGGTAAAACCCCAAAGTACAGACCTTTATACTTACAGCTCAACAAGACTTACACTTCAATGTTACTTTAAATTTACATCAAAATTCTGAGCAAACACAGTTACAACCTTATTATTCTGTGAGATCAAAATTTGGCTGTTTCTTATTAAGCAGTCTCTTAATCTTATTAATAACGAACAACTGTTAAGAAAGATATTTTGCGCCTATTAGGAACACATTATTAACATTTTCACTTTTGAGAAAGTTTTCTAATTGCATTCTCTAAAATCTAAAATACTAATCCCCTTTTTAAAAGCTGACGCTCCTAAACTACCTTGAAATTTCATTGTAAACCATTTACCATATTAAAACACATTAGAATTACATTAAAATGATCTTCAGTCCCCTGTTACACTAGAAAGTTCTGATTATTAAGCATATTGCAAGTAGCTAGCTAATGTCAAAAATATTTATTGCTGTCTTCTATCGGTGTCATCTGATGTTAGCTATAATATTAGTTAACATCAGTATTAGCTAGATGGGATGTTATGGGATGTTATTGTAAAACCAGGAAGTACTTTAGATGTTTATTGCACCTGTTTTGTACACTTATCTGTTTTTTTTTTATTACTCTCATGGAACATATGTAAAACATACCAAGAGTGTAAACAGAATGTGGATATTGATTGGCAAGGCTGCGTTACATGTTGCGTTCAACCTGAACAATGACTTCCTGTTAGATATAATCGTGCTCATAAATTTACATACCCGTTGCAGAATATGCAAAATGTTAAAAAAAAAATTTTTTTTAAATTTACATAAGAGAGATCATTAAAATTGCATCTTGTTTTTTTATTTAGTACCGCCCTGAATAAGCTATTTCACATACCAGATGTTTACATATAGTCCACAAGACAGTAATTTAAAACAACTGAATTTACATAAATAAACCAGTTCAACATTTTACATACGCTTGATTCTTAATACTGTGTGTTGTTACCTGGATGATCAACGACTGTTTGTATGTTTTGTGATAGTTGTTCATGAGTCCCTTGTTTGTCCTGAGCAGTTAAACTGCCCACTGTTCTTCAGAAAAATCCTCCAGGTGGTCAAATATGCAGAAGATGCTGCAAAAGTAAAGAATGTGCAGGACCTGGAGGATTTTTCTGAAGAACAGTGGGCAGTTTAACTGCTCAGGACAAACAAGGGACTCATGAACAACTATCACAAAACAACACAGTTGTTGATCATCCAGGTAACAACACACAGTATTAAGAATCAAGCGTATGTAAACTTTTGAACTGGTTCATTTGTGTAAATTCAGTTATTATCGTGTCTTGTGGACTATATGTAAACATCTGTTATTTGATATTCAGGGCAATACTAAATAAAAAACAGAATGCTATTTTTATGATACTGCAAGGGGTATGTAAATTTATGAGCTCCTTCTAAAAGTTTCTCTCTGAGTCTAGAGATAGAACTTTCTTTATTTCAAGCATTACACCAAGAACGTTTGCAAAATAAAATCTTTTGACACCCAGTGATGAAGTTTATGTGATTTTCAATCAAAAGGTCATGTTTTGCATTCCTAACTGAGGAGATGAAGATACAACATATAGAGAATTTAAAATACATTTTCTAATTGTATTGTATTTGATCAAGTCAGAAGTGATGATCTGGTTCAGCCAGATGTTCATTACGAAGTAGAGACCTGGTAGTGTTTGTATGTGGTGAACGTGACTGTGTGCTGCAATGTGAACTGACCGTCCTTCCTCTCCCTCAGGGCCCAGCAGCTTCTCCTGGTGAAGATCCAGAAGCTGATGTGTCGTGGCAGCCGAGAAGAGACAGATAGTCTGAGGGGACTTAGGGTTAGACAATGGCTTCAGTTTTTTCGGCAAACACATAATGGAACAAAGTGCAGCCGAGCGTGAATCCCAATACAGTTGTGTTTTTTCCCTTTTTGTCCTCAGAATACGTTGCAGCCTGAGGAAGCCGCTCCATCAGACCCTAAGTGCAGTCCACGCCTGTCCAGAGCCAGCATCTTCATCTGTCAGATCCTGCAGGTAAAACTGTGCCTCTGGCCTGACTTAGACAGGATGAGAGAGTAGGTCTGGGTAAAGATGATGGCTGTGTGCTGCAGAGATTGATCGAGATCCTTGGTGTCAGTTTGTCAGCAGGGCAGATAACAAGTACAAGAGGATGGACAGCAACGATCGCGTGCGCATCCTCAACGCTGGCAATCTGTCATCTCTTCCCAGACCGGGTTTTGAAACCATGAAGCCTGAGGGTAAGCATGACAGATCCAGTCTGCTTTGTTTCATTCTCACCCATGGGTCTGAAGGCTCATATAATAGCTTTATGATCTATAGATTCCACTACTCATGGACTTTTTCTTCTAAGAGTACATCAATCAAAGTTCATCTCTGCTGAGCTTCAGTTGATGGCTTGCTGAAGACATACTGTATGTCACTGCAAAATGTTAACACGGATAACAATGAATGAAAAGCATGTTAGCTGTATGTAAATGTAACAATGCTAACTGATCCTGATCAGCTTTCACATATGGTTAGTTTTTTTTTTTAGTCCCATTTTATGCTGTGTCTCTAAAACTTATAGATAAACTATACATGCAAGTATAATGTAAGTACTGAAAATGTAACATTTTTGCCTTTTACAGATGGATTACAGTAGCTTATTTTCTGTAAATATATATGTGCCGACTTAAGTATGCTTCTGGTTCATGTAGGTACAGAAGGCTACCTTGACAGCACGATTTAATGGTGGAATAGTTGATTTTTTTTTTTTTTTGCTAGAAGAATATTAACCTGGAAATTATTTAGAACATGATAAAAATAAAGCAGGTGTATAATGTGGCTGAGAAAACCCATTGTGGTCCAGTCTGGAGCCTCCTGTCAGTCTTTTTATACACTCCCTAACTTCTACTCACTCCACCCCAATCTCAGTCTTTTTCCTAAAGGAAAACATGGCTGAATCTGGTAAGCGCCCAGCACAGCCAGATACTTTAATTCATTAATTAATTAATGACAAGCGACGTAGTAAAACTAGAATAAACAAAAGTAGCGCTTTTACAAGATGGTGCCAAGGTTGGTATAAAAGCACTCCTGCACAGAGCCATGACCTCGACCCCTCTGAGCATCTTTGGGATGAACTGCACCCCAGGCCTCCTTGCACAACATCAGTGCCTGATGTCACTAATGCTCTTGTGGCCAAATGAACACAAATCCCCACAGCCACGCTCCAAAATCTAGTGGAAAGCCTTCCCAAAAGAGTGGAGGTTATTATAGCAGGAAAGTGGGACTAAATCTGGAATGGGATGTTCATCAAGCCCATATACAGTATGTGTGATGGTTAGGTGTCCACAATCATTCATTCAGCCATGTAGTGTAGTAGTTCCTTTTTTTTGTCATTTAGAGAGCCAGGTAAGGTTATGCAATGTGGGAACCACCCTCACATAACTACATATGTATCCAGCTCCTATGTAGCTAACAATACTTACTAGCAAACATCAATATTGAGGGTCAACTGAAAAGTTAGAGAATAATGTCCTGTTACTCCTGCACCTGTGTAGTACATGTAGTAGTTACATAAGATGTACTACTGCAGTGTAATGCAGAGTGTCTTTAACACTGCATATGTCATTACTAGTTACAATGGCATTTGTAGAATATATGTAATTACACAGGTATTAGATAAACCCAATATAATATAATGTAATATAAATTGTTTTTTGTACTCCAACATTTCTGTAAGGCCGCTTTCGTATTTTAGATACATCCGAGTCGGAGAGTTATCTCAACAAGAGCGATCTAAACCTGATCCCGTACAGTCCGGTGACGCCACATCACTGTCCACGCAAACGCCCCGTGCTCTTCTCGCCCAACATCCTGGCCAAAACCATCGTCCAGAAGTTCCTCAACTCTGGGGGAGCCATGGAGTTCAACATCTGCAAGCCAGGTAAGCATGAGTGGACAAGGTGTGCCTTGAGACTGATGTATGAGATACGAGATAACAGGTAAAATTACATAATTTGTCTTTAATATAAGTAAAAAGAAGGCTCGTTGTGACGTACTGAATGCAGAGAAGGTATAACACATAGAGGTCCATATCAATCAAGTCAAAATAAGGTTGTTGGTTTTAATGGGAATTAATGTGGTTGTTTTTGTATTTATATGTTATTTATATATAAGGGGGTTATGGTGGCTTAGTGGTTAGCACATTTGCCACGCACCTCCGGGGTTGAGGGTTTGAATTCCTCCTCTGCCTTGTGTGCTTTGAGCTTGCCTGTTCTCCCCATGCTTTCCTCCCCCAGTCTAAACACATGCATGGTACTCTGATTGCCATCTGTAAATTGTCCGTAGTGTGTGAATGGGTGTGAGAATGTGTGTGTGATTGGGCCCCCCCCATGTCCCCTGAGTCCCCTGGGATAGGCTCCAAAACTACAATCCGAAATCACCTACATGACCACAAGTTTGGAAGGGTTTCAAGAAAAAAGCCTCTACTCTCATCCAAAAACAAACTCAAGCATCTTCAGTTTGCCAGACACTACTGGAACTTCAGACGAGATCGGGTTCTATGGTCAGATGAAACCAAAATAGAGCTTTTTGGCAATAAACACCAGAGGTGGTTTTGCCCACGGTTAAATATGGTGGTGGCTCTTTAATGTTTTGGGGCTGTTTTTATGCCAGAGGACCTGGACATTTTGTTAGGATACATGGCATAATAGACTCTATTAAATATCAACAGATATTAAATGAAAACCTGACTGCCAAACCTGACTGATCCAAAACATACATCAAAATCAACACAAAAATGGTTTACTGACCACAAAATCAAGGTCCTGCCATGGCCATCCCAGTCCCCTGACTTGAAACCCATAGAAAACCTGTGGGGTGAATTGAAGAGGAGAGTCCACCAGCCTGGACCTCGAAAGGATCTGGAGAGATTCTGTATGGAGGAATGGTCTCAGATCCCTTGCCATGTATTCTCCAACCTCATCAGGCATTATAGGAGAAGACTCAGAGCTGTTATCTTGGCAAAGGGAGGCACAAAGTATTGACTATTGACTATAATTGACTATATTGACTATAATTGTTGCACACCTATATTTAACAAAGATTTTTTTTTTTTGGATAAACCTGTGTTTTGTTTGCAATTGTTTGATATCCATGAGAGGTGAGTATTTTTATGAATTTTCTAAACAAAAGATCAATAGGTTAAACAATGAAGACAATTTTTCACAGCCTACTTTGCTCACATTTACCAAGGGTGCCAATATTAGGACACTGTATAGTGTGATATTAGAAAATAATGCAAATGATGTGCAGACAGGATATTCAGATATATTTACATTTTGAGCAAGTAAACAACATTGGATTAGTCTCTGCTTTACATAGTACATTATTAAAGTGCCAATTCAAATTTTATTTTCAACAAATATTTTTAGACCCCACTATATATAGTACTGTATTTATAATGCTATAAAAAATTAATTACTACAGAAATGTTATGCTTTTAGAGTATAACATTTAATTCAGGCAGGGATGCAATCCTTCTTTTTTTCTCTCAGTGAAAGCATTGTCTGTTGTATATACTGTAAATCTACCACATAATGTACACAAAGTAAAATCATGCCACAAACGATGGATAAGAAAACATGTCACCTATTCTAAATTATGCAAACCTAGGCCAAAACGTTCCCTGAATTCTCAACGTTAGAAATCCATGCATCATTCTTGCTATGTTCATGCTCCCAATTGTCCTCTATGATTAAGACTTTTATGCTTAAATCAGCACTTTTAACCACAGGCTGAGGTCACTGGGTATCGTGTTTTGAAAATTCAGCAGTTGTGTACACAAGAAGCTGCCAGGTCTCTCTTTCTAGAGATGATATCCTCCAGTAACACCCTTGCTAACATGATGTTTGTGAATAAACACTCGCACCAATTAGCAAGTTATAATCACATAGAGTGAGTAAACAAACTACGACTTTAAATGTATATAGCAGAATTTTATAGATTAAACAGGATATACAAGAGGAAGAAGATTTTATTTGTCACATATACATTACAGCATAGTGAAATTCTTTTCTTCATATATCCTGGCTTGTTAGGAAGTTGGGGTCAGAGCACAGGGTCAGCCATGACACAGAGGCTGTTTCCCAATTCTAAGAACACAAAGAAAAGACTTGCATTCTCGTGAAGACCAGTCAGTACTGTGCAAAAGTTTTAGGCACATGCAAAGAAATGCTGTGGCGCAAAGATGCCTTAATAATAATTCAATTAAATGTTTCTACATTTAAAAAAAAATACCGTAAAGAGCAGTAAACAGTAGTAAATGAAACAAAGTCAATATTTGGTGTGACAGAAAAATTAAAATAAAAATAAAAATAGTAGTCTCTGGTACAATTAGTGCAGGTTTATAAATAAATGCGCTGGTAAGTTTTATTGAGCATCTTGCAGAACCAGCCACAGTTCTTCTGGAGACTTTGACTTTCGCACTCGCTTCTTATTTTTGCAGCAAAACCCAGCAGCCTTCATTGTGTTTTTTGTCTGAAAAGTGTCTCTTACGTAATACGCTGCTTTCTTTAATGACATACAAACATTTTTCTGTAACATTTAATTTTGTGCTAGAAAACTAATGTTTGGGAATCGAAAATTTTGTGCTGACTTGATAATGTAGAAGTCATAAAATAAAACATCTATAACAAAGTTTGTTCTAAAAAAAAATAGGGTGCCTCAAACTTTTCCACAGTACTGAGTCTTGCCAGGCTACACTGGAAGAACGAACTCTGAAGGACAGGAGGACATAGAACGCATCTTTGCGAGAACTGAGTTTGCGCGACGGACCGTCCCAGCACATTTCTAGTAGTGGGACAGGACCATCGTCTCTTCAGTGCTCCCTAAGTAATATGTTTCAGCTGGTTCATAGAGTTACTGTTAACTGGCTGATTAACCAAATGTTAATTGAGCATGTTTTAACGTAGTCAGCTCTCTGTTTGCAACTGACGTTAATTAAAACTAAGGTAACGAGTTTACCGTTAGCTCAGGATGGAATCTATGGTAGTTTAATTAAAATACTTCTGAGGGATAAATTCGACTTTTCATCAACCTCATATACAGTGGGTATAGAAAAGAATCACCCCCCTTTAAAATAATCACATTTTGTTGCTTTTCAGCCTGAAATGAAGACGGACACAGCTGTGTTATCCAGCTGTATTTACTTACATCCAAGTGAAAGATATAACACCATGTCAGGAAAAAAAAATAAAATTAAAAAACAGAATTATTGAGTTGGAAAAAAGATCACCCCCTTGCTTTAATTTGCTTTATTTTTTAATTACAGCCTTTAGTCTGTTGGGATATGTCTCTACTAACTTTGTACATCTAGAGTTCAGTTAAATTTGATGGTGACCATTTGTGGACTGCAGTCTTCAAGTCATTCCACAGATTTTCAATGGGGTTTAAGTCTGGGCTCTGACTAGGCCATGCAAGGACATTCACCTTTTTCTCCTTCAACCACTGTGTGGTCAGTTTTGCTGTGTGCTTTGGGTCACTGTCATGTTGGAAGGTTGTTAAACCTTCTTCCCATTGACAACTTTCTGGCAGAGGGCAGCAGATTTTCCTCAAGAATTTGATGGTATTTTGTCCCATCCATTTTCATTCTATCCTGACAAGTGCTCCAGTCCCTGCTGCAGAGAAACACCCCCATAACAGGATATTACCACCTCCATGCTTTACTGTTGGAATGGTGTTATTTGGATGGTGAGCTGTATTGGATTTCCGCCAGACATATCGTTTGGTGTTGAGGCCAAATAATTCAATTTTGGTCTCATCTGACCATAACACCTTTTTCCATGTGGCCTCAGAATCTTCAAGGTGTGTTTTGGCAAAGCTCAGTCACGGGTGGCTTTTTTCTTGCAACCCTCCCATACAAGCCACATTTGTGGAGAATTTGTGATATTGTTGTCACATGCACACAATGACCACTCTTTGTCATAAATTCCTGCAACTGCTTCAGAGTTGCTGTAGGCCTCTTGGTAGCCTCTCTGACCAGTTTCCTCCTGCCTCTTTCATCCAGTTTGGAGCGACGTCCTGATCCAAGGAGGGTCTGTGTTGTACCAAATACCTTCCACGTCTTAATAATAGACTTCACTGTGCTTCTAGGCATTGATAAAGCCTTTGAAATTTTTTGTATCCATCTCCTGACTTGTGCCTGTCCACAACTTTATCCCGGAGATCTTTTGACAGTGCCTTGCCACCCATAGTTGATTGTTTGCTACAAAATGCTCCAGGAAAGCTCTTTTCATGCTGAGCTAATCAAAATGACCACAGCTGATCACAGTTGAAAGTCAAATGGCTTTGTGTGCCACTGAGAAAGTGATTAGCTACACCTTATTGAGTTTACAAATCATTTTTGGAGGGGGGTGATCCTTTTTCCAACTCAGTGATTCTGTTTTTTTATTTTTTATTATCTTTTTTTCTGACATGTTGGTGTTATATCTTTCACTTGGATGTTATAAGTTGCACTGAGTAATTACAGCTGAATAAAACAAAAACTGTGTCCGTCTTCATTTCAGGCAGAAAAGCAACAAAATATGATTATTTTAAAGGGGGGTGATTCTTTTCTATAACCACTGTATATCACAATCTAAATCATATCAAAGTCATTCTTTTTTAGATGCATATTTTGATTTATTAAGATTATTGTCGTTAAAAAAATGTCATCCGCTATCGTTTTTCCGCAATGACTTCTGGGACTTCAAGCGGGTTCGGTGCGCTCAGGTCTGCATCTGATGCATACTCGGTATCAAGAACACATCCGGGTACTTTCATGCGTCCCCGGTAGTTGCGTTCTTGATTATTGGAATTGAACTTCGGCGGTGGATGATGACGTAGAACAAGTACACAAGGATGCAAGTTCGCTTAAGAACACCTATTGAGAAATGGCTAGAGCCTCTGGAGCAGATAGGGTTAAGGGCCTTGCTCAAGGGTCCAACAGTGGCAGCTTGGCAGTGCTGGGTCATGAACCACAACCTCCTGATCAATAATCCAGAGCCTTTATATAAGGAAATACATGTTACGTGTTGGAATAGATGAGTTGTAATTACAAATCGTACTTTAAAACTACGAGAACTATGATATCACAGTCTGTTAAAATATCAGTAAAGAAAATTATTTTAAGTGGTTTTTTGTGTGTGTGTGTGTGTGTGTGTGTGTGTGTGTCAGCATTGTCTTAATAATTTCCCTGTCCAATCTGATATCCTTTCAGACATCCTGACAAAAGAGGAGTTCCTCATGAAGCAGAAGATAGAGCCTATAATCTTCTCAAAGGAAAGGCAGGCGAGCACGTATGAGTGCATCACCCCTGAGAACATCGAAGCTGTTGCCTTTAAGGTATATAAAGAACACTTTGTAGATTAGTTTGATTAGTATAATGATGTTGGGGTTTTTTGCCTTTTCTGTGCCACCATTTCTTTGCAAGGATGTGTCTCGTTTGGAAAAGACGTCCCATTGAATGAGCTGTATAATTTTTCTTATGGGTCGCTCACTGACTCTGAGCTCTTGGGTCACAATTACACTGCTACTCTGACATCTAATTCATAGGGATCTGCTCTGGTCCTCCACTCCTGTTTACACTGAGGGCTGGAGAGCAATGTAGACCTTAAGCAAGAAACTGGTTTGATTGGCTGCAAAAGAAGCGCTGCTCAGCAGCTCTGCCTTCCCTCTAGGCCAGAGAGAGAGAGAGAGATAAAAAGAGACAGAGAGCTCCTTGGGGTTTTGTCAGGTGGTCAGAAGCATAGTTTTCATGCCTCAGTTATTAATGTGTCAGGAGCTGCATGAACTTTTTCCACTGTGAGTGGTGTACCTCTGAGAGCTGTGTGGAAAAACCAAAACAGCACAACACGAGTTGGGAAACAAAACCTAAATGATGGCTTCAGTTGAATACCCAAATTGTGGAAATGAGCACATGTAGATGTGTGTATGCTACCTGAAATCTGTACATTCCTTGCATTATTGATTCAGCTACAGCTGATGCAGCACATTGTACGCATTCTAAGACCGCGTTCACATTCTAATACTATGTTCTGTTGCAGAATAAACACTGTCTCCTGGAAGCAGATCTGAGCTGTGCAAAAGAGTTGCTCAGGAGAGAAATCTACCCCATCGTTATCTTCATCAAAATCTGCGACAGGAACATCAAGAAATTAAAGTAAGCACCCTGCCAACAAAAAAATAAAAATAAATAAATCACACCATTAATCAGATTTTCAGTAATCAAGTAGATCTCAAATTACTTTTTGTCTTTTAGATTAATCATAATATTTATGCTTGACATAGATGATCTGACTGACTGACTGATTGACAGTAGGTTGGAACCTCAGTCCACTACCAAAGAAACCCTTTTTTTTTGTTTTCCAAATATGTGTGGTATTTGGGAAAGCCTGTCGGATGTGGATGTGGCTGTATTCTAGAAAACAGCCAAAAAAGACAGCTTATAACATACTATGATAGCTCTACTTTAAGGACCCATAAATATCATAAATATTTCACCATGGAAATGTTTTTAGTTATTTTTTAATCTTGCCGCGACTGTCTTCCTCCATAGATCAAGTTGGGTAATTAATCTGTTTAACAAATGTGGTAATAAAAACAAGCGGTGTGCCTGAAGATGCCTATAACTTTGCTAGCTAATTGTGATTTTGATCAGGTTGTTAGATAGCTACAAATCAATTCATTTTGTAATCAGATTCTGGCTGTCAAAGTGTCTGTGATGCTCCTAAGTGTGATGCAGTGATGCTGGAATGGAACCTTTAAATACAAGAGGTGTGTCCCAAATCGCATACTTATGCACTATTCTACGCCATTTTGTAGTATAAATAGTGTGAGTAGTGTGTTCACACTGAAAATTCCAACAAGAAAAACTGCACTTATTCAACCAAAAAGTGTAGAATGTTGTGTCCCAAATGACGCACTATACACTATGCACTTATACACTATGTACTTATGCACTATCTACTCAACCGTGTAGCGTATGGGGTTAGGGTTAGGGTTAGGGTTTTTAGTTAGGGTTAGGGTTTTTCAATTTTCATTCAACATCAGAGTCTGATAGCCCCTCCCCCTCTGCTACATAATTAAAGCTGCGACAGTTGAGTGCATGAAATGGCCAACATTCCACACTTTTTTGGGAGAAAAAACAAAACTTTTTTGGGTTTTTTTTCCCGGTTAATTAAGTGCATCATCCGGGTATTTAAAGTGTACTTTTTCTACTTGGAATTTTCAGTATGAACACAATACTCACACTATTTATACTACAACACGGCATAGAATAGTGCATACGTACGCGAATTGGGACACACCTTTGCACACTTCACACACTCGACGGTCGCAGCGAGTATTTATTTGCAAAATATTAAAAACATTGTACTTAATAATTACTATTACTATTTATTTAAAACAAAAATATGTATTTTGTATGACAAATCATGTTTCTTTCATATGGTAACACCTGTACAGTCCTATATTAATATCCAATATTAAAACACATTATCCAAAATAGTTAGTTTAACAAGGTTGTAGCTATAATCAATAGCTATGAGAATGTGAATCCAGTGATCCACAACATCATACATAGAGAAACACACATTTAATGTATTCCTCTAAATTATTAAGTAATATACACTATATGGCCAAAAGTTTGTGGACATCTGACCATCACACCCATATGTGGTTCTTCCACAAACTGTTACCACAAAGTTGGAAGCACAGACTTGTATAGAATGTCTTTGTATGCTGTAGCGTTACAATTTCCCTTCACTTGAAATAAGAGGCCCAAACCTGTTCCAGCATGACAGTGCCCCTGTGAACAAAGCGAGCTCCATGAAGACATGGTTTGAGAAGGTTGGAGTGGAAGAACTCGAGTGTCCTGCACAGAGCCCTGACCTCAACCCCACTGAACACCTTTGGGATGACCCGACTGCACACCGGACCTCCTCACACAACATCAATGCCTGATCTCACTAATGCTCTTGTGGCTGCATGAACACAAATCCCCACAGCCACACACCAAAATCTAGTAGAACGCCTTCCCAGAAGAGTAGAGGTTATTATAAACG
Source organism: Cranoglanis bouderius (assembly GCA_023630585.1). Taxonomy (NCBI): domain Eukaryota; kingdom Metazoa; phylum Chordata; class Actinopteri; order Siluriformes; family Cranoglanididae; genus Cranoglanis; species Cranoglanis bouderius. Next base: position 17,508,587 of record CM042551.1, read on the forward strand.
CAAAGAGGAGACTAACACCATATAATCCCCATGGTTTTGGAAAGGGTGTGATGGTCAGATGTCCAAATACTTTTTACCATATAATGCAGCAGTAGAGCAATGCAGCCGCCATTTTTACAGACCTGGCAACCTGGTCTCAGCAAACGACATAATGAAATAGTGACAAAACACTTGATACTGACTGAATTACTATAGTTTTCCATGTGTGCTATGTATACCTGCTGCTGCTGCTGCTTTCAACTTTTTTTTTTTTTTTTTACATACATTAAAAAAGAATAATTTCTCTTATTTGAGAAACATGATTAATGGACCTGAACATTTTGCAGGAGGCTGCTTCTGAAGGTGGACTCCCTCCCTCAGGAGGAGGATTTCCTGAAGATGTGCCGTGCTAAGGAGAAAGAGCTGGAAGCCCTGCCGTGTCTCTATGCCACCGTGGAACCCGACGCCTGGAGCGGGGTGGAGGATCTCCTCAGGCTCATTAAGGAGAAGATCCTGGAGGAGCAGAAGAAAACAGTGTGGGTGGAGCAAGATCTGCTGTAGATCACCTGACCTTGAGAACAGACAGACAGCCAGAGACACAGACAGTGTAGGTTACACTGATCTCTGAAACTCTGTCAGCGCTTGTGGCGCAGCTGGAACGTATACGCAAAGCCACTGCAATGCAAAGAGGAAGTGATGCAGAGGTATGTGGTTCCTGTGCAGTGAAAAAGAAAATGTGCCTAAGGAAAGATGGCCTTTTCTGACAACAGTCCCAGCTAGACGTGGAAGCGTTCTCATTCAAAGCCTTTTTAAAAATATATTGTTCAAATGTGCTGCTGTGGTCAATAAAACATTATTTTGCTCACGTTCTATGTGTAATACCCAATACCGCACAGCCCATTGCCCATTTTGTTGGATTCCATCCACTGTTTTTCTCCTTGCAAATGCTCGCTGCAGTTCTCATTTATCATCCTGAGTGACCACAAACAAGATGAATGTTGATAATTCGAAACCGAATTTTGATGCCCTTATCATTGCATTGCTTAAATGATGGACCAGAGCTCTGATTTATTTCACTCCATCTTCGTGTTGTCAGTATATTTATTTTATAGCCAACATGCAGTGCATTATTTAAAAGAAAGACTGTGTTGTTTCTTCCACTGTAGTGTGTACAGATGATGTGTGGGTGGATGACTTCTCTTTGCTTGTTATAGGTTCGACGCAAAGGTATGCATGCTGTATAGTGAATAGTGCATCCGAAAAAACCATGCAGCATTAAGTTTGACTGAATAATTGTGTGAGTGATTTGAATATTACGTGAAGACGTTTCTTCTAGAGCTATAAATCTTAGAACGGTTCCATAAGTCACTTGCAAAAAAGGGAACTGTCACCAAGAAGTTCTTCACCTATTTGCCTCTGAATGCCAAATGTGTTTTTTTTTTTTTTTCTGCTGTGAAAATAAGGGGTGTTGCACCGTTGCACCAAGCCTCAAGGTTGACATATAATCCTGTGATAACTTTCATATCATCACAAACTTGTGCATAATTGCAAATGTGTTGCTACCTATGTTGTTGATGGCAAGACACTACAGGTAGTCACGTCAATCATGGATAAATCTATAACATGTCTTCTCTTAAACTGTAGCAATAAAAATATCAAAACTCATCCGAAAACTTTGCATCTTTGAAGAATTCTTAAGCTCCACCCACTTGGTACGTCATATCATGTCGTATCATACATCTCGGAAAAGCTTGTTTTGTGAAATATACACCCATCAGCCATAACATTAAAACCACCTGCCTAATATTGTGTAGGTCCCCCTTGTGCTGCCAAAGCAGGCATGGACTCCACAAGACCTCTGAAGGTGTGCTGTGGTATGTGTCACCAAAACGTTAGCACCAGATCCTTTATGTCCTGTAAGCCCCCAAGTGAGGTGGGGCCTCCATAGATCAGACTGATTTGTCCAGCACATCCCACAGATGCTCGATCGGATTGAGATCTGGGGAATTTGGAGGCCAAGTCAACACCTTGAACTCTTTGTCATGTTCCTCAAACCATTCCTGAACAGTTTTTGCAGTGTGGCAGGGCACATTATCCTGCTGAAAGAGGCCACTGCCATTAGGGAATACTGTTGCCATGAAGTGGTGTACTTGATCTGCAACAATGTTTAGGTAGGTGGTACGTGTCAAAGTAACATCCACATGAATTCCAGGACCCAAGGTTTCCCAGCAGAACATTGCCCAGAGCGTCACACTGCCTCTGCCTTCTTGCCTTCTTCCCATAGTGCATCCTGATGCACTGTGTGTTCTGACACCTTTCTATCATAGCCAGCATTAACTTTTTTAGCAATTTGTGCTACAGTAGCTCTTCTGTGGGATTGGACCAGACGGGCTATCCTTCGCTTCCCACACAAATCGATGAGCCTTGGCCGCTCATGACCCTGTCGTCGGTTCACCGGTTGTCCTTCCTGTCCACTTTTGGTAGGTACTAGCCACCGCATACCAGGAACACCCCACAAGACCTGCCGTTTTGGAGATGCTCTGAACCAGTCGTCTAGCCATAACAATTTGGCCCTTGTCAGATTTCGCTCAGATCCTTACACTTGCCCATTTTTCCTGTTTCCAACACGTCAACTTCAAGAACTGACTGTTCACTTGCTGCCTAATATATCCCACCACTTGATAGGTGCCACTGTAACGAAATTATCAATGTTATTCATGTCACCTGTCAGTGGTTTTAATGTTATGGCTGATCAGTGTATGTCAGTTTATGTGTCATTATGATATACATCTGAAATTTCTTTATAAACCTTATACACCCCACTAACTCGGGTGTATTTTGAAAATCGTATTTTCTATAGTTAATCTCTGTTTTTAGATGACCTGCACTCTTTATTTCTTTCCCTAATTCGAAGTATATTAGAAAGGAGATTTATGTTAATTTTATACTGAAAAATGGCATTTTATTTTCTTGATTAAATAATAAAGAAATGATTTTCCAAGTCTTCCTATTGAGAGTGTCTTCACGGTGCAATAAATATTTAAATTCTAACAACATCAAAAGGCTAGATTTTTGTTTTATCAAGTATGCAAATACATGCAACTTTAATTATGCAAATCCTGTTTTTGTACTTTTTAAAAAATTTCCTATACAAAAAAACACTTGGAAGCAATCAGCTGGCAAAGGTTGATATCTATTGTTTTTTTGTTTGTTTGTTTTTTAAATCACCTGTAGTGTCTTGCCTTAAATGAATGTATATGTCTGTGTTTGAACTATATTTATTACAAGTACAGTCAAAAAGTTCAGAATTTATTATTATAGTAGAGACTTTATCAACTATATTAAAGATTGTTTAAACCTTTTTTGTGAAATCTCTTGTCCAGTCTCCTTGAGCAGCTGAAACATAGATGTCTGTAAAATAAGATCCACACAAATGTACTTTATATCAGATATAAGCGTATGTTTGATTTTACATTAAACGTGTTTTGAAAGAACGGCTCTATTTCCTGTTAAGCCACTATTTGCTTTCTGAATAAGTCTAGTGCTTGTTTCAGCCTGTTTTTGGCCAACTCTTATGAAGCTTTGCCAACTTTCAGAGCTGTAAATGTACTGAAATGGTGCACTTTTGTATAAAAAAAAAAGACAAGAAATCTTAAACAGAGCATGTCACGAGTCGAGCAGTGGAAATTTCAGTTGGTTGCTGGCTGCGACTGACAGGTCGGAGTCGTCTGTGGTGGCGGTGGTTCCTCTTAGAGCAGCGTCACCGAAGACGAAAGCTCTTACGGTAAAGCCGAGTTTCCACTGCAACTGGAAATATCAGTCTGCAAAGCTCCTGGATCTCCTTATTTACCAAAACACACAGGCATGCACTTGAGACTTGTCATCTTTTCTCCTGGTTTTACACTGAAAATGATTCATGAGTGGGTTGGAGTGTTCTGGCTCGCTGGTGCCTTGTAACATGAACCTGAGAGAGAAAGTAAACAAATCATCTTGTGTTGCTTCATGACATTTTTTTTTGTGCGTTTTGCATAGTGGAAAGTCCTGTTTACTCTCTGGTAAATAGACAGCATGATTATGTGCCGTTGCTCTGATCAAACCATACAAGGGGAGGAGGACAGCAGAGGTGTGAATCTCGAGCTTGCACAACTGCACACATGCTAAGACTTTTCTAAGGTGGTGTTTCAGAGGGTAGCTTCATGAACTACAAACTATTAACACTGTGGGTTTAGTATTTGTTCTAAACCCATGGATATGGGTTTAGCACTGGATTCATTTTGCTTTGAAATGTCACAAGATCTATTTTCCTTATCTTTTTTTTTTATTCTGTTACTTTTTTATCTTAGATTTATATAAATAATAATGATATTTCATTTATATAGAGCTTTTCGCTGGACAATTCTTGGAAAAGAAACACAAAGATACGGAGTAGTGAACGAACGAACAACTATTGTTTTTCCTTTATTCTGTATTCTCAAATGGACATGTAAATGCTCACATAATCCAGTTTTGTTTTAAACTGCCATGTAAGTGTGAGGTCAGAGTCAAACTGTGCACTCACACACACACACACACACACACACACACACACACACACACACACACACACACACATACTTTCAGGCATTAGTGAGAATCAGAATAGTGTTATGATTATAACTGACTGAAATACAGTGGATTGCATAAATATTGACCCCCCCCCTTCATTTTGGGCCGTTATAGTCTGGACTTTATATCATGAACCTATACAGAATTGCCCGTAATATTGAAATGAGAGAAAGAAATCTTTTTCATTTTGCAAAATTATTTACAAATAAGACACATAAACCTCTAAATTAGTTCTGGTGCAACCAGTTACTATCAGAAGTCACCTGTGTGCAATTAAATAAATAAAAAAAGTGTCATGCAATCTCAATATATATATATATATATATATATATATATATATATATTTATAAATATATATTTATTTTTTATATATATTTATATATATATATTATTATATATATATATATATATATTTATATATATATATATATATATATATATATATATATACACAGTTGAGGTCATAAGCTTCCATACGCCTTGGGAAAATGTTTTTAAAAAAAAAAAAAAAAAAACATTAAAAAATGTTATGATAAAAATATTAGTTTTTAATTATTATTGCCCTGAATAAGCTATTTCACATAACAGATGTTTATATATAGTTCACAAAACACAGTAATAACTGAATTTACACAAATGAACCAGTTCAAAAGTTTATATACGCTTTATTCTTAATACTGTGTGTTGTTACCTGGATGATCAACGACTGTGTTTATGTTTTGTGATCGTTGTTCATGAGTCCCTTGTTTGTCCTGAGCAGTTAAACTGCCCACTGTTCTTCAGAAAAATCCTCCAGGTCCTGCACATTCTTTGCTTTTTCAGCATCTTCTGCATATTTGACCCCTTTCCAACAGCGGACTATATGATGTTCAGATCCATCTTTTCACACTGAGGACAACTGAGGGACTCGTACACAACTATTACAAAAGGTGCAAACATTCACTGATGCTCAAGAAGGCAACACGATACATTAAAACCCAGGGGGGTGTAAACTTTTGAACAGGATGATCGGTGTTAATTGTTAATATTTAGTCCTGCTCTTCAGAAGCTACATAAGATATTTGCATGTGTCCCAGAAGACAAAATAATAACAATTTACACCGATCATCCTGTTCAAGACCATTTTGCAGATTCTGTAAGGCGTATGTAGACTTATGATCTCAGCTGTACGTACACCTGCTCCTGGGAGACTTAAGAGTTTGTCAGAGAACATACCTAAACAGTCAGCATCATGAAGACCAAGGAGCTACCAAAACAAATCCAGAAATAAACAAGTATCAATCAAGGTTTGGTGAATAAAACCATATGCCAAACTTTGAACATCCCATGGAACATCATTGAGTTCATTATTAATGTGACTCTGTCTAGTGGAGGTTGTAAAGTCAGAGAAGCAACCTCTCTAAAAGATTTGGACTTCATTTGGAAGAATGTAGTATATAAATATCGTCTCTCTGCCTTTTTTCTTTCTTTCTTTTTTTTTATAGCCAGCTGCCACAGGAAGCAGAGCACACATCACTGGGGTGTTGCTTTGGCAGATGGCTCACCAGACTGTTAAGTGCGGCCGTCAGTCAACTCTGCGAGGAATGTAGGAGCTGATATGTCGTCATAAACCCTCCATCAGAGTGAGAGCGTTTTTATGTGTGAGTGTATGTGACAGACATCAGGATTTCGGCATCAGACTCGCACTCGCCATCTGTGCCTCCTCTGCAACACTCGAGATGTTTCTGAGCAACCCTCCCGTTACACCCACAACTCAGAGCCGACTCATCTGGAGTGTCCTGCTTTCACTAAATCGGGGGTTAACGTGTGTTTTTCACGCTCAGTGTCCCTTGATACTGTCCATGATGAAACACGTTTTCTAGATCATTGCTTTGATTGGAAAAGATTGGAACATGTTTTTTTTTTTTTGTTGTATGGCAGCTGTATCTCTGGATGTTACATGTAACATGTTGAGTGAAATGGAGGCACTGCTTCATTTTCATCTCTTGTACAGTATGTCTGCCAGTCTGCTCTGTCTGATAAAAGAGTCATTAAACACGCTTGGCTTCTCATGGCGTTTTTTTTTTTTTTTTTTCAGTCATAGAGAAGATGGTAATGAATAGCAGTGCTGTCGTTTGGTTCGCTTCTTCAGAGCGTAGTCTTCTCCACGGTTCAACCTGCTTTGTGTTTGTCAACTGCTCTCTTTGCTCTCTTTCTCAAAAGAGCACTTTTCCTGAATCTGCCACGATCACAGCCAGACAGAACAAGTCACGTTTGATGGATTTTATTAACAGACAAAACCTAAAGCGCCCCACCTCCGTCTATCTCGAACACTAATCCGATGTTCACAGGCCATGTTTTTAATTGAGATCCCAGTACTCCAGGATGTAAATGTGACAGGGATTTAATTATTTACTTGCTTCATGTTAGTACAAAGTAATTAGATGTTTTAACGAGAATTTGTGATTTCAGCTATGAAAGAGTCCAGGGAGACCACATGCCTGCTGGGTTTTTGTTCATTTCTCTTAATTAGGTCGGACAATACGTTGAATAGTATACTGATGTTTTTGTTTTTTGTTATTATCATTATTATTATTTAATGCTCAGTTTTTCAAAACATTTGCCAAAGAAATGTCTGAAAAGCTGATGTTACACGGGTCCATAGGTACTGTAAATAGGCCAAATAGTTAAAAATTATCAAAATTCATTCCTTAAAAAAAACAAAAACAAAAACTCACTTTTCTCCCATAATACATTTTATATTATGTATAAATTATGTATGAATTATGTATATTTTATGTACATACATTTTTTATTTTCTATTATTATATGCTCCATATCGAATTCAAGTAATGTTACACATTTAAGGCAAGACAGTTAATAAACAGTAGAATATTAAGTAGTTTTAATATTATCTAAACAAAATAAAGTCACTGTTTATTCTGTATTCAAAAAACGAAAAACAATGCAGTTCTACCGAGCATGAAATGTCGCATAGCAGCATTTTGTTCTACTGAAAAGGGTCTCAGTCATTATCATTAGCTCTAGCTTTAGACACAGAAGACAAAACAGGAAAACATTCAGACAAATGAAGTCCACTTTCACACTTGTGACCTTTTCATACTTTTTGTTTTTCCTTGCACTTGATAGAAACTTGGCCAGCTCTGTGCATGGATCGTGTTCTACCTCATTTTCTGCTTAGGATAAATGCCAAATTCATGCACATACAGAATATAAATTGTACACACGCAAATGTCTAGCATTCCACATCATGGTGGCAAGGATCCTGGACAAAAGTGTCACACCGACCAGTAGCCTGCGAGGGTGTAAGGCTTCAGTCCTTGAATGAGTTGTTTGGAAACAAAACATTATCCTCTCCTCGGTTCTCCAATCTTTTATCGGCGTAAAGAGATTGTACGCATTGTTCCAACCGCTGTTCATCCAGCTTTCATTCAGCCCTCTCTTCACGAGAGCAATTTTCCTTTTGACCAACAAGAAAAATGGCTGTTTGTGTTTTGGGGGTTTTGATGCGGTGTTCAAAATGTGTAATCATGTTCATGTGCTCTCTGGAAGCCTCTTCACGTTCTTTTTCTCGGCAGCGCGTGCTGATTTCTTCCTTCTCCCCAAAAAACCTAGGCCAATTAACCTCCTCCTTGAAAATCAACTTGAAAGCTTTTCCATTAAATGTTTCCCTTATACACATCAACTAAATAACGGCTAAGCTTTAAGCCTTCAGTAATCAGAAAGTGTTTGTTTTCCAGAGTAAAAAGCCACCCCATAATTTACTTCCTGGCCAGATGCACAGGGGGGGATTTATATTGTCTGTATGCTAATGTGGATGTGAAAGATCTCTGACACAGGTATGGGGTCAGCAGTACTGATCACAATACTTCCCTTATTCCCTTATTTTTTTACATTTCTGCAGCTTTATTGGCCGCGTGCTGGGGGAAGCACAGTTTTGTTCAGTTGCTAATAATCTGGATAATAATCGAATAAAAAAATAAGAGCTGATCATACGACATGGGTCATAATAAAAACGTGGCCCTACCGAATACGGGTCAGATTTATTTATTTATTTTTATTTGTTTGTTTGCTTGTTTTTTTCCTGAGTTAGCTTATTACGTTATTACTTTTTGGTGTATCACTGATAGTTTTCATCATCATTTCACATTTGCACTTTCCCGCAGTTCCCTTGAACAGATTTGAGTTGAATAACTAATCTCTTTAACAATGATGGATATGAGAAGCTGGATTTTGAACCGATGAACTCTAATCAAAGCACAGACGAACACTGCCCCCTACTGAAACAACTGTGTAATGTATAAATAGCATAGATTAACACTAATTTCACCCACTTGCCACATTTAATGCATAAATAAATAAATAAATAAATAAAATTCAATAAATTGAGAATTGTTGAGAATTTTTCCAAAAATTAGTGTACTAATACATGTACTAATTCCTGCACATGACTGAGTCTGGGGAATGTTACTACCCACACAACACGATATTTGGATTTAGTACAGATTTTGTGTGTGAGTGAGTGTGTGTGTGTGTGTGTGTGTGTGTGTTATATGATTTTAAGCATTGTGCTGCTGCCACATAATTAGCTGATTAGATAACTGCATGCATGTGCAGGTGTACAGGTGTTCCTAATAAAGTGATAATAATACTATATATATATATATATATATATATATATATATATATATATATATATATATATATATATATATATATATATATATTGATCTGGATATACATACAAGGGCATGCAATATATCAACACAGCAACATGTTACATGCAATTTATTACTTTAATAAAAAAAAAATGCATGGGTCTAATGTTCAAATGCACTAACCCCATTTCCATCAAAGTTGGGATTTTTTTTTCTAAAAATGCAATAAAAACACAAATCTGTGATCTGTCAAGTCTCTTGAAACTTTAATTAACTGACAAAAGTACAAAGAAAATATATTCAGTGTTTTCATTGACCAACTTAATTGTATTTTGTAAATATAAACAAATTTAGAATTTGATGCCAAATCCCAACTTTTCAGGAAATGGGGTTAGTATAATGACATAGTGCATATGGCTACTTTAACATAGCCACCCCTCTCCAATGATAAATGAAGATTTAGACAAATCAAACAGCAAACTAATTCATGCCTGCATTTACTGACCATTCAATCAAGTTAACCTACTACACGTGTGCGGTTTGTGGGTGTACAGTCACCGAGTGTATCCCCTATGCCTTCACGAACAAGGTATGCGTGTCTAATAAAGTGGCCAGGATGTGCTTAAAAATCCCAACAATGCTGCTTCACCTACCATGTTAGTCTCACTGCTGTACTGAGAATAATCCACCACCCAAATAATATCTGAGGAGTGTAGATCCTATTGGTCACTGTCTATTAACAGATGGAGCAGATACAGTAAGTTGTAGGGGAGAGCGGGGTCAGTTGTAACATTTGTCACTTTTCTATGAGTAAAATATTCTTTCGCTCCATTGATTTAACACATGATAAGTGCTATTGTCTGTTAACTGTTCATCGTTTGTTTATGTTTTTTTTTAATGTTAATATCAGAGGATATGAGAGGTCAGTTGTATCACCTTGAATCAGTTAAAATCTGTGGGCGATATATGTTTATTTTTGCCAATTGTTTTTTATGTGGTTGTACAATATTTCCACCAGATGAAGCACTTTTTTCTTTTTTTTCTTTTTTTTTTTTTTTAGCTAAAATGTATAATGCTCGGGTTTTTGTGTTTCCTTCTTGCAATGGGAACCATTTTCATGTAAGGGGAATCATTTTTGTGTTCTGTTAAATACAAAATCTTAAATACGTGTGTGGGTAACACTGTTACAACTGACATGACACTCTCAACCATTTTGAAACCTGACATGCTAGTTTACCACCTTAGCAACGTCAACTCATTCAAGTCAACTAGACAGCGATCAAAACTAGCCGGTTTTGGTTTCATATGCGTACAAAATGAACACATATTTCATATTACTTTCATGCCTTAGACTTTTGATGACAAATTCTTCAGCGCATTCTTCAGATAAATTCTTCAGATCATAGCAGGCTCTTATTACTTGTGACACTGTATGAAATTATCCCAGTAAAGTTGCCATTAAATTTGTTCTCCATGTCAGATTATATGATGAAGTTCCTTTAACGATAGACCCGCGATGAAAGAAAATGATGAAAGTTCTGCTTACCTCATAAATCAGCTTGATCGTGGCTCGTTAATAAAATGGGGTCACTTAAACAGAAAGAGGAAACATGTTTAAAAAAAAAAAAAACGAAGAAGAGACGTGTGGTAAAATACAGGCAAGATTAAATACCCGTTTGCCAAGTGATCTTGAGGTAATGAGTTGTTTTTTTTTCTTCTCTCTGTCAATTAGCATGCGTTGTAGCTCCACCCAGCTATACGAGGGGCTGGACATGTAGGCTAGTAATGTTACATTATCATATTATCGTGAGCAAGTCGGTATTTCATATGACGACTTGCTCAGAAATAAACATTTTTAGACGTCCTGTGAGATTTGTGTAATCCTACGCCGTCCACCTTTTACTAGCAGCAAATTTCTTCAAAAATTCTTGACACTGCCAGAACTTTGTCATCAGCTATCTTTGGTCTCAGTGACACTAAATCAGTTTCATTATGCATTCTAAGGCTGGCTATCTTATCTTTACTCACGGCCGAAGGATTCTTGTATGGTGTGCGATTTTTCTCTTCAACAGCAAGCTTGAGTCAAGTATCATACAGTGTCCAGTACAGCTGGTTTCAATTGCTGTTATTTGCAAGCAGGCAAAGGAGGCTATTGAGCGTTTGCAGAATGAGTGTTACTACTGCACAGGGGCGTAGCCATCGTTTCAGATGTGGGCGGGACAGAATGTCAAGGGTATTCTTTTTTTCTGAACTCTGTCTAATTGATGGCTTTTTTTTTTTCTCTTCTTGCTCTTAATTGGTTTAATTGGCTTGATTCTTGATTAATGTACTAAATGTTATATTGTATATTGCACTGTATTATTTAAATATTGCAAATTGTGTTTAGTGTACGTTGTATTGCATTGTATATACATAGCACACAGTATATAAAATATACTTGTATATTATGGATGATTTTGTTTCAGTTCTCTCCCTTTTCTACTGAATTATATACAGTAATGTAAAAATGGCAGGGTTACACTACCCCCCCCCGCCCCCCCCCCCCATACTACTAACCTACTACTAACTTAAACTGCTGCATAATGATTTAAGTTATAATAGCAGCCTGTTATGACTCAGTCATTATATTTATAAAATGAAAATGTGTTCTATTCTATAATATTTCTATTAATATTTAGCATCAACATAGTAAAAGAAACTATTATGTAACATGCAACGCTGTCTGATCCAGACATGTGTAATCCATGCAAATCCCAATTCAACATGACTCAGATAACACATCTGTATTTAAATTAAAAGACGTTACAAAAGAGTTAATAAGTAAAATAAGAGTAAAATGAGTGCAGGTTTTTGCGGGACTGCAAGTAGGCGAATATTATCATCAAATCTGGCTAATTATTCAGCGTTTAAAAAGAAATCTGTAGCAAATTACTCATCATTGTGCAACACGAATGCCACGTGCCAAAAGAACTTACACTGCTCGACTTAGTAAAAATATTATGTAAAAATGACTATAGCAACTGGTAATTTTCCAACTGACCCCTAATGGACACCACTCTCCCCTACATAGCAACATATGAGCTACAGGCTGTACCTATAAACTGCACCTCAAGATTATACCCACAATTAATGTAGTACACTATAAGGCCAAAAGTATGTGGACAGCTGACCATCACACCCATATGAGCTTCTTCCTCAAACCAAACTGTTGCCACAAAGTTGGAAGCACACAATTGTATAGAATGTCTTTCTATGCTGTAGCTTTACAATTTCCCTTCACTGGATATAAGAGGCCCGAACCTGTTCCCTGTGCACAAAGCGAGCTCCATGAAGACACGGTTTGAGAAGGTTGGGCTGGAAGAACTCGAGTGTCCTGCACAGATCCCTGACCTCAACCCCACTGAACACCTTTGGGATGGACTGGAACAAGAAACTGCACCCCAGACCTCCTCACCTAACATCAGTGCCTGATCTCGCTAATGCTCTTGTAGCTGAATGAACACAAATCCCCACAGCCACGCTCCAAAATCTAGTGGAAAGCCTTCCCAGAAGAGTGGAGGTTATTATAACAGCAGAGAGGGGATTAAGCACATATGGGTGTGATGGTCAGATGTCTACAAACATAATGAAAAAGAAGTTAGATAGATAAACTTGGAACGGGGTGTGTGTGTGTGTGTGTGTGTGTGTATGTAAACTCTTGCCTCCTAGTGCTGCTCATTAGCGCCCCCTACTGCGCATGCGTAGAAATGAGCCGGTCCGGCGCGAGACGGAGAGAGAGAAAGAGAGAGAGAGAGAGAGAGGGTCGAAGCAGCTCAGAGTGGTGAGAAGTAGAGGAGTGGAGTCTCACACGCTGAGAACATTACAAAAGTTAAATAACTGTTGAAATGCAGCAAAATAAGGAAGACTTTGTAAAAACACGGAGTCTGGAAGGCGTGCTGCTGATAAACTGGTAAAGTTTTGTTTGTTTGTTTGTTTTTTTAAACTAATCAGTTGGTGAAGAGGACATTTTTGACGCGTCAAACTTTTTGCATCAGTTTAAAAAGCTTTTTTTTTTTTTTTTTGTCTTTCGGGAATGTGTGATGTTTCTCTCATGGGATGAATCTTCTGATCTGTACTGTGTTGTTATGAGCACGCAGGAGGAGTGAGCGCTGTGAGACAAATGCTTCGCGCTGTTTTACCGATGACAAGCCCGGTCTATGTAATGCACGAGCGCTAAACAGGACCGGCCCGTTGTCTTGTTTTGTTTGGTTTTGTTGGGTTTTTTGTTTTTTTTTGGGGGGGGCTAAGTGGAAGGGATGGCTGGCGTGGTGCGCACCCTGAGCCGGTGTCTGCTCCCCGCTGAGGCCGGCCACGAGAGGAATAACGGGAAAGACGGAGCGCGCGAGCGGGACGCGACCCAGGCGCGCGAGGCCAAGCGGCGGAGTCGCGAGATCGATGCCATGCTGGCGCGCGAGAGACGCTCCGTGCGCCGCTTGGTCAAAATCCTGTTACTGGGCGCAGGAGAAAGCGGCAAGTCCACGTTTCTCAAACAGATGAGGATTATTCACGGACAAGAGTTTGACCAGAAAGCGCTGCTGGATTTTAGAGACACCATCTTTGAGAATGTTATTAAGGTACATTTCAGAAAAGTACTAAAAAAAATAAAATAAATAAATAAAAAACCCAACCTACTACTACTAACTCACTTTCTCACACCTGGACTTCAATTTCCTACCTTTTTCCAGCAAAAAAAGGTTCCTAAGGGGTTCTTTTGACGATTCTAGCTTCTAAAGAAGTTTCACTTGGAACCCTTTGAAAACACTAGGGGTGTATCGATACAGTCCAGATATAATTTGATTCGATTTGATTTGATTCACGATACTGGATTCGATTAATTTCGATTCTCAGAATATTTTGAACAAAATATGAATGAAGAAAAATGACTGACAATACAAAACAATGCGCATTTTTGTCTGTATAAACCAAAATAAATAGAATTATTTATAGGAATGTACTACAGGTTCACCTTGACTTAAAAGTAAATAAATAAATTTATAGATTCTCCCCAAAATTTTGATTGCATAACCAAAGTGTCTAACCTGGGGAACCAACCGACTAAAACATAATGAGCTCTGTAGCAGAAATAGAGCTCCAAGGTCGGCTAAAATGGCCGGTTTCCACGAACTTTAGTGTTGCTTGAAAGCTACCGAAGAGCTCTTTTTAACCATTATGACATGGTCGTGTAACTTTATAACGTATAATATGTGTTTGTCGTTGCAATCTGGAGCTATCAGCCCATTGGACGGTTCTCCACAAAAGAACATGATAACGTGACCAGTGTGATCTGTGTATATTTTAACTCAAAATAAATAGAATGCTAAAATCCATGATGTGAATCGCACATTTCCATGATGAACATCATCACATTTTTGCGTCGTGACGCATCTTGTCACGATGCATCATTACACCCTTTCATCACAGGGTTCTACGTAGAACGTTTTAGGGTTCCCCCAGAAGGACAAACTGAAGAATCCTCTAGGGGGCTTGATGACACTTTTTCTAAGTGTGTACCTCATTACTTGGCTAGTCTCTCTCCCAATTCAAATCGGCTTAATTGGCATGACTCTGTCAAGTTCTACATCAAGATCGCAAAAGCATAAAAACCTACAACGAAGTGCTTTCCTTTCTAAGTACAGCCCATTCAGAAGGCCTAGAACTTTTAACCATCCAAAAACCCCTGAGGAACTTCTTTTTGAAGAATGCATAACACCAGATAACAACAGTCCATGTCTGTCTTTCTGTCTGTATCTACACGATGTCTCTCATAAGCTACAGCTTACAAGACACCACTCCAGTCTTGACAGCATCCTGGGTTAGTGACTTGTTTATCATGTCTGTGGGACAACCTGTGGTTCTGATTCAGCTACTCAGAAAATCCTGCTGCTACAGCAAGAGTCCTATGTTGTGAAGAAATGTGCTTTCTGCTTGAGTTTTCAGTTTTCGTGAGTAGAAAAGTCGTGCAATAAGCTGCGAAATCTGTAAGTGTGTGAAAGGTTGTGTCATAATCATGCTAATTACTGTAAGTAATTCTTAATTCCTAAAGCCACCATTACATTTTAACAGACTTTAATAGTGATTTGTATCTACAGCTATTTGCAGCAATCAATAACTAATCCCCAGGTTGATTATGGTGTGATGGGACAGGTAGGTGTAGCCTGCTGTGTGATGGATTCAGACTCATGTCCATGCGCCATGTTAGTCAAAGTCATGTTTGTTTTAGATGTCTACTGCTTCCACGAGCTGACAGCAAAAGTCGTGGGATTGTTGCCAGGTCATTTCCCTGCAAGCGGGTCCTGCTCCGGTTGCTTTTGTGTTTAACAATGGCTGTAATTCCGGGAAGAAAATGTGAATATTTGTGTGTGTGTGTGTGTGTGTGTGTGTGTGTGTGAAGGAGGAGGAGAATGAGATAGAGAAGAATGAGAGGAATCCTTTGTCTTGTGTCGTATGAACTCTGTGATATACAGTTTTCCACATTAATGGTTAAATGTCAAGGGGAAGAAGAACACTCGTTACATGAGCAGAATAGTAGCTTCATGCCTTAAAGCTCCTTGGATTCATTTGGCAGTCAGTTCTCTCTGTCTCTCCCTCGCACAGCTGCCGTTCCCTCGTCATTTAGATCAATGTCTTTCGGCGCCTGTATGAGTCTCCTGGTCTCTCACTGGGAGTTGCAACAGATGTTCCTTCCCTGTCAGATCCAGTGGAGAGAACTGATCTGATGTCCATTTTATGTTTATCGACTCTCTACAGACATTCAGATCTTTCCTACTTTTTCACTAGGTGTCATTTGTAACTTTGGAAAACGCGTCCACATGACGCAGGACTTAATAACAATGTCTGATGCAGACTATGTCATATTTCATCTTCTCATCCAGTGATCAAGTGGTGTATGTTGTGGCTCCTGGCTCTTTCAATGGGAAAATTTCTTTCCTTGGCTGTAATTTCACCTACATTTTGGTCAGAAAAGAGTGCTGCCAATTTGGATGTTTGGCTCTGCAGATGGGTTTTACTTTATATGGAAGGGAGAGGAAAAGCTTATTTTCACAAGGGATGCATGTAGCCTTACGTGCGCCAACTCCTGATTTTCTTGAAATTAAAGCCTCTGTCATCATGATTTCACATGTTAAAAATATCTGTTATACTAAAGATCAGTCACTTAAAGCTCTATTGCGTAAAATTCTTTTGCTGTTGTTGTTAAAACTGAACATTAAGCCATGCTTATTGAATCAGGAGAGAAAATACTTCATAATCTGATTTTCCTGAGCTGGTCATGTCAGGGGAGTCGGATTGGATTTGACAGGCCACGCATTATGTGCAAGCACAGATAAGTCACATGTCTGTAGGCGCCTTCATGCACTAAAAAAAATCTGACTAAACAGTGATTGGCAGGAGCTGCAGCCAATCAGGAGAGAGTGTGTGTAAACAAAGCGAAAGGGCGTGAGAGAGTGTCTACGATATTATACTATAAGACAAACATGGATTTGGGACTGGTGGGTTTCTTGCTGAACAGGTAAGTGGTTTGTCTGTTCTCGATTTGGTGGGAAGCTACTGAATGATAGATGGTAGTCAAGCCTTTATCCTTGTTGTGTAGTATTGTGATGGGAGGCGTTAGTAAGTTTCTCACTAACTCATATCCAGCATGAGGGAGTAATTCGACCCTTATACTCACCGGATATGTGTTTTTTTTTAATAACCCTCATGTCAGGGTTTTAACTCTTGTGCTAACACTGTCCAGTTTGTGCCAAATCTTTTGTCAGGCTGCAGACCAAAACGCACAAAATAGATAACAAAATACACAGATACCAAAAAAAAAAATGTAAATGACAAGGGATTGTAGTTTTGTTTTCTATACTATATTTTAGCTATCAACCTGCGTCTAACAACCCCGGAAATGCGTTGAGACTGAGGAAAGCCCTTATATTCAACCTGTGGTCTGGTGCATGCAGCGTGCTGTGAGATTTTACAGTGGATTAACCATTTTCCCTTCAACCAGTGCTTATATTTTAGCTAGCTAGTTAACGTGAGGTGGCTAGTTAATTCTGTAGGTTATATGTTGTTTGTGTTTCGGCAGAATGAGCACAGTTACACTGTACAGGTTGACGATACACGGGCATCTCAACAGAAAATCCACCTACTGCTCATTATTAAAATAAGCATTGTGAAAATAGTTAGGGATTAGCAGCATTATTGAAATGAAATCATGCTACTGAGTCCCTATTGTCTTTACGTTATAGTAGAGATGCATCAATAACGATACTGGTATTGTGTATCAGTAGGCTGCATTCTCATTTACTCATACTTGTAAAAATGTTCAGTTACCAGCTAATATTATAAAGAACAAGCCTAGAAGTCCAAGTGTATGAACATGAATGTGTGCTTTTCATGGCCGCGACGTAAACCGGGGAAACCTAAACAGAACTAAACTAAAAACGAACCGTCTCTGATTGATTAATACTCAGTTGGTTCCTAATTTCAGTATCGGTATCGCATACTAAAAACATATCCTCGTACTCAACCTGAAACAAATTGTAATGGTGAATTCCTACTTTATAGTTAGTCATCTTAGCATTTTTGGACAAAACAAATCTGTGCCTTTGACTTAGCGGCTGTCAAACTGTCAATCTACACATCACAACAGTGGTCAGGTCAGGGTGTCTGAAACGGGCCCCTCATACAACAAACGATTACCCCAGCAATCATCCAGAATGAGCAGAGCTAAAAGCATCACTCTGTTGGACCGAGGCTGATTGTGATCAGATCCTCTTGCCAGCCCCCTGTAGAAGATCCTGGGAGCAGGGAGCTGAAACTAAGCTCTCTTTGTGGACGGGAGACCCTGGGAGACAGTCCTGTTGCCTCTCAGACACAGGAAGCGCTAGGAAGCGCTAAATTCACACTGGGTTATGGAGGTATAAATGACATGATTTGTAAGGCTTTTTTCACTCATTTAGAGTTTGCTAGCTAGTGTTAACTTACTGCGGTCCCAAATTGAATACTACCATACGAAACACTTAGCCATCAGAATAGATCTCTATTTGTTACTTCCTATAGTGAAGTACTATTTAGAACGATGCCATACAGGCTTGAGAACTGTATCGTGTTTCTTGCAGTGCATATTGGGACAATCACAGTGAGTATGCAAATTCATCTCTTGTGTGATCCATGGTCTTCAAGTCTGCGTAAAAACAGAGGGAGTTTTTGTCACCGCTAGACCGAACAACAGAACAATAGTTTGTTTTCGAAACATTAACCAGTGCGGCTTCTGTAGCAGATCATTTGTTGACGGTTTATCCAATCACATGCATTTATGTAAATTATTTAGCTGAAGGCAGCTCACCAGACCAGGGACTAGCTTCAGGGAGAGAGACATTGATTCAGAAAGGGGAGACAGATTCTTTGTTTTATTTACCCCGTCTGGTCTGATTATTGAACTGAGATCTTGGCTTGTTTAAAGAAAAGTCGATCACGAAAAAATGTTTATAGATGACTAGACAGAGAAGTATGCGCTTGATCTCTGCTTCAAGTTCAGAATGTCTCATCGGTCAGAAGTCAGAGGTTGTAGAACAAAGTATGAAACAAAACACAGCCACAATGCTATAATGTAACAAAACATTATAGCGTTAATGATTAAACGTGTTGTTGACATTCAGTTATGCGAGGGATTTTATATAACTGACCTACAGCCTCTAAGGTAGCAATAAAACATATGTGCTGGCACTAACTACATGGCTCCCTCAATTCCCTAAATGGTTAAATGACTCCGAATAAAACTTGTGTAAATAATCCGCCAGTAGTTCAGTCTATTTCAGCGCAGAAATGATCCTTACCATGCCAACACCTCACCGTATGAACAGCTAATAGCTGTCAGAAAATGCTTCTGACAGGGGGGAAAAAATCCTTTCTGGGGTTTGTGTTTGTGAGAGAGGAAGAGACAGTTGATCTGGCAGCGTCAGCTAGATTGAGTCAAACAGGGCCTCCGTCAGTAAGGTAAACGTCTCTACAGGATTAATGGTGTGAAACCGAGAAGCGCCTTTTTAGGTGTTAGGAGTCGCATTATTCCGCGTGAGTGTTTTTGGCCTGGTGAAAGGAGGGGGTTTGCCAGTGCCCTAGTCAAGGTCGGAGTGGGATGGCTCCACACTGATAGTGTCAGAGAGCTATGAGTGCCAGAGCTTTTGGCTCCACAGCTAGAGGAAATGTCTTTCCTCACACACAGACAGGAAGCTGAACATTGTCATTATCCCATTATCTGTGTATTATCAACCTACACCTACCACTGCTGAGGGCTTTTCATATTAACTGTGTAATATTGTTGTGTGTTAAACAGGAAAGTATAAAAATACATGTTTAAACTTCAAAATGCTGTGTTTTTTTCTTTGGCCTTATTTCAGGATCAGAGAAAGGATCAGAAAAATGAAAAAGACCAACCTACACAGTAATAACAGTGTGTGTAAAGCCCACATGCTGCCCGTACTATTGGTTATTTGGTAGATAGCATTATCTTCGGTTCAGCAGCATTACAGGGGCAGAGGTCCAGCTTTTCTCGCTCTTTCTCTCTTTCTGTCTGCCAGAGCCACCTGGGATGCCCGATATTATCCTTCTGTTTCCTTTATCACTGTACATCTGGCTTTTTACACCAGCAAAAATGTCCTCCATTATTCTAAACAACATTCCAGCGCATTATTCAGGCCTGCGCTTCAACATGCATCGTCAATGTTTGTGCATAAAGGCTTAAAATATATTGTGTCATGCTGGGAAAACACATCCTTATCAGCAGTCACCTATCTGCAGCCTGGACAAGGCCTTTCTCTGTCCCTGGAGGAAGTTCTTTTATTGGATGCTTCTAAAGAACGACCTGACACTGACTTCTATCTGCTCATTGATTAGATCTAACCTCGGTTTAGCCCCTAACACTTCTCTGCCTGCCAGATAGACCGCAGCCATACCACACAAGTCTTCATCTCTGTACATTGCTGTGAAGGAGTGGAAGAAAAGTAGAGCTATGCTTCTCTGTTTACTACAAGCCTGAGAAAACATTTATGGCATTCTTTTGGGCCAAGGAATGTCTTATTTTGGATTGAGAGGACAATGGGTGACCTCTATTTTCAGGCAGCAGTACTGCTGGAGAAATGGGGTCGCAACTGTGGAATGTGGATTTCTATTTAGAAAAGGGGAGTGTGTTATACATTCAAGTCAAGAAATGACTGAAGAAGTGGAAATAACTGTCTTACTCCTTTACTCCTTATGTCATATCTTTACTTGCCCGAGAACAAACTTGTACTGAATGTAACTGGAACTTGTCAACTGTGAGTTGACCGTGCAGTTTTTCTACAACAACTATGTTGTCCCCAGTCTAGAGAGGACTGCATTCTTCCTCAGCCCACAAGAGGCTGATGGGGGAGGATGCAGGAAGTGGCTCGATGGGTGACCACTGGGAGCCACGTTTTTCAGACCCTTCTTCCTGTGTGATAAATTTGAGATTTCCTTCGCTTTGGGGCCAGAGGAGCCTTCCATGTAGGCGGTTTGTTCATGGGCAGGGAGTCACTGATTTGAGCTGTGGTTACTCAGGGTCAGGGAAACTAAGAGCAGCTGCTCCATTTTGCCACTAATCTGCTTACACTGCAGCCACTAATTGCACTGCAAATTATAACTACGACTTTTTGAAAGAAGTTGGGTCAGTGGTCATTAGGCACAGTGCATGTCTTTTGCTTTTTGCTGCACAGAGGGGAATTCCCCATTCCCCCCCCAAAAAAAAACGACAAAGACTCTTTCACAGAGCGCATCACACACTGTCTGGTGTGGGCCTTTTACAGTCGGAGCAAAATGGAGGGATGGAGCTGTAGTAGTGTTTCAGTGAAGTATTTCCAAAACAACGGTCTAAAAGTCAAACTCGACGGATGCCATTTCAAACAAGCGGTGGAGACTTGTTTTGCTGAGGGTTTTCAGAAACACTAGGAGCTCCACTTGTGGTGAGGTGAGGTTTTGATGGTTTTTGGAGCTATTTTTGGGACAGTGCCACGACTCGGGGAGTGATTGGAAGCCCTGTAACTGACCTCTACACTGTGATAAAGCAGCCTTCTCTCTCTCTTGCTCTCTCTCTCTCTTGCTCTCTCTCTCTCTCTCTCTCTCTCTCTCTCTCTCTCTCTCTCCCTCTCTCTCTTGCTCCCTCGGTTTCTTCTCTGTTTTCCATCTCTCCTTCTTTCTTCTCACTGTGGTTGTGTCGGCAGAGGCAGTCCAAGAGGACAGGGGACGCATCCTTTCCCAGATAGCGCTTGGCGGAAGTGGGTGAAAGGTCAGGAATGAGTGGGTTTGGCATATGGAAAGGGGCGGGAGAGGGGGGTGGGTCAGGTCTAGAGAGTGAGCGTGTCGCCTGGAGGAAGATGCTGCGACTGGCAGCGCTGTGTGCTAGTTTCTCATTAAGAGCGTTTAAACAGTGTCAGCAGTCAGACCTTAAACACGAACTGCTTACTTTACCAACAGGACATTAGGGAGTTCTGTACCACATTCATTTCCTGTAACTGCCTCCTGGTTTATGTGTTTTACAGTGTGTCTGCCTCGGGTTATTACACAGATCCCTTATACGTGTGCATGGCAGAAAAAAAGCTTCGTAAATATCGCTCCCTGCCCCCATGAACCCGTGGCGACTCAAGGAATGGCATGGGGCACATCCTGTCTCATATTTGATGAAGCAGATATCCCAGTAGTATTTATAAGCAGGTCTTCTCTTCCCAGACACAAGCTGGCATAGCACTCTAATCACTGTCCCATGTGGCTACACCAGCCATATCTGAGCCACGCTGTTGTTGATGTAGATTTAAAAGGAAAGAAATAGAGTCCTCCTTTTGGGACTTGAATTTTCAAGATGTTATTCTTGGTATAGTGCAAAAGAAAGGTGTCAGTTTTGCTGGAAGGAAGAATTTTCCTTTGTGGCTGGTGCTGCAATAGTAATTGAGAGAAGTCGATAGAGGTCTTTTGGCTTTTTTTTTTTTTAGAATTCCAGATTCCAGTGCAGGGATTTGAGTAGAGGAACTCTGTGTTGTATTTGGGACTGAACATTCTTCCTTTTGGCCCAACACATGCCTTTTACTGTACAGACAGGAAGCCTGGGTGGGACACATCAGTGGTGAATAACTGTCTTTGACTGTACAAATGAATTTTTATACAAAGTTCAACAAAGTTTAAAGAAAGTTAGTGACTTGGTTTATTTATAGAAATGTTTGGATTGGGGCTATCATATTTCCTAAATAAAAAAAAATGACTCCTTCAATCAGCTGTTGTAAACATACCTACAAATCATTTATATATTAACTTGGCTGCTATTTGTGACACTTTATGTACACAGGAGTACATTTTTATGGATCTTTGAGAGTCGGCTGTTTGAATTTTTTTGCTAGATGTCCATCCGTCCATCCATTTTCTGTACCGCTTATCCTACACAGGATCGCGGCGGAGCCTGGAGCCTGTCCCAGGAAACTTGGTTCATGAGGCGGGAAACACCCTGGACGGGGTGGCAACCCATCACAGGGCACAATCACACACACATTTGCTCACCCATTTACACACTACGGACAATTTGGAAATGCCAGTCAGTCTACAACGCATAGCTTTACTGCAAACTGATATCTAACTGTGTGTGTTTCACCAGACCTAGCAATCTATAGAATTAAGTTTGTGCCTAAAGTATAGAACATAACTTTCACGCTTTCAAAGTTTTTGTTTACGCTCTGCAAGTTCTGGCACAAATCTCATGTGGGGGTGGGGCTTAACAGCTATTTACTCTCATTGGCTAGTGGGATTTGGATCAATTTGGAACTCAAGTGTTCAGCTGAGGAAGAGGAGGATGACGTTGATGATGATGATGACGATGCCACTCCCTGCCGCATCTGAGAGCTCATCTCGAAAAAATAGTCATATGAGACTACTCAAACCTCAAATATTAATTACGAACTAATATATTGATTAAGTAAGTAAGTAAGTAATTTCCAAAACAAAGTACAAACACTATAACTATACAGAGAACTGCATCCAGAACGTTCTCCAAAATTCACAACACTGAAATCTCTACTTCCAGGTCAGGGAGCCGTCGATCCAAATCTCACTAGCCAATGAGAGTAAATTGCTGTTAAACCCCACCCACACAAGAGGTTTTTTCTAGAATGGCAAACGTAAACTTGCGGAGCATAAACGAAAATTTTGAAAGCGTGAATGATAACTCTGGCAGTGGATTCATAACCCATGATTAGCGAAAATGAGGCTTAGAAAACTGTTAACAAAGAACGCTGTTTATTTGAAGGCCATGTTAGTATATGAGTAACAAGGTATATGTGAGAATTGTAACATGGTAACATGAGTATATGTCAGAATTGTCATCAAAATATTGATTAAAAGTATTGAAAAGTATAAAATTTTATCTCATTTGACCTTGTCATACATTGGTTATAGAAAAGAATCACCCCCCTTTAAAATAATCACATTTTGTTGCTTTTCAGCCTGAAATGAAGACGGACACAGTTTTTGTTTTATCCAGCTGTATTTACTCAGTGCAACTTATAACATCCAAGTGAAAGATATAACACCAATATGTCAGAAAAATTAAAAAAAAAAAAAAACAGAATTGCTGATTTGGAAAAAGGATCACCCCCTTGCTTTAATTTGACTTAATGTTTTAATTACAGCCTTTAGTCTGTTGGGATATGTCTCTACTAACTTTGCACATCTAGACTTTGCTTTGCAATATTTGCCCACTCTTCTTTGCAGAACTGCTCAAGTTCAGTTAAATTTGATGGTGACCGTTTGTGGACTGCAGTCTTCAAATCATTCCACAGATTTTCAGTGGGGTTTAAGTCTGGGCTCTGACTAGGCCATGCAAGGACATTCACCTTTTTCTCCTTCAACCACTGTGTGGTCAGTTTTGCTGTGTGCTTTGGGTCATTGTCATGTTGGAAGGTAATCCTTCTTCCCATTGACAACTTTCTGGCAGAGGGCAGCAGATTTTCCTCAAGAATTTGACGGTATTTTGCCCCATCCATTTTCATTCTATCCTGACAAGTGCTCCAGTCCCTGCTGCAGAGAAACACCCCCATAACAGGATATTACCACCTCCATGCATTACTGTAGGAATGGTGTTATTTGGATGGTGAGCTGTACTGGATTTCCGCCAGACATATCGTTTGGTGTTGAGGCCAAATAATTCAATTTTGGTCTCATCTGACCATAACACCTTTTTCCATGTGGCCTCAGAATCTTCAAGGTGTGTTTTGGCAAAGCTCAGTCGTGGGTGGCTTTTTTCTTGCAACCCTCCCATACAAGCCACATTTGTGGAGAATTTGTGATACTGCTGTCACATGCACACAATGACCACTCTTTGTCATAAATTCCTGCAACTGCTTCAGAGTTGCTGTAGGCCTCTTGGTAGCCTCTCTGACCAGTTTCCTCCTGCCTCTTTCATCGAGTTTGGAGTGACGTCCTGATCCAGGGAGGGTCTGTGTTGTACCAAATACCTTCCACGTCTTAATAATAGACTTCACTGTGCTTCTAGGCATTGATAAAGCATTCGAAATTTTTTGTATCCATCTCCTGACTTGTGCCTGTCCACAACTTTATCCCGGAGATCTTTTGACAGTGCCTTGCCACCCATAGTTGATTGTTTGCTTCAGTTGCACTACAGAATGCTCAAGAAAAGCTCTTTTCATGCTGAGCTAATCAAAATGAAGACAGCTGATCACAGCTGAAAGTCAGATGGCTTTGTGTGCCATTGAGAAGGTGATTAGCTACAACTGATTGAGTTTACAAGTCATTTTTAGGAGGGGGGTGATCCTTTTTCCAACTCAGTGACTCTGGCTTTTTATTGTTTTCTTTTTTTTTCTGACATGGTGTTATATCTTTCACTTGGAATGTTATAAGTTGCACTGAGTAAATACAGCTGGATAAAATAAAAACTGTGTCCGTCTTCATTTCAGGCTGAAAAGCAACAAAATGTGATTATTGTAAAGGGGGGTGATTCTTTTCTCTACCCACTGTAGTTGTCAGATATAACAACTAGATATATTTGTGTTTGACGTGTAAAAGTAAGATTGTTTTTTTAGAATCTTGTGTTGATCTCATGTGGTCTTTAGGTCTGAAGGACTGCTGCACACTGGGAAAGTCACAACCAGTTTTTGTAAAGTTGCACATGTTTTTTTAGGGAAGTGAATATTTTTTTCTCATTAACCGCTGCTTCGACAGAATCGTTGTCTTTGCAAATCTTTGGTTGCTTGCAGTTAGAATTCTTATTGATTGCATGCTGGGTATCGCCGTGACAACACATTGATGGATGTAGACAAAATGGCGAATTCAGCCAAAGCCCTCAGGCTGACTGACGCCATACTGTGCTCCAAAACACTACATATTACTGACAAATAGCATAGTAAACACTAGTTTTATGCTGAAATTTTCCTTAAAGGGTTCAGTATGCATTGCATTACAGTGGGCATCTTGTCTCCAGAGTAATGATTTCAGTGCAGTTTCTGGGAATGAAGCTGTACTGTGGTCCAAAGTTCTCTCACATTCTCAGCACCGGGTCAAAGCAGTTTTTATTGCAGAGGCTGAGGCCACTGTGTCTAGAATGAGCAAGGCATGACTCATCAATGACTTATGCATTAGAAATTTTCCCCTCTCTTACATTCTTTACCTTTTGGTCTCTTTCAGGGCATGAGGGTGTTGGTGGACGCCCGGGACAAGCTCAAGGTACCCTGGCAGAACATGGAAAATGAGAAGCATGGCATGTTTGTTATGTCGTTCGAGAACAAGGCAGGCATGCCGGTGGAGCCCTGTACCTTCCAGCTGTATGTGCCTGCCCTCCAGGCGCTCTGGGGTGACTCGGGCATCCAGGAGGCCTATGGGCGCAGGAGCGAATTCCAGCTGGTGAGTAACTTTCATCTGAGGGTGCTACTGGGCCTGGCCTCTGAGTAACACACACACACACACACACACATACGCACACACACACACAGGAGTGTCTCTCACCTACATGCTTGGTCAGATCATGAAGGCTTTTTGAAAGTGGGTGCTTATAAATTATGAACTCTGAAGGTGTGTCAGTGCAGATTATTTATGTCTGTCTAATTTCTTTATTGTACTGAAAAAGCAGATACTAAAAGCTATACGCTGTGATTTACAAACCAATTGCATTTTCAAAACAGTGATTAGGATGGCTAAGGTTATAGATTTAACCAAGTACTGTGTTTGTATAGTAACTGATCTAAAGCCAATACTGTTATAAACTAATGTAAACGTAGAGAAAGGGAACTTTACACTGTTCACGTGTTGATCTGACTTCACTCTGTAAACGGGGAAGGAACTGCTGATTGAGAAGACTACCCCAAGTTGACGAGTTGAAATTGCAAGTTGAGGGGGTGCTTTCGGTGGTTTTTATTGGTTGTAGGCGGGGAATTACTAGTTGCAACTTCACCTCGAAGGCAGCATTATAAACAAACCTTCACATGCAAGAACTACGCAGTAACCTAGGCAGAAACCTGAGGAAAAGCTTTCGGTGCATTATTTGCCTTTTTTATACACATTGTAAACTTCTAAAACCTTCACGCACATGGTCATGAGGGAAAATAAATAATTTTTTGTCATGAGGCATCTACAATCAATTGTCTTTGATGGTAAATGATGATGCATTAAAGCTGATGGTCAGAAAATACTTCAAAAGAAGGGACACTAGTTTATTGATTTGTATAATATAAGACTTTCAGTAGCAGATATTTAGCATTAAGAAAGCTCACTAAATAGGCTTTTAAAGGAAAATGGATGTAATTTTTTTTTTTTTTTTTTTTTTTTATAACAGCACGGCTCTATCAGTAGTTCCAGCTGCAAGGAAAACCGCAGGTTTAAATTAATACACCCGTTTTAAATACTTTATCGTTTCTATAATATGGACTAACACAGGGACTCCTATGGAGGACACCCTGCATAAATGGATTTAAAAGTGTTTTCTGTAAGGAGAAGTTTCTTTTTGGAAAGAGTCGCCAGTGTCAGCGATTTATCAGAGGTAAAGCTGATCCTTTAAGTTTTCCACCACAGGAAAGTCTACAGAACACACAGTAGGTCTTTTTGGTTTCTTGCTAACATGACAAACTGCATTTAACTTTAACTTCAAGAGAGAGAAAAAGAGAGCCTGGTGAGGGAACGACATAACAGGAAGTAACTTGCTTTGCTGACGTTACACAACATTAACTTAACTATTAACTATAAATGGGCAAACATTATGATGTGTTGTTTTTAATGAATTGTAATTGCTGGGAAATTGCTGTAGTATAAGAGGAATAAAAAACTTTGGGACATCTCATTATAGGAAAATAATCAACTTTAGGGTGGTAACATTAACTGCATCACACCACCACATTGTTGATTATTTTTCTATAACAGTATGCGCTTCTTGATGTTTAGTTGTTTTTTCTGGATAGTACAAGTGGCATACATGCCTCTGCCAGCATACTTCTAGATAATTCTGAATTATTCACCTTTGCAAAACTAGGTCAGTGGAGCAGAATGGAGGCCAATGAGAAAAATCTCTTGGCTAACTTTAACCCCTGTAGCCATGCAAAGCTGTGTAACTATGTTTGACTCTGCTGCCTCATTGTAACAGAGGCATTAAATAAATAAATAAAAATTAAAAAAACGATCACTGAGTGAAGAGCTTCAAACAGTACCTTCTTCTTGTTTATGTCGACGGAAGGAAGAAACCTTAATTGCTTGTTACACAGAGTTCTGAGAGCATAATGGCAATGCATGGATGACCAGACAATGGCCTTTGCTTGGTGATGTGCATATCAAACCCTTATAATGAAGGGAAAGATTCGACCTGGCTCACGTTCTCTAATCAATTCACTAATATGCTTGTTATTCTCATACTTGTCATCACCGATCTGTCACATCCACTGCACACAAATGAAATAAGACAGGAAATGATTTAATCTGCTGTGAACAGAATTGATTTAGGGTCAGGTACTGACCGATTAACCCTCCTCTTTAACACAGCCACCTCAGAACATTTACAGCGCTGTGAAAAAGTATTTTCCTGATTTCTTCTATTTTGTGCATATTTATCACACTTATTTGTTTCAGATCTTCAAACAAAAATGTAATATAAGACAAAGACAACCTGAGTAACCACAGAATACAAAAAAAGTTATCTAACACCAACTGGCCCTGCGTGAAAAAGTAACCCTCCTTAGTTACTTAATCAAACAGTTAACCATATTGAATTGATAAGTGGGTGCAGTTAGACTAGGTGTATCCAGACTTGATTATTGTCAGCCCTGTTGAATCTAAACATCAACAGAACAGGCAGAACATTTCCAGCAATGTTAAGTGCACTATGCTGTGAAATTCCAGAAGAGAACGTCATTGAAATATATCAGTCTGGAAAGGGTTACAAAGCCATTTCTAAGGCTCTGGGATTCCAGCGAACCAGACTGAGAGCCATTATCTCCAAATGGAGGAAACTTGGAACAGTGGTGAATCTTCCCAGAAGTGTCCAGCATACCAAAATTCCTCCAAGAGAGCAGCAACAACTCATCCAGGAAGTCACAAAATAACCCAGATGAACATCGTAAGGACCTCGCTCGCCTCAGATAAGGTCAGTGTTCTTGATTCCACCATTAGAAAGAAAAAACACTGCTAAAAAAAGAGGAACGTAAAGGCTCAACTCACAGTTGCCAAAAAAACCCAAAACACCTTGATGACCCTCAAGCCTTTAGGGATAATGTTCTGTAGACTGATGGGTCGAAAGTGGAACATTTTGGAAGGCATGGGTCCCGTTAAATCTGGCATAAAGGGATTCGAATTTGTGATCTCCAGACGAACGTTTTTCTGTTGTGCCACTCGGGAGCTTTGCTAAATTGTTTATTTTTGAGATATATTTTATATAATATCATACACTCAAACATGGTGGTGGAAGTGTGGTGGTGTGGGGATGCGTTGCTGCTTCAGGGCATATGATTTGCCATAATTGACAGAACTCTGCTCTTTACTAGAAGATCTTCAAGCACTCAAGTGCAATTGGGTTATGCAGTAAGACAACGATCGAGTCGAGTGGGCCAAAACTTTTTCATACTTATCTTCAGTTATTGTAAGCGTTTGGTTGCGGTTGTTGCTGTTAAAGGTTGCACAAGAAGTTATTAAGTTTACTTTTTCGCATGGGCCATATAGGTTTTTTTTTTTTCCTTCAATAAATGGGATGATCATTTTAAAACTGTTTTGTGCTTTCTCATGTTCACTTTATCTTATATTGCATTTTATATGAGGATCTGAAACCATTTAGTGTGACAAATATGCTAAAACAGAGGAAATCAGGAGGGGGGAAAATACTTTTTCCATGGCGTTGTCTATTTGCAGGCACTATATGTGTCTTAAGACAGTCTTCAAATTTTTTTACATTTTCTTTTTGGTTTTATCTAACTTAAATCATGCTTGAACAGAGATGAACTGTTCTATTGTATTGCCAGAATGATTTATGCTCTGTATTTTTTTCTTTTTTCTTTTTTTTTTTTTTACATTTCATATAACACCCCCAGGGACTAAACTTTTGCCTTCCTGTTCTTTGTGGCTGTATACAAGGGTCAGAGTCTTCCTTCAACAGTTATTATGTACATAAAGTGCATTAATAATATCTTAATGACGTCTTCAGCATTGGAATGAACCCCGTGTTTTGTGTGAAGGAACTGAATCAGTAAAAGGCATGGTGTGTAGTGGTGAAGCTGGGTCAGAGTACTGACAGCTTTTGTTTTGCTCTCCCATTCTGCTGTGTGAGGGCTTTCTTGTTATGGGAACAGTCTGGGGCACATTGAGTGGGAGGATGTTACAGTATTCAGTCACGCTGTTGGACTGCACAACTCACAGACCTTTTAATCAGCCAGAGCTGAGGCCTCTATTTCTGCTTTTAAGGCTTCTCTTTTATTGGACATGCAGGATGTGCTTGTGTGCCTGCTGATCTCCCCCCCCCCCCCCCAACTTTCATGCTATTAGATCAGATTTCATTATCTTTTTGGCATGTCTTTGGCTAGTTAGTTGTTACTCTTAAATCATGTATCATATATTGATTTTATGTTTCAGAACACTGCCCTACTGCAGATTTCATAAACAGAATTTTTCATTAACAAAAATGGACAAATCATACATTTATTAGACAACCCGCTAGGCAAGTGGAAGCTCCAGCATGCTTCCCAGTCCCATATTGAGATACTTGACACAATTTAATAGCATATGCTAGTTAGCTAGTTAAGTACAGTAATACAGACTAAGAGTAACAAATGAGTTATTATCCTCTTAACAAAGTTTCTAATGTACCACATTTTGTTTGCTGTCTCAACAAAATAATCTGTAACAAGGGAGACTCAGAGGCAGAGTGAGGACCTGTGTCCAAGAAGTTTATTACAGGATGCAGCAAAGTGAAATCCCAATCCAAATATCCAAAATGATAAGGTGTGCAGATGTCGAAATACAAACCGTCAGATTCAACAAGGTCAAAGGATAATCCAAAGACAAATCCAATAAACGCACAAGGGTTTGAAACACGTAAAGGCAATAACAAGGATCGAAATGTACTCAAACAAAGGGAATGGCAAGACTTCACAATGAACTCGGGAAGTGAATGGTAGAGGTTGTGCTAGTATTCTGCTGAGAGCGTGAGTATGTGAGCAACCGTGTTTTTATATATATATATATATATATATATATATATATATATATATATATATATATACACACACACACACACACACACACACACACACACACACAGTGGGGGGGGGGGAGTATTTGATCCCCTGCTGATTTTGTACGTTTGCCCACTGACAAAGAAAATTATCAGACTATAATTTTAATGGTTGGTGTATTTTAACAGTGAGAGACAGAATAACAACAAAAAAATCCAGAAAAACACATTTCAAAAAAGTTATAAATTGATTTGCATTTTAATGAGGGAAATAAGTATTTGACCCCTTCGACTTAGTACTTGGTGGCAAAACCCTTGTTGGCAATCACAGAGGTCAGAGGTTTCTTGTAGTTGGCCACCAGGTTTGCACACATCTCAGGAGGGATTTTGTCCCACTCCTCTTTGCAGATCCTCTCCAAGTCATTAAGGTCTCGAGGCTGATGTTTGGCAACTCGAACCTTCAGCTCCCTCCACAAATTTTCTATGGGATTAAGGTCTGGAGACTGGCTAGGCCACTCCAGGACCTTAATGTGCTTCTTCTTGAGCTACTCCTTTGTTGCCTTGGCTGTGTGTTTTGGGTCATTGTCATGCTGGAATACCCATCCACGACCCATTTTCAATGTCCTGGCTGAGGGAAGGAGGTTCTCACCCAAGATTTGATGGTACATGGCCCCGTCCATCGTCCCTTTGATGCGGTGCAGTTGTCCTGTCCCCTTAGCAGAAAAACACCCCCAAAGCATAATGTTTCCACCTCCATGTTTGACGATGGGGATGGCGTTCTTGGGATCATAGGCAGCATTCCTCCTCCTCCAAACACGGCGATTTGAGTTGATGCCAAAGAGCCCGATTTTGGTCTCATCTGACCACAACACTTTCACCCAGTTCTCCTCTGAATCAGTCAGGCAAACTTCAGACGGGCCTGTACATGTGCTTTCTTGAGCAGGGGGACCTTGCGGGCGCTGCAGGATTTCAGTCCTTCATGGCATAGTGTGTTACCAATTGTTTTCTTGGTGACTATGGTCCCAGCTGCCTTGAGATCATTAACAAGGTCCTCCCGTGTAGTTCTGGGCTGATTCCTCACCGTTCTCATGATCACTGAAACTCCACGAGGTGAGATCTTGCATGGAGCCCCAGACCGAGGGAGACTGACAGTTATTTTGTGAAGAATCGCACCAACTGTTGTCACCTTCTCACCAAGCTGCTTGGCGATGGTCTTGTAGCCCATTCCAGCCTTGTGTAGGTCTACAATCTTGTCCCTGACATCCTTGGACAGCTCTTTGGTCTTGGCCATGGTGCAGAGTTTGGAATCTGATTGATTGATTGCTTCTGTGGACAGGTGTCTTTTATACAGGTAACAAACTGAGATTAGGAACACTCCCTTTAAGAGAGTGCTCCTAATCTCAGCTCGTTACCTGTGTAAAAGACACCTGGGAGCCAGAAATCTTGCTGATTGATAGGGGGTCAAATACTTATTTCCCTCATTAAAATGCAAATCAATTTATAACTTTTTTGAAATGCGTTTTTCTGGATTTTTTTGTTGTTATTCTGTCTCTCACTGTTAAAATACACCTACCATTAAAATCATAGACTGATCATTTCTTTGTCAGTGGGCAAACGTACAAAATCAGCAGGGGATCGAATACTTTTTTCCCCCACTGTATATAATTGTTAAGTACAATATCACAATGGCAGATACCAAAACGATACTGTTGTTATTATCTAACATTCATCGCAATTTGTTTAAAACAACAAAAGTAGGATAAATTAAAATTAAGCTATAGACAATTCACTAGCGCTTTTGCTATATTCCTTGCATCACCCTGCCCATCCAAGTAAAATGAACAACTTGACTCATTTATGGGTGCAACAACTGATCAGTATACTGCATAGTTGGGGTCTGTAAATAAAGACTTGAATTTACTGAAAGCTGATTTTCTCCCTAAAGAAGCCAAGATAATTTAGTCTTGGCTAATTCCCGCCCATCAGTTAGGTCTCCCCTAACATACAACAGCTCCCAACCAGAGAAGGTGAAGGCTATGATGTGCTTCCTCCAAAATACATGAATGTGCACCAACCAGCTGCATCTTTTTTGAACCGCTGCTCATGCTGCATCACGGTCGACATAACACACTTGGAGGAAAGCGCTATCCGCCCCTTCCTCCTTCATGAGCTCATAGATGCTCATGATTGGCTAGTGTCGCTGCGATTGATAGGTGAGAGAAAGTATGCCCGTCTCACCTAGAGAGTTTGTCAAGTTTGGCTCTCTTGGACTCCCGGTCATGGATGGCTGGGGCATCATCAGGATTCGAATTTGTGATCTCCAGACGAACGTTTTTCTGTTGTGCCACTCGGGAGCTTTGCTAAATTGTTTATTTTTGAGATATATTTTTTATCAGGAAAAACAGTTCATTATGATGGACTTGGCCTTGCCTTTGCCCTAGTCTCCTGTGTCCTCCTCTCATGGTGAAGTGTCAGTGGTTGTAGTATATCAGAGAATCCTTATTTTAAAAAAGCACTGACACAAGCCGTGAGAAAATGGAAATGGTGTTTTTGCCTGTAACCCCATCTAAGCTAAAACATCTCATTTGTGGCACTACTGCATAAGGTTCAGGGAAGAATTGTTCAGAAATTAGTTTTCTCTTTCATATTCTTTCACTTCTAATTAGGGCTGAATGGCTTCTCTTGCCATAGTTCGCAAGCTTTAAATATCATTCCAGTGTTGATTATGAAAGGAGTCCAAAGGCTGGTCTTGATTGAACAACTTTAAATCAATGAAGAACCGTCGTTAATATATAAAAGACCCTTACGAACAGACCTTATTCATTTCCCTAGACAGCTAATATCATTAGGCACACATTTCCAGCAAAGGCATTCTACTTATATTATGATTGGATGTGAATGCTGCTTTGCTTGAAGGCTTTGGGGAGTCCATGGACAGGAAGTCTGTAATTCTGCTTCGTTGAAAGTTGACATTGCCACCTCCAGAAAACCACATTGGCCTGCAGCCATTGTGCAGACTAGTGAACAACTCTGTGTCTGCATCTCTAGCCACACTACACTCAGAGTTGATTCAGAGACATGATTCATTTCGTATAGTAATATCCTCTTCAGCCAAATATAGGGTCACTGCTTCCAGTTGAAACCTGTTCTGTGTGAGTCCTCATGCACTCATTCACTATTTACTCTATGGAGCTTTATATAGGGCACAAATAATTGAGAAATTCATTCAACACTTATACTAGCGAGTGCTCTGGAAACATATCATCGTGACCCACGTTTACTTAAGCAACTGGTATGTTATAAAAAGAAGTGCTTACAACTTTGTTGTATGTGGACAAGTAGTATTTTGCTATTACAACATCGAGGACTGAAAGCCAAGGTGCTATAACAGATGCCATAACGCATTTGTAAGCTGAATAAAGTTAAGCTAGTTAACTTTAAGCTGGATAAACATCTCCATTATAGGCAGCTCCTCAGTAAGAACATGACCTAGCGATCTAGCATTAGCTAGCTAGTTTCCTGGTATAAATTTTAGGTGAGTTTTAGGAGTAGGTTTGTTAAATCAATATACATTAGGCATGTTACCTAACTAGCAAGCTAAACCTGTAAGATTTTTACTTAGCACTCTAAATTCACCGATGTCATAGTTAGCTACTTAGCTGAGATGAAATGGGCACTGCAAAGACGGGTCAGCTCCTTGGACCCGTTATCCTTTCTGTAACCAGAACTTTCCTTTGTTGGCTTGCAAAGGTGTCTGATTTGATAGTGTATGGTAAAAACAAAGGTAAAAAAACAAACAAACAAAAAACAACAACACAATCGTGTTAGGAGTCCAAGTACTGCAGGAAGATATTTACATTTATGGCATTTGGCAGACGCCCTTATCCAGAGCGACTTACATTTTTTATTTCATTTATACATCTGAGCAGTTGAGGGTTAAGGGTCTTGCTCAAGGGCCCAACAGTGGCGGCTTGGCAGTGCTGGGATTTGAACTCACAACCTTCCGATCAGTAAGCCAACATCTTAACCACTGAGCTACCACTGGCTGTGGGGGCCAGCATTTTTTGCACAGTGTGCAAATCTTGACTTTAAAGATATGTTTAAAAACCAAAAAAAAAAGTAAAAATTCTAGCTCCTAGCTTTCATCATGATTATTAATCCATTATAATGATTGCTGGTAGCATGAACTTGTATAAAGGAAGAAATAAAGGAAGTACTACTTAAGCAAATAACCTGCTACTTCCTTTTGCTTTAAAGATGAGATGTTTCCTTTCCAACGTTAGTCCGTTATTTTAATCTAGCTATATTTATTAACATGTAAAGCTGTCCTTCGAGAACATTTTTATGATCAGGAGTCATAAAGCGAGTTGATGGTTTCAGCCTGGTTCATAATTACACACTAGGAGTACATCTGTTGTCTCTGCTGCTTACCAAACAATGATAATGTGATTTTTGTGGAGTGTTAGTAGAAATTCATATTGACCAAAGCAGGAACACATGCCGGCAAAAGCAGCCAGGAAGATAGAGTGATACAGACCCAAAGAGAGACAGACAGAGGGGTGTGAGAAGTGAGAAGAGAGTACAAGGTGTTTAGCTCAAACAGAGAGGCTCTCCAAAGTGACAATCCAGCGAGGCTTATCCTGTCTTCACACTGTGGATGAAAGCATTCGTTTTTATTATCCGAGGAAACCCCATTGCCCAACTAAATACAGCCTGCAACTAACAAAAGCATTCCATCACTAGTACAGTTAACACAGGTACACAGAGACGCAGAAAATAGAGGCACTCGAGTTTTACTCAACCTCATGAACACCCAAAGAAAACCAAAATCCCTGAATCCCCCCCCCCCAAATATGTAACCCAAGATAGGTACACCCACTACTGCTTAAGTGTCAGCCACCATTCCGGTAAAAAGATCGAGACCATGGGGATGTGGCTGAAAATATTTCCACTCAGAAAAAAAGCTAAATGTTTTTTATTATCCATTGGATAAATGCCTGGTTAAATTGTACAATATTACACCCTCACAACAAACATGTTTGGGCCAGATGACCACAGGATTCATGAAATAGTCCTGGCAGTTACATTGGCAGCCTCAGATCAGATCTATAAGTCAACACGTATTAGAAAAATTCGAGAAAACTATTACATAAAATTATTACATAAAACTAAACATTATTACATAAAACTGATTACAGGTCGGCAATATGGCCAAAAATTTCAATAAGTAATATAATATAAATTTTCTATATTGATAAATTTCATATTTATCAGGATATAGAATTTAGTAACACCGTCACACTTTTTATATAATAAATAAATATTTAGCCAAATCTTAACCCTACCTTACTGAGCTCTGAAACAAAACCATTTTTCTATGAAAACTGGTGTGAAATTCACAAAAGAAATGTACTTTTATTTATAGAGCCACTGCTACATAAAGCCCATGTAGACCATGTAGATATTTTGGTCTCCAAAATATCCGTCCATACCACTTATCCTATACAGGGTTACAGGGAGCTGGAGCCTATCTCAAGGGAACTCGGGGCACAAGGCAGGGGACACCTTGGACAGGGTGCCAACCCATTACGGGGCACAATCGCACACACAACAGACAATCTGGAAATGACAATCAAAATTCTCTTTAGACTGGGGAAAAAACAAGGGTACCTGGAGGAAACCCCCAGAGCACAGGGAGAACATGCAAACAGGTCAGAGGCAGGAATCAAAACCCCAACCCTGGAGGTGCAAGACAAACGTGCTAACCACTAAGCCACCATGCTCCCAGTTCCAGAATAAAATTGAAAAAAAGATTACCTTGCATGTTCATTGTATATATTTTTCATCAGTTTAAATCAGCATTCTCCATCGTTATTATAAAATCACTATAATGAAATGCCTCTTAAGGCCCATTCACACCAAGGACGATAACTATAACGAAAAAGATATAGTTCTAAAAATCATTCTGAATATAAAAGAATAGCAGAATCCACACCACAACTATAACGATAACATCACAGAGAAACAATATCGTTGGAATCACTTTCAGAATGATTTTTTCCAGCTGATGAACGCTAAAAACATTGACAGCCAATCAGAATCTGTCCTGTTTTAAAGAGCTCGAGTATTTAAAGTGGCAGATGACATAACTGCATCACGCGCTTAGAATAAACAGAATGATATAGTGCGCTGGTGTGGACACTAATATAGTTATCTTTATAGCTATCATACTTGGTGTGAACTGGCCTTTATAGGACCCCATTTTGACTCATTGCAGTACTGCTTCTCGGCTTCATACTGGATTCCGATAGTGTGTCCTGCGAACATTTCTGATCTTTCAGGAAACCCCAAAACTGAAGTAAATCTGATAAAATACACTATATTATGAGACCATTACACCGATACAGTATGTGGGCCTTCCCCGAACTGTTACCACAAAGCTGGAAGCACACAATTTTTTGGATTTTTTTTGTATGCTATAACATTACAATTTCTGGGTAGAAACTAAAGAATTTGAAATGCTTGACGTGTCCTCTCTCATGTCTTAGTGACCAGGCTAAGACTTGGCCTGATCTCTTTCTTTTTACAGAAATAGAGGGTTTGGTTGAAGTGTTTGATGTTGTTAGACAGACAGTCCAAAGTAAATAAATGGAACACATTCAACTGAAGGGTGTATGTGTGTATACTGCAGTAGAAAACTGAAGTTCTTCCAAATAGCCGGCTGATAACCGGCAGGGTTTGCATTCCAGTGTTGGTGCACCATGAGAACCATTTCTTCGCCTCTCAGAGCTCTGCGTCCAGCCAAGACACTACTGCCACAGAGCATGCTTCAGCCAGCAACCATTTCTGAGGAGACTGTGTCACTTCTTGCAGACTGCTTCCATGTTTGCGGCAGAGGTCTTTTCCTTTGCAGGTGTTTGGTTTTGTCTGCTGTGCGTTTTGGGCTCCTGATTATGCAGATTTTGACTGCTGGCTCTTCATCTACTGCACTTGTGTCAATATGCTGAACTTTGTTTAGGTTATGCTGCTGAGGATGTGGTGGAATCTGCTTGAACCGAGTGTGCTGAGTCAATCACAGCTTGGTTTTATCGCACTCTGTAATTAAAGGAAATCCGTCCTTGAGCATGTGTGTGTTTTGATGTGTGTGTTTATGTGTGGGGTTTTGTGTTTGTGTGTGTAATAAGCAGTTTTCGGTGAGGTGTAAGCTCTGAGAGGACGTCCCTCTCCAGTTCGGTGCCTTTCTCTCGTGACTGAGGTCGTGTAAATAATGGGCCATTGTTGCCTCACTAGCTTCCAGTGAACACAAGGCCAGGCCGATAGGAGCACACTCCACCCCGGAAGACAGCCAGACGTATTCACCCAGCCGCGCCATCCTATCCAACGAGGGCCAATCAGAGGCCACTGTTCTCCCAGTCAAGCTGGTCTTTTGGAGCAGAGCCCATCACAAACCGCAGTTCTCCCAGCTGAAACAGCAACGCAACATGGAAGCAACACAGCTGAGAAAGGAAGTCAGATTCAAGTGTCATGCAAGAGGTTGAGCTTAAATATGAGATTTATTTCTTTTAGGCTTTTATAAAAACAATTTTGTTTGTTTAATTTGGTGAATGTGATGTTTTACTGTTAAGATAATGGATGTAATTAATGAATATTGAGCAATATTGAAATACACCGATGTATTTTATCCCATGAGCATGAGTGCTGTTGGCTGATTCTGCACAGATAATCCACTAATTATTTGAAAGCTTTCAGCATGTTTGCTTCACATGACTTATATAGTGTAGTATTAAATATCAGCAGATATTTAGGGCTTTCCCACATTATCAAAAACAGGAAAAGCGGGATTCATGCATCCCTAAACATTATTAGGTATAGGTATATGACTGGTATATGAGGTACAGGTATATGATTAGGTATATGGCTGATATTGGAATTAGTTATATATCAAAGTGAACACTAGTCTTGCTATATGTGTTAATTGGCTTAAGAAATAAAGGCATAGATACGTATATTACTGGTGTAGCACAGACATTTATAGTTCAGGTGTAGCCTTTTTATCTATGCAGCAGCCTTATTAATTGTACAAACTGGCAACATTTTTATTATCACTGTAACTCATGTCATTGATTAATTGCTGCGGAAAAATGTTCATGGATTCAGAACTTAACGTCTTCTTCGCGGTTTGCCATGTCAGCAAATTTTGGGTGTTTATTTCCAAACTTAATTTCCAGATGTCTGATTAATGAAACTGAAGAAGTCATGGGATAAACAGTCCTTCCTGAACTGAGCAGATTTGTACATTTTCCTATATTTGGACCTCAGTTATGTAACATGCTGAATTTTTCAAATAATTTTCCTGTATATATGAGAGCAGGGTTCTATTGCAACCTTTTTTTTTTTTTTTTTTTTTTTTTTTAAAGGACTGCCCATATGGTCTGTATTGTTTCATTGCCTGAGGAACATGGTTAAAGTTTGGGCTGCTTTAGATGCGTCTGGGTATTTCAACTTTTCATTTTAATGTAATGTAAGTTATTTGGGCGTGATTGGTATTACAACAGTGTCAGCAGAGAATTGCTTCAATTCTTTATTAGCAAAACTGGGTTGATATAAGGATTTGACTGATATTAGGGGAGGCTTGAATGAGCCTGTGTTCTGGATGAATGAGCATTGTAATTAATTCTGTTGTAGAAAACCCTGAGGCAAAGAGATTAATGTTTACTGTAATGTTCAGAATGGTGAACCTGTTCAATTTGACTTCTTGTCAACAATTATTATGCGTAAATGTAACAATACGTTCCCCCTTCACAGATCCAGGGTCCCCGGATTGATCAGAGTTCAGGTTACTGTCTGTACGGACTTGTCAGTATGTGTGAGTACTGTAAGTGTGTGAATGTGTGTGTGCATGGTGCCCTGTTATGGATTCGGGGTGAATACGCCCACTTTGCACCCTGAGATTAGCTCAGATCCACCACGACCCTGACCAGG
This sequence comes from Cranoglanis bouderius, assembly GCA_023630585.1. Taxonomy (NCBI): domain Eukaryota; kingdom Metazoa; phylum Chordata; class Actinopteri; order Siluriformes; family Cranoglanididae; genus Cranoglanis; species Cranoglanis bouderius. Next base: position 17,548,541 of record CM042551.1, read on the forward strand.
ATCAAGCAGTTACTGAAGATGAATGAAAGAACTCTTTTCATATTGATGCATTGTGACTTTACACTGCATTTTTTAAAACTGTTAAGCACGTTCGCCTCGCACCTCCAGGGTTGGGGGTTTGAATCCTGCCTATGCCCTGCGTGCGTGGAGCTTGCATGTTCTCTCTGTGCTTCGGGGGTTTCCTCCAGGTACTCCGGTTTCCTCCCCCAGTGCAAAGACATGCACTGTAGGCTGACTGGCATTTCCAAATTGTCCGTAGTGTGTGAACGTGTGTGTGATTGTGCCCTGCGATGGGTTGGCACCCTGTGCAGGGTGTGCCCCGCCTCGTGCCCCGAGTCCCCTGGGATAGACTTCAGGCTCCCTTGCGACCCTGTGCAGGATAAGCGGTTTGGAAAATGGATGGATGTTTTATGTGCGTTTCACATCCTGCGCCAGCACTCTTCTCTCCTCTCCAGATGAACAGTGGAAGTGACAGGGCAGAATGACGTGTGACTGTGAAAGGTGTCACTGGAGCTTTAAGTGCAGCTCTGTTGCATGTCATTTACTATCTGCAGACAGCCTCTGTCATAAGCCATAAGTCTGTGCTCGTTTCAGAGTGCTCTTCCGTTCTCATATCTTCCTGTCCACTCCTATCTAGGTCTTTATAGTTTGGCTGATTCCAACTACTTCCGAGCTATCACTGGAACTTGATATGGTCCTGGTAATAGCTCATATATCCCTGGTGTTCTCCGACTGGAGATTATGACCTAGACCAGCCTATTTAGGTTATTTTTTATTGCTAGCATTTGCAGATGCCCAAGCATTGAGAGATATGATGAGGCTTTTCGCTTCCTAATACAGACCATATAAGATTTGCAAAAAAATGTTATATATTGTGTAAGTGTTACTGTAAACCTATACCACCATGGAGAAACTACCGAGGTGTTTTGCTATAATATAGGCTTAGATTTATGGCACACATTATAGTACATTTCACACAGCTACTAGTTTTGCCTAGTTATGAAACAGACAGTCATCCCAGACCTGCCCTCTCTTTCAGTGTGTGTTTTTCTCAGGATAATAGTAGAACTTGCACTAAATTGAAGTTGCAGTGATTCAGTCAGGTTCCTCAGGAGTGAAGGACTTTACGTGGCTTTATAAGTAATCCCACCCGTGAATCCCATCTATGCCTTCCTTCTAACACAGACTCCACTTAACCACTTGTTTCAAGTTGAGAAGGTGTCCAAGGATAATCCAAACGGATTTGCATTTGATATTAGGTTATAAGCTCTTTTGAAGTGCATGTCAAGTAGGTTTTATTTTCTCAACGAACGCCCTCACCCCAGGGAGTGGCTAAGTAGAAAAGAAAAAAAATTTGTGTTTCATGGATCCTTGGATGTTTTGCTGTTGTTGGGAACATCATCGTTCGTTGTTTTTCGTGTCTGTTTTTTCTCTTGTTCAGACTGCCTGTCTCTCACTGGTTTTAATTCCAGCCATCAGTGCTTGTTTCCAGGCCTGTCTACAGTTAGACAGGCCTCAGGAGGATAAGATAGAGCTAGGAAGTCTGGGAGAAGCAGACTGAAAGAGAAAAAGGAACGAGACAGGATAGTTCCAGTGCTCCGAGACAGGAGGTGCCCCAGGAAGATTGGTTTGGAATTTGTTTTTGACTTTGTTGATTAATGGTATATGGTGCTGTATGTCACTGATGCATATTCTTGGGCTATCAGGCTATCTGGTGTTAATGTCTTTATGGTGAGACAATAGAGTTATCTAAATTTGGTCACCGATAGTGAGAAACTACATGCTAATCTAAGTCAGGAGACAGAATTTCATTGGCTAAGGACATTTAAAGCTCATTTCTGGCGATGTGATTTGCCGAAATGCATCACATGATGTGCTCTGCTAGCTTACAACAGAGACATCAATACAGTAAAAAAGAGATGGAGAAAACACCGAAATTCTGTGCAAAAAGCATTAAAAAGACATAAGCAGCATTAAAAACAGACGTAACCATAGCTTGAATAAGTAAGGAAAGTACATGTAAAAAAGACTCGAGAACAAGAAAACAACTGTTAGTGCATCGAGGCGTAAAATCCATGCAATGAATAAAGATGGGATTATCTCCTCTATTTGATTTGCTCTCCTCTCATTACATCTCTGACTATGATATAATTCACACAAAAAAGTCACATACAGTTTATATATAGTCAGTTGTGTAGTAAAGCTTTGGGGGAAATGATAAATGAGTCACTGTTACAAAAAAAAAAAGTGTTCTAATCAGTAAATATGAAATTCTGCAATCGATATCATTAACAGCTGTTTTCTCAAAATGAGTTTTTTTCAGCACTCTGAACCAAAACTCTCAACTTGTGTAGCACATACATGTTCATTCTTAGTTATGTTCTTAAGATTATTACAGAGGGATTTGTTCGCATAATGTTTATTGCCTGATTTACAGACCATTTTGTATTAAAAAAAAACATGGCGATAATCAAGTTTTAATACATGTGCATAGTATTTTGAGATTTTATAAATTAAAAAAAAGAGATATCCAAAATCTGTAAAAATTTTTCTGTTCTGTAAAAACTTTTAACTCTGATATGTTGTTAAAATGACTTAAACAATTTAAATATAACTGTTTTCACTATCTAGATTTTTGGTTTTTGAATGTATGTAAATAAGCGAATATTTAATGAGATAGTATCTTATTAAATATATATATATACATATTTTGTTCAGAAAACTTGTAATGCAAAAAATAGTTGTATTAATGTATATAATTTATTGATAGTTTAATGTATATAATTTATTGAGTTTCATAATAATATCTTCACATTCAAAATTTTCACTTATTCACCTGCCTTGTCTCGCCCAAATGTGGTATTTAGTTATGTGCTGTTTTGGGAGACAAAAGGCTGACTAGTCTGCTAGAATATTTTAAGGTGTAATATGATAAACCCTTTGAGATAAACTATAGGGAGAGTGCACTGATTATGTAATGGTGTTCTTTCATGGAGAGCCTCTGCCATTACCAAAATGGGAATCGTCTGCACTTGAGATCTCAACCGATAGCTCTGGATTGCAAGGATGAACATGTGCATCATTATAACAATTAAAAAGTGCTGTTCGGTAGCTTTCAAATAACACCGGCCATGTGCCTCTGCAATCTGTGTTGACCAAGAAAGAAGTCACAGAAATCGGGCATTTTAGTTGACTTTGGAGCTCTATTTCTGCCTACAAATGATACCTCCGATGTTGCCACAAAGCCCATTACATTCCAATTGATCATTTTCAAAGTCCCCAGGTCAGAGACTTTGTTTAATCAATCACATGAGCCCATTTTAACTCTGGGTTAAACCTAATGTTGGTTAGGTTAGCAAAGTAGTTCTGTTATGAAACTCTGCATAAATGAGCACTTGTTGACAAATGATGCATTATACATAGACTTTCACTATCAGTACATCACAATGGTACGACACGTAAAAGTGCTTTGGGTCAGTGTCCATTGTTAAAAGCGCTATACTGTTCAAATAAAACTGAATTGAATTGAATAAAACAGTTCTTAAAGTTTGATATACATCTTTTCAGACTTTTTTGTATCTTCTTACTCTGTGCTTTACATGTGCATAGTAATTAGTGGGTTGTACAGTATGTTCAGGATATGATGGTAGTATCTCATTTGAAATGTGTTTTTTAGGCTAAATGAACAACATCCCCACTCACTTCTTTAGTATTCCAAATGGACTACATCAAAACTATTGGAATTTTGTTATTTATTTGTTTATTTATTTACTTTTTACATGCCATTCAGTGGTCCTGTCAACACTGAATGCCCTCCAGCACCATTTGGGTAATGTGTGATGAATTGTAATAGTATTAATGGGACAGGCTTGAATTTAGACTAAAAGGTTAGATGGAGCGATAGAAATGACAGCGTGACTGTTTCGCTTGGGTCCAATCAGGCGGTGTGTTTCTGCCCTTAGAAGAGAGGTCAGAAGGCTGGAATAGAGATGCTCTCTCAGCATGTTTGAACGTTCGACAAACTGTGTTTCAGAGCAGAGATTTTGTGTGTGTGTGTGTGCGTGTGTGTGTGTGTGTGTGTGTGTGTGTGTGTGTGTGTTTGGCTATGGCTTGATGGTGAACAGGGCCAGATGGGGCTTTCATAATGAAGCTGTCATGCAGGCAGTTTGAAAAATTGGACAGATGGACAGACACATGAGTCAGCCCAAAGCACAGCTGGACTGTAAACCTGTGTGAGCTGAAGCCTTTTGGAGAAGTTAAGGTATACTTCTTGAGCTTCTAAAATTGAACTTACAAGTTAATGGGTTTGCCGATAGAAAACAGATGAGGGTCTGCCAGAGAAGTTTGCTGTCTTCATGGTCACAGGGTTAATGACTGATTCACTAGTTAATGACTTACACCTGTGACCAGAACATTGTGTTTTCTAGTCCCTGGACTATCAGGGGTTCACAGAGAACAGCTTTCTAGCCTATCTAAAGTTACGTTGGCACATGCCGGTCATTGGACATGACACCAGTGTATCACCTCCATCACAATCTGGTTAATCTATGATGAATTTTAGTATTTTGCGTAGGATTCTTCCTTCTGAGGTGCCTTCATCCAGCCATTTTTTTAAGACAGCACATACACTATATGGTCAAATGTTTGTGGACACCAGACCATCACACCTATATGTGGTTCTTCCCCAAACTGTTGCCACAAAGTTGGAAGCACAGAGTTGTCTTGAATGTCTTTGTAGGCTGTACCATTACAATTTTACTTCATTGGAATTAAGAGGCCCAAACCTGTTCCAGCATGACAATACTCCTGTGCACAATGCAAGGTCATATCGCTCGACATCGCTGGTTTCAGACCTCACTAATGCTCTTGTAGTTGAATGAGCACAAATCTCCACAGCCATACTCCAAAATCTAGTGGAAATCCTTCCTAGAATAGTGGAGGTTATTATAAGAGCAAATCTGGAATGGGATGTTCAACAAGCACATCTGGGTTTGATATCAGTTGTCCACAAACTTTTGGCCATATAGTGTATTCTTGGCTATCCTACATATCTCGTAATCTTGTGCGCCAGCACAAAATGGTGTGAGAAAGCCAAGGGAGCAGTTTTTGTGCAAAGTTATCTGTATTGTTTTGATGAGAAATAGCTGGCATAGTCACAGAACATTCATTCTGTTTCCCCTAACAATACTTTATTCCATCTGTCCTAACAGAGTTTTGGAGCTTCCACTCATTGGGACTTTGGGAATACCACCACGCCTATCTCAGTAACTTGGCGACATGGTGATGTAGTGTATACTGCATTCAAAACATGTCTCAAACCCTTTCCTTACAGACACCTTCATAGCTTTCAAGGCACTGCCTTCTAAGACAGCATGAGACAACATAGGCATCACGATATCTATATAGCGGCCTTCTGGTTCTAAACAACAAAGCTGTGTTTGAAACATCTCCTACTCACTGTTGCTGGCATTGGAAAATCTGGAGCACTTCATATAACAGAGAATAACAGATTGAAGTAAAGACGTTTGTATACTACAATTAGTTACAGATTGATTTCCACAGTTACCAATTAGCTTCATCTGATGGTGATTATTCTCTGGTCTGTCTAAACATCACTTGAAATCAGTCTCAACTTGCTTTTACAAAATATGTTTGATCTGTGTTTAACTAGCCAAAGTTCTGGATCCCTGGTTTTTCTCTACAAACAGCATGTTGATGACAAATATATGGCTATTTTCTGGAAAATGTCATTATTACCCCTCTTATTCACACAAACAGCGTTTTTGGAAATATCCTTACGCACGCAAAAAACAATTTGAAATATAATGCAATATTGTATAATGCAATATATCACAAGCAAGAGTGGAGTTGAATGTAGGTACAGCTGCGATTCGGCCACAGCTAATATCAACTGTGCTGATATTCAGCATAAGTGCATGACTGCGAGTACGATATTGCTTAAATATAGCCGTTTTATAAACAAGTAACAAGAGTAACTGACATTTCGTACAAAATATGGTCAAATGTCCTGTTTAGTTTTACTCCACTAGCAAGAAGTAGATTCTGAAGAAGCTACACTCGCTTTATAACCCATCAGCTAGCTGGCTAGCTAGCTCACAATGATTTGTACTTTTGGTGAAATTGGCATCCTTTCTCCCTTTTCATCTTTATCTGACAAGCTTTCATATTTTAAATCAAAAGTTATATTCATGAAAAATGTATCATTCACCATATCCGCTGATGATGTAACCGTCTCGAACTATCGCTAGAATTGGAATTTCTATATACTAAATATAAGCACTCCTGGAACGCAGCTCGTCCAATCAAATTAGTGGAAGTAATTGTTGTATAAACTGTTATGTCAGACACCTCAAGAATAATGTGAAGAGCATGTGTATTGAGCAGTACAGAAAAAAGAACCTCCGTTCCCAGTGCAGTTTGTACTGTGATGGTTTCTGGAGCAGTACAGCGAGTATCATATTTTGGAGCCTCCACACGAGGGTGCAATAATAAAACAAAATGAAACTAAATGTCAAACACGTTATCAAGTAAGGAATTACAAACCCCAAAGTAATACCACAAAGTGATCAACAGAGTCCTAGCTCAGTCCGTACGCAGGTCGATGCTGTGACGTTTTCCACGTGAAAGCTGTGGGCGAGGGTGTTTTTGAGAAGCATTGTTTCCAGTGTCCCTAAATGGCATTTTCATGTGGACAGGAGGCCAAGACAGAGAAAAAGACTACCTTTTCAAAAATATTTGTATATGTTTGTATAGGTCCATAAGTATTTGGACAGTGACACAATTTTCGTAATTTTCCCTCTGTACTGTACACCACCACAATGGATTTGAAATGAAGCAATCAAGATGTTATTGAAGTGCAGACTTTCAGCTTTAATTCAAGGGGTTTAACAAAAAATATTGCATTAACTGTTCAGGAATTACAGCCATTGTTTACAGAGTCTCTCAATTTTCACAGGCTCAAAAGTAATTGGACAATTGACTGATAAGCAGTTTCATGGTTATTTCAGGACAAATTAAGGGGATAAAAGGTCTGGAGTTGCAAGCGTTGAATTGGCACTTGGTCGCTGTTCTGGGGAACTCTCAATATGCGCTCCAAAGCGGTGTCAATGCAAGTGAAGGAGGCCATCATTAGGCTGAAAAAACAAAACAGAGAGATGGCAATTACTTTTGAGCCTGTGAAAATGGAGGGACTCTGTAGAAAATGGCTGTAATTCTCAAATAGTTAATGCAGTATTTTTGTTCAACCCCTTGAATTAAAGCTGAACGTCTACACTTCAATCACATCTCGATTGCTTAATTTCACATTGTGGCGGTGTACAGAGGGAAAATTACAAAAAATATGTCACCGTTCAAATACTTATGGACCTGACTGTATGTGTGGATGGGATCTCTTCATTCCTCATTTTGCACTGGGCCTTAATTTGCTTTCTCCTTCAAAGACTTGTGCACATGGATCCTCAACGCCTAAGTGTATCTTGTTACACTGAGCATTAATACGCTTACACTTATGGATCATCACGCTGACAACACTGGATCAGTGGATTTGCAGTTATTCATCCTGCAGAAGTTTTGATCTAAAATGACAAGTAAGGTAGAGACCTTCAGATCAGGCTTGGGATTTAAACTCAAACTTTCAGTTGTTCAAGCAGAACCAGAACCCCAGAGCTTCCTTCCCATGTTGATACGGCAATCCTTACAGCTGTGGAGTTTAGTTGGTGAACCATTTCTACACACCCAACAGCAGAAAAAGGATTTAAAATATCCTTTTTTAAAATATACAAGGTAGAAGTCTCCAAACATCCTCAAGTTTTGTGAAGTCTCTCAAAAGGCAATCATACAGTATCTAATACTCAGGTGAAGAGCTACCACGATGTTCTGTTGCACAAATATCACTGCTCGTGTGATTGTTTACATATTTCACACATTGCGTAAGGCTCAGATATGTTTCTAAAACGCATCCATTTTCCTTATACAAGTCTGCTATTGTCAAAACATAATATAAAGATGAAAGGCTGAGGTTTATAGTTACAGTAAGATCAACAGAGCTGGTAGGCCTGGCGAGCTGGGAAGTTCTGGAGAAGGTGCCATAGCTCCATGTGGGGGATTAATAGGATTTCTCCTCTTATGTCCAAGCCAAACAATTAATCTCACCCCAGGGAGCTGGAAATCAAGATCGGTTTGTTTTGCATGGGGATTATTTACATTTACTCAGATGAGAAGCAGAGACATTGCCCGCTGGATTAGGCCACAGAAGAAGGGTTTCGACAGAGCATTCGTTTGCCATATTTGTATGGACTTGAATGAATGTTATAGCAAACGTTATTTGAAGTCGCAGCCAGCAAATTCTATTTTATTATTCATCCCAAAAGATGTTGTACGTATAAAATTCTCCATGGAGACGTTTAGGGAGAATTCAGGTTTAGAGAATGGAAGAGGATGCATTTTGAAGTGAAGGAAACGTGTAGTGGAGAATGAGACCAAAAGGAGCTTGTTCATCAATGTTGCGTACAGTTAAATCTGATGGTAAAACAAACGCATGCAAATTTCCTTATTCAGCAATTTCTTTTTTGGTGTATCTGTATGAAAAAACTCATATTTGTTTGGTTGGCTGTAAATTTGAGTGAAACATTTTAACCAAAAAAAAAGCGCTCCATTTGCAGTTAATCAGGATCAGCAGCAATCAATAATTATAGCAAGTATTGTAAACAGAGTAGTACAAATAATAACAATAAATAAATACAGTAAAATCCACCCATTTTCCATATGGGGGACTCTCTATCCCAGGGAACTCAGGGCACAAGGTTGGGGACACCCTGGACTGGTTTCCAACCCATCACACCACACACACTCACACACTACAGACAATTTGGAAATGCCAATCAACCTACAACACATGTCTTTGGACTGGGGGAGGAAACTGGAGTACCTGGAGGAAACCCCCCAAGTACGGGGAGAACGCACAGGGCGGAGGCGGGACTCGAACCCCCAACCCCGGACTTGCAAGGCAAACGTGCTAACCCCTAAGCGATCATGCCCCCATTAAAAGTAGAATATACTGTATAAAATATATAATGTACAGGTAATGTTCAGTACTAGTTGCATTTGCGTACAAGAGGCACAACAAAACGCTGGACCTGGATGCACATCAACACTAAAACAGACACAATTTTATTGCGTTTAGCTCGTCTGATTCAGCATTTTGTTTACATAAAATAATGATTTGTTTATTTGTCCAGGATGGAAACTGGGCTCAATCTAGAGGTCTGAAATAAACACTGTATAAACTTAGCTTTGAATATCGATTACATAACTACCTGCAGGTGAGGCTGGAAAACGGTTCAGTTTTGAACTTAATTTTTACCTTAAAAAGCTTTTTAAACAAACAGCACACTTCCAGAATGATATACACTATACTATATGACCACAAGTTTGTGGACACCTGATCATAACACCCATATGTGGTTCTTCCCCAAACTGTTGCTACAAAGTTGGAAGCACACAATTGTGTAGAATGTCTTTGGATGTTGTAGCGTAACAATTTCCCTTCATTTGAACTGAGGCCCAAACCTGTTCCAGCATGACGATGCCCCTATGCACAAAGCGAGCTCCATGAAGACACGGTTTGAGAAGGTTGGAGTGGAAGAACTCGAGTGTCCTGCACAGAGCCCTGACCTCAACCCCACTGAACACCTTTAGGATGAAGTTGTACACCAACTGCACCCCAGACCTCCTCACAAAACATCAATGCCTGATCTCACTAATGCTCATGTAGCTTAATGAACACAAATCCCTATAGCTATGCTCCAAAATCAAGTGGAAAGCCTTCCCGGAAGAGTGGAGGTTATTATAACAGTAAAGGGAGAATAAATCTGGAATGGGATGTTCAACAAACACATGGGTGTAATGGTCAGGTGTCCCAGACTTTTGGCCAAATAGTGTATATGCAGCTATGTCCTAAAAATGAATTTAGGTCAAAATCAAAGATTTAAACTATTGGTCCATCTTTTTCTCTTTTTCTTTTATTTTATTTCAGGTTTTTCAGGCTTTGAGGCTAAAAGAATATTTTTCTCAGCTTCACTGAAATTAATTTTTCACCAATCAACCCATTAGATGGCTCTCGCTGAATTCTTTCCTTTTATTGTTTGGAACACCTGCATAAATTAGGGCATGTTTTGGGGAAATTAGATATATTATAAATTAGATATATGAGAGTAAATCAGTGTACACCATACACATACGACACATAAGAGACTAGTTCGTCAATTGTTTCTCGAATCAGAGACAGAGTCGTTCATATATCATTCTGGCCGCTCAAATATGTGCTCATTTCAGGAATAAGGGCTAATATGTCTTAAGAACTATTATAGCATTAGTCTAAACAGTTAGGACTGTCTTCGAGACATTGGTACACTATATCTGTACATACATCAGTCTATAAGTTAATCACTCTTAATACCATCACTGCTTCTCATATCTATATTTTAAGACGGTTTTTTTTTCTGTTCATTTTTATTTTTGGAGCTCTGAGCAAGTTTCGCCTCAAGACCTTTTTCCTTTGGCCGACCTTCCATTTGTTTGTGATTAGTGTGTGAATTGGTCGTGGAAGAGAACTTTTAATTGGTTCATGTTTCAGAAGACTTTCTGTGCACGGTTTATTTCAAAACAAGCTACAGCGATATGGATCACCACTGGTGAGGGAGGGGTTATGGCTTCCTCCAACTTTTTTCTTACCAGCTCTCTACTTGGCTCTGCTTAATCATCCTTTCCCTTTTCTCACTCAGGGAATACCCAAGGGCACAGCTCGAGCATGCTACACTAAAGCTGACGACTGTGGCCAACGGTCCTGTGCTTTCCCACACTTGTAGAGGGATTGTCAGTCCTGAGCTATGGTTTGGGGGGATGGGGAGGCAACGAACTGTTTTACATACTGCACTCTCACTCTCTCTCTCTCTCTCTCTCTCTCTCTCTGTTGCATGGAGTGGAGGAGGGGTGGGTGAGAATATTATCATAGCATAAGGACTCCCTAAACAGTGCTTTACACCGATGTTAACATTTGGGGTTGTGTCGTTCTTGCTGAGAAGAGGAGCAGATGTATACGTACAGGCATGGCGTACCGGACGTATCCACTCAGCATGCCGCAGGGCTTCGACCTCAGCTAGAGCTCCGAGCTGCAGCATTAACGTCTGAAGACAGCCCGGGATTTTTATTATTGCAAGAGAGCAAAGAATGTTTTTATTCTGTGTCCATGTTTCAAGGGGTGGATTGATAAAAGCTACAGGCACTGCTATCAGATATCTGCTTGATTTCCTGTCTGCGCTGTACTAGGCCCCGATGGTGTATGGGTGGGTGTGGGTGTGTGTGTGTGTGTGTGTGTGTGTGAGAGAGAGAGAGAGAGAGAGAGAGAGGGGTTGGGGTGTGGGGTGTTTGGTGTGGGCCTACAGCTTGTAACTGAGGGATGGCGCTGTCTCATTAATCCTCTGTTTTCACACACAGCTGTTTCCTGTTGGGAATATGGACCAGGTCAGGGTGTGTGACACAATCACACACACACACACACACAAACATGGCTGGCTCTCATAGACAATGCTCAGTGAAAAACCAAGGTCACAATATCTAACACTGAAAAAACTCAGGAAATAAAACTCAACACTATGTTTATTTAGCTTGTGCATTTGCAGTCTGGGTACTCTTAAAGGTTTTGAGAGCCTTTTTTTTTTTTGGAGGGGGGGAACAAGTGGAAACTTCAAAGTTGTGCAACAAAAATGAATCATCAGTAGATGACGATAAGTGCTAATAGTACCGCGCAGTTTATTTATGGAAGGGGTGCTTGTGTGCTGAGACATTGCTGACACATTCTGGCTGTTATCTGCCTTCGGTTTTATTGTATAAACTATAAGAAGAATGATAATGCTTCTGTCATAAAAACCTATGATAGAACATGTCATGGCCATAGAGGTCATTAAACTGGCTGATGCAACTGTTCCAGCTAGAGTTCTGTAATTTACAACCCCGATTCCGAAAAAGTTGGGACAGTATGGGAAAGAGTCATTTGAAAACACATTATTAACACATTATTTGACGTTTTACTTTGTGAATTTAATTTATTTCTGAAAATATACACTCATTTCAAATCTGATGACTGCAACACACTCCAAAAAAGTTGGGACAGTCGACTGTTTACCGCTGTGTAACATCACCTTTTCTTTTAATAACACTTATTAAGCGTTTGGGCACTGAAGACACCAGGTGGTTAAGTTTACCAAGCGGAATTTTCCCCCATTCATTCATTATGCATTTCTTCAGCTGTGCAACTGTACAGGGCCTTCGTTGCCTTGTTTTGCGCTTCATAATGCGCCACACATTCTCAATCGGAGACAGGTCAGGACTTCAGTCAGGCCATGCTAACACCCACACTCTCTGCTTACGCAACCATGAGCTTCTAATCCGGGCAGAATGTGGTTTGGCGTTGTCCTGCTCTGTAGAAGGTGAAATGCGCCAAATCCTAGCGATTGGTCTTTGGGGAATGTTGTTCTCAAAGTGTTGGATTATTCGCTGACGCATCTGTTGGCAGATTGGCGAGCCTCGACCCATCCTTGCTCATGAAGGACTAGGCTTTTTTGGAGGCTCCTTGTATACTATGGTTAGACGATTGCCTCACCTGTTTCACATCACCTTCTTATTTCAGTTCGTCACGTCGCTATTAGTCCTAAAATGCCCCCTGTCCCAACTTCTTTTTGGAACGTGTTGCATGCATCAATTTCGAAACAAACGTTTATCTTCATAAAACTAAGCAGTTGATTCGGTAAAACATCAAATACCTTGTCAAAGTCAAAGTACATTTACAAATCACTCCTCGTTTTTATTAGCTTTTTCCATACTGTCCCAACTTTTTCGGAATTGGGGTTGTATGTTATGGAATAACATGAGTCTTTAAAACGTGTTACTGAAACAAAAGAAAATGCAAAGTAGAATCTCAGTGTTCAGGCTTAACATTCGGATGGTGTGCGCTCGCTCCATTTAGGTTCCGTTCTTCTCATTTCAGTTTCTGCTATTAGGCAGTATATTGGAGAAGTGTTTAGCAAAATTCAGACAAAGATAGGAACATCCTGTTAGTTCAAGACTTTCCATTCCAAAATTAGAACAAGTTTATTATGCCTCTTTGGGGGTTTTTTTCCCTCAGAAATTAGGGGACTTTTGAATAAAAATAAAGAACAATGAAAGAATGGTTATTTATTTTACCCCATTGGTGCATGTTGTTTAGGGTTTTGAGTCAAAAAGTAATTTTGCAACTTCAGGGTGGTAACAATAATGGAGTCAAATCACCCCACCATTGATTATTTTCCTATAGCTGCATGCCCTGTCATGTTTTATACCTTACTTATTACATATTAATTTGAATGCAAATTAAATCAATGACTAGTAGTTATTTAATTTCATAATTGTTGTAGTATCTAAATGGGGGGCATGGTGTCTTAGTGTTTAGCCTGTTTGCCTCACACCTCCAGGGTTGGGGCTTCGAGTCCCAACTCCGCCCTGTGCTTCGGGGTTTCGTCAGAGTACTCCGACTTCCTCCCCCAGTCCAAAGACATGCATTTCCAAATTGTCCGTAGTGTGTGAGTGGGTGAGTGAGTGAGTGAGTGTGTGTGTGTGTGTGCAATTGTGCCCTGTGATGGGTTGCCACTCTGTCCAGGGTGTCCCCCGCCTTGTGCCCAGAGTTCCCTGGGATAGGCTCCAGGCTCCCCGTGACCCTGTGTAGGATAAGTGGTACAGAAAATGGATGGATGGATGGACAGACTGAACTGATCTCATTTTGAAACTGCTAAGAACTATTTAAACTGTTTAATGTTACTTCTTCTGCTGTACCTTTTAAAATGTTTTGGTGGTCATCTTTTTTTTTTTTTTTTTTACAGAGTGAATCAGTGAAGTATTTCCTGGACAACTTGGATCGGATCGGACAACTGGTGAGTCATGACACCTTCAGTGCTTTATTATATAGTACTCCCTGATCTTTTCCAGTGCACTTGCAGCAGCACATTTTTCTGGTTCTGGTTCTTGTCAGACGGTGCTGATGTTCTGAGGAGTCATTTTGTCAAAATAACCTCTGTTAGCGTGTAGTTCTGTATACCGGTTAGGACCAGTAAAACTGATATGGGCAGAACTATGACCTCATGATGGAGCAACACCACTTACTTTGAGATGACTGATCAATGATGTTTAGAAGAGGCCATAATGAGGCACCGAAGTTTCTTTGAGATGAAGTAATCTGGTGCTGTAGAGATGAAGATATCGTCAAAATGTATTTGCATTGATGAGTAAATACAGGTATTATGGCTTTACTAAGCTATTGTCACCTATAAAGGCTACTGCTGGTAAGATTGCTAGCTTTCCATGCAGAAATAGGAAGGATGCGCAGCATTAGAGACCACACATGGGTCTTTGTGTGAAAACACAGATTTGAATAGATATAGATAGTTTTTTTTTTTTTTTTTTTTTAAAGATTAATGTATAACTTAATCATTGCTATGGTGAAGTTTTCTATAAGGAGTATATTTAATGTTTACATGTTCCTGCCACAGGAACGTCTTCAGGACTCGAGGACTGTTTATAGATGTTATAAGATACCCTAAGTGATAACAGGAACTGACTTGTTTCGCATTAAATGTAACTAAAAACAGATAAAAGTACGACGTCATTCCAAAACTGCACTTGTTGGTAAATTGGTGTGGTATAAGAGGAATAAAAACACTTCAGTACATGCTGTCATTGGAAAATCATCTCATTGTTGATTCTTTTCCTGTAACGGCATGTCCTGAAGTGCTTTTTTCCTTACTTAAAAATAATACATGCTTTTTTAAAAAAAACAAAAAAAAACTGTGCATCCTGTTGTGTTTAATTGTCATGGTTTTGTGTAAGATCCAGGAAAGTAAGCTGAAAATGCTACCTAGAATAAAACTTTGCTTTCATGATCAGAGTAGTTAAAAGATCTCTGTAAAAAATATATTGTACTGGTGTAGGAATGGACACAGTGCTCCCCATTCAATATTACAGCGATATTTATTTGCAACATTATTACAAAATGCTTGACCGTTTTTGACTTTTTGCTGAAAAAGTGCATTTTTCACATGGCGTACTTAAGTTGCGCTTAGTAATAGTGCATATATTAGGCTTATACTGCATTCATGGTGCCTTGTAAGTGGTAAGTTGCAAGTTGTAATGTCATCATTTGCCACCTCGACACGTTCAACATGAGAAGTGGGGGAAAAAACATGGACGCCTCCATGAAAATGTGTCCTTTTGTTTGTGCGGTCACTTCAAGCATACTTTTACAGTTACAGGCCTGTTGGTTACAGTTATTGGTTTTGTTCTACTCTATTGGACTTTAAACATCCAGGCAACATTTTGTACTGAAATTGCAGCACAGCAAATACAGCAGACAATAGCGGGTAGCTTAGCAACAAGTCAGTCAGCTAAAGTTAGTGATAACTCTAATGATTATGTGCAAAACAGTGATTAGTAAGGTCAATGTTATAGATTTAACCAAGTACTGTGTCTGTATAGTAACTGATCTAAAGAGAATACTGCTCTAAACTAATTTAAAAGTAGAGAAGGGGGACTTTACGCTGTTCACAGTGTGAGCGGCCATACTGATCTGACTTCACTCTGTAAACAGAGTTAGAAGGAGCTGGTAGTTGAGAAGACTATCCCAAACTGACGAGCTGAAATTAGAAAGTTGTGGGGGGTGTTTTCGGTGGGTTTTACCAGTAGTAGGTGGGAAATTACAAGTCGCAACTTCACCTCAGATGCAGCATTATAATTTGCTCAGTTAAAATTTGTTGAGGAAATGCATTGTGGGTGTAGCCTCATGGGGGCTTACTGATGGACAAATTGTGTTATGTCAAAATTCACAAATTACTGAACCCTTGTGCTAATTTTGCTACAATCCATAATCCATACATATGTGCTTAATTACCAGTTCATGGCTTGCTGAATAGTAGTAAATGCTGCTACTGAACTATGCAAACTGTGTATTATTACTTTTTAATCCTCCCTTTTGATTATTTTTTTTTGTGTGTGTGTGTGTGTGTGTGCGTCTTAAAAAGAGTTATCTCCCAAGTCTTCAGGACATCCTCCTGGCCCGGAAGGCCACCAAGGGCATAGTGGAGCATGACTTCATCATCAAAAAGATCCCCTTCAAGATGGTCGACGTAGGCGGTCAGCGCTCCCAGAGGCAGAAGTGGTTCCAGTGCTTCGACGGCATCACGTCCATCCTCTTCATGGTCTCGTCCAGCGAGTACGACCAAGTGCTGATGGAGGACCGGCACACAAACCGCCTGGTCGAGTCCATGAACATTTTCGAGACCATCGTCAACAACAAGCTCTTCTCCAATGTCTCGATAATCCTATTCCTCAACAAGATGGACCTGCTGATGGAAAAGGTGGCCAAGGTGAGCATTAGCAAGCACTTCCCCGACTTCCGCGGAGACCCGCAGCGACTGGAGGACGTGCAGAACTACCTGGTGCAGTGCTTCAAGCGCAAGCGCCGCAACCGCAGCAAACCCCTGTTCCATCACTTCACCACGGCCATCGACACGGAGAACATCCGCTTCGTCTTCCACGCCGTCAAGGACACCATTCTGCAGGAGAACCTGAAAGACATCATGCTGCAGTGACTGAGAAACCAGACTGAGAAACATGTCAGAGAACTTGACCACTGTAATTCTTACCACTGTGAGAGGAGACTGCCTTCTGCACACCATTTCTACACAATCAGATGAACAGATAGATGCAGTAGACAGTTGTGCGTTACTGATTTATTGTCAGCTGGTTGCAAAATAGACTCGTGTATGTGCTTTTGGCCGACTGTGTACCACTATGTATAAGATGAGGCATCTGGGAACTGTGATTCGAAACTGTAGTACATGTATATGAGCATATTTGATGGAGAATAACACTGAGCTTTTGTGCGTTTGTGTGTACAGGTGTACGTGTATTTGCGTGTTTTGTGCAAGAGATAGACGAGCAGGAAAGAAGGTCTCACAGCATTGGCTTGCCGAGTCCTCCCAGTGCCGACTCATTGTACAAAAAGACAAAGCGCTGGAGTTAGTCATCATAAAGTGAAATGAATTACTGACTTCCTGTCTGCTCCTAACCACGGCTGATCTAAGGTCTTCCTCTGAAATAGATAAGGTCTCATTAATAAAAGACAGCCGGGGACTTCTGACAGCGCTCTTTGTCCCTGATTCGAAATGGCTGAATTTTTAATTTTTTTTTGTAAACAAAGTTTGAACATGTCTTTACGGTTGTTTTTTTTTTTTTTTGCTATTTCTTCACGGATGAAACTCCAAGCACTTCTGTTTCAAACTGGTTCGACAGTGACCACCCAAAAACTGATCTTCTGCACTAACATTTGAGTTTGAGCCCTTGATTTTTTTTCCCCCAATATCACTGCAGTTTTGTATCCAAACCTAAACAGATCTGTAAGAAGTATTATATTTGAGTTAAGCTGGAGATTTGTACAAAGACATAAATTGATATTTTGTACATAGATTTACATGCCTTTTTAGACACTTTAACAATTCCTACCACTTATAACTCTTTCTGGGTCACAAGTACTTTTGATAGTTGGTGTCAGATCACTGGTAATATTATTTTTCCTTTTCAAACGTCACTAACTTCAGATGATTAAGATGATGATGGTGATAGTGTCTTGAAATTTCTGCACTACGTGTGCGTGCTTTATATTTTTGGGATGTTACGTAGACGTTTTCTGTGTTTTGATGGTTCGTGCTGTGTATTACGTTTTATCTGACTAATCGGGGGGAGAATCCGTCCAAGCAGGGTTCTAGAAAAAGCATCTGATTGCTGAGGAGGTGAAGAGTTTCTCCCACAGCTCTGACAGAAAACACTGATCTCATTTGACCAGCAGAGTTTCAGAGCTCCCCCACTGCTAGAACACTATGAACTCCCAGGGGGATTCACAAACGTTGAGAAATCAGAAATGCGGCCGGAGTGATTTTTTCCATGGCGTTTTTTTCCCCCCCTTCAGGCAGCCTGTGCTGACTCATGCACCCTGCAGAAACAGATCGACTCCTCCAAAGAAGTCTTTTACACCCAGGTGTTACTTTGTCGCATGTCAGTTCTGCATTGGGTTTTGCCAAGGCATGTAGACATGTCCATCCCTTCCCCCGGTGTACTGGGTGCGAGTTATTTTGGCCCTTCTGTCCTAACTGAAGAAGAGAATGCTTTCTCATCAGCTTGTCCAACACAAGTTCAGGCTTGACAAACATTCAGAAATCTGTTCAGAAATCAGCAGTAGTCCATCTGCCCCTGATAAAATGTTCTCCGACCGGCCAAGAGGGGGTCCTGATGCATGCTGGTGAATGTGTGCCGTTGTTTCCGACTGTAAACAGGTCACACATCAAGGCCTTATTAACCTTAATTCACATGTATTCTTTTTTTCAACCTCTAAATAGTGCCTTCAAGACAAAAAACTGTACTAATCACTAGGGGTGGGAATCTTTAGGCACTTCACGGTCCGATCCGATTCTGGGAGTCACGATCCGATTCCAAAACGATTCTTGATATACGTTTTTTCCTAATTAATTCTTCTGCTGTGCAAATACATCAACTTTACATTTTAACCAAAATTGGAGTTTCTATACTTTTTGTTTATAGTTGGAATCTCTGTATGACAGCACGTGCGTCTGTCAACGCTTATTTTTTTTTCTGTTTCCGGCGCGCACGGCCGCAATTTGAATTGAACGCAGAATCGATTCTGAATTTTTGAGAATCGATTCAGAATCGTTAGAGAAAGAATCGCGACGCATCGATTTTTTTTTTCCTCCCACCCCTACTAATGAGTCTTTGACCTAATGTCTAATTTAAAAACCTTTTGAAGTAATGTCAAACTAGCAGCTGACAAACACAGTCCTGTTGTTCCACAAAAAGAAAAAAAAAAAAAACTTTTAAAAAGTTGTTTGAACTCTTGCTCATAATGAAGAATAAATAAATACATTTGAAAAAAAATCAGTGTGCCATGATAAGAAGCAAATTGAAAGCTATATCTTTTGAAGCCAGAATGGAATTTCAGTCTGCTGATCATTTCTAAAGGGTATTGCCTTGACAGTCTGCTCTGATAAATATTCAAGAAAGGCTATCACTGGTAATAAGATCAACTTCTGCAGACTTGTTAGCATTTTGTAATACTGTACCGTTTCTTTACAAATTGTGTGACTTCTGTTTCCATTTTTTTGATTCCTCTAGTGACTGTAAAAATTGTGAACATTTCAGATTAACTGTAATACTGTATATAAGAACTGTATAAATTCAGTAAAAAAAAATTATTACTTCTCCAGAACTTTGTCCCGGACTTGTTTTGAGAGCTCCTTGGTCTCCATGATGCTGTTTGTTTAGGTATGTTCTCTGTCAAGATTACAACATTTGCGCACACAGGTCGACTCCGTTCAGCTAAATATGTGACTTCTGATGATAACTACTGTAAGGGTTCTGCACCAAAGGAAGTGAATACTTATGCAATCACAACTTGTAAATAATTTTGCAAATTACTGTATATTGAACTTTCCACCCACTTCAAATGTTATGTGCTATTTTGTGTTCATGACACAACATTAAGTCCAATTCATCCAGGTCGTAACCTGGGGGTGAATACTTATGCAAGCCACAATACGTATTCATTCATTCATCTCCAGTAACCGTTTTATCCTGGTCGGGATCACAGTGGATCCAGCTGTGGGTTCAAGCTGACCGGAAGGCTACAGTAACTCAAATAACTAATCGTTACAACCGTGCTGAGCAGAAAAGCAAGTCAGAAAGCGCAAAATTGAGTGTTGAGGCGGTTGGGCGACATTTTTCAAAATGATCTGCCAATAAAACAACAAATTGGAATGGGTAAAAATTTCGAGAAATACATTTAATAAACTTATAATTAGAAATATTAGATACATTGGTATATCAAGATATTTTATCTTGCTAAAGATGTCTTTTTTTTCAGTCAGGAAATAATAATGTATTGGAAGAAGCACATTAATAGAAATCTGTCATTTGAATCACACTCGAACCTACAGCTCCTGACCAATCAGATTTGAGAACTCAACAGGACTGTGGAATAAATAACCATAATAATAATAACAAGACTGGTTTTATAGTTTTCCCCCTCACAAGCTGTTTGTCAGGGTCTAAATGCTGCTTTGTTTGTTTTGCCCATAACAGGAAGCTTAGAAACATATAAATTATTTTGGTATGTAAATCTAACAAGGGATTCGGAGTTTAAAATGGCAGTAATTTAGCAGCAGTGACAGAAACCACATAGGCAAAGCTATTTGAGATTAATATCCTGGTGCGGTTTGAGGCAGGCATGTGATGAATTCAGCAGGCAGTTTTCTAGCACTGGAATTGGCCAATATAAATTTCCATTACATGGTAGCACAATTTGAACACAAAACACTTTTTTTTTTTTTTTGAACACATTTGAGGTAATGTGGGGGGAAATTTCTGGTCTTATGGTTGCTGGTATGATACTTTTTCTCCACAAGAAAGATGAACCCCTGCATTTCCTGTGGATCACTTGGAGTAGAAATCCAAACCCAAACAGATGAATTGCGTAAGCTACGCAAGAGTTCAATTTTGAAAGACGCCCCTCCACCCAGCTCCTGCCCCCAGTCTTCACCCCTGAAGGACCTTATGTTCAGTGAAGTGGCATTTAAAGTAGAGTGCCAAGATGTATTCCATACGAAAACAACACCAACGCCAAGTACGTGATCACGTCCACATCCCCATCCCATAATCCCTTAACATTAACATCTCTACATTAAATGTGTGCAATATGTTCATCTGGAATCTTCAGATTTGCAGCTTATTTGTTTTGGATCAAATATCTGGCAACCCTGGCTTCTTTTCAAGCCATCGTCAATATCACTGGTAACTTCACCATAGACACAGAGGCCTCAATCCAGTGACACACACCTACACCGAAATACTACATGAAGGACTGAGATGATCTCGGAGCACACAATTGCCCCTTTCTTCATGTTGAGTCTGGCTTGTTTCCATGAATTAATACTCATGACTCTTATTATCCTTGCAGTTCCTCCAGGTTGCCTTTCACTGGTCTTATAGTGAACTCTGATATTTAGTTAATCAGCCATCAGCGTGAGCAGCAGCTGCTGTTGAGGATCTGCCAGAGGATTCAGCTGACTATAATAATAATAATAATGTGCGCTTTTCAGTTTGCCATGAGGACGGTGAAGGAGAAAGGAACCATGTTATTGGAGGTATTAAGAAATCGCCTCCTTCGTGTGAGGAGAGAATAGCAAATGAACCTTTTTGGGGGACAAATATGCCATCTGGTGGAGAAGACTATAGCCACACCTCACATCCGCTCCAAAGAAAAAAATGTGTCCTCTGACTAACATGGGGGAAATCACTGAAAAAATATCATTTATTGGCATTAGCCAATATAACTCTTATCTAATTTATATTGCCAAACTAGAATTGTGGTTGTCGCACAAACCTCTACTCTTCTGTATCTAAGTGATCGGTGTGTAATGATACACTCTGGTCACGATTTAATTCGATTCAATTTGTTTCTCAAAATATTTTGAACAAAATTTGAATGAGGAAAAATGATGCCTGAAAATGACGCCTTGTTTATTTCTGAATCACATACAATGCAAAACAATGTGCATTTTTGTCTACATAAAACTAAAGAAATCCACTTTGCAAACAAAATGTACTACATGTTCATCGTATCTTAATCAAAAGTATTCCATTTATAAATTCACCCAAAAATTTGATTGAATAAACAAAGTCCCAGGAAAAATGATCGATTGAAACATAATGAGCTCCGTAGCAGCACCTGAGGCGTTTTTAACCGGAAGCAGAGCTCCAAAGTCAGCTAAAATGCCCGACTTCCATGTCTACTACTCAACGCTACTGAAGAGCTCTTTTTAAGCATTTCCAGGATGCACATTGTGACATTTTTGCATCGCGATGCATCGTGACACCATGAATCATTACACCCCTTAGTAAGTAATCTTCTAGAATTTTATAAGCAACTGCACCGGTTTCTCTCATCAATAAAAGCAAGCTGTAAACCACAGTAGCCTGTAGATTTTTTCTGCATTAATTCTACACTTTGGTATAGTCTTCCTACCAGTCTTCAGTAGTCCAACCCATTCCCTTACTCTAAACTAAGCACGCACCTGGTTTGGCAAGTATACGAGTGGCTTCTCATACTGAAAGGGGTAGAACTGAAATGTCTGCAGTCTATTCACATGCATTCACACCAGTTTAAGGATAGACTAGAGAGTAGGTTCTATATTAGGGAACCGTTATGACCATGCAGCTCACTAGCTCTCCATTTGGAGATCCCTACTGGTCATGCCTAATAATAAAGATGCACTGCAGTTCAAGATACCATGTACAGTACTGTGCAAAAGTTTCAGGCACATGCAAAGAAATGCTGTAGGGCAAAGATGCCTTCAGAATAATGAAATTAAATGTTTCTACATTTTGAAAAAAAAAAAAAACCCATAAAGAGCAGTAAACATATTGTATTTGGTGTGACAAAAAAAAACATTTAAATAAAAATAGTAGTCTCCAGTACAATGTGTGCAGTTTTATAAGGAAATGAGCTGGTAAGTTTTATTGAGCATCTTGCAGAACCAGCCACAGTTCTTCTGGAGACTTTGACTTTCGCACTCGCTTCTTCGAAACCCAGCAGCCTTCATTGTGTTTTTTTGTCTGAAAAGTCTCTCTTACGTAATACGCTGCTTTCTTTACTGACATACAAACATTTTTTCTGTAACATTTAATTTTGTGCTAGAAAACTAATGTTTGGGAATCTAAAATGTTTTTGTACAGACTCGATAATGTAGACGTCATAAAATAAAAAAATCTATAACAAAGTTTGTATTAAAAAAAAAATAGGGTGCCTAAAACTTTTGCACAGTATATGCCACCCCACTATAATATACAGTTTTGTCTTACCCTCTTACCTTTCTTACTAAACCAATCACCTATCCCCTGGTACACAAACTGATCTTACCTTCTGAGCTCCACAATCCCCTGCTGCTTTACAGATTCTACTCTTGAGCTCTACAAGCCCTTGCTCCTGTCTATGCTATATATGTTAACTATACATACTTACAGTTTTTCCTCAGTTGCACTTCCTTTCTCAAGTTCACGGTTCGATTCTGAGTCCGGGTTACTATCCGTGTGGATTTCCTCTGGGTTCTCTGGTTTCCTCCGACCTCCAAAAATAAAGATAATTGCCCTTAACTGTGAATGTGCACCAAGATGTGTATGTCCTGTGATGGGCTAGAGACCTATTTAGGGTTAATCCCTGCCTCATGCCCAGTGTTCCCAGCATAGGCTCCGGATCCACTGCAACTCAGACCAGGATAAGCGGTTACTCAAAGTGAGTGAGTGAGTGAGTAAAAGCATTTCTTAGAACAGTATACCAGGTGTGCAAAAGAACCTAAAACACTCGAAACCTCATCCACATGTGTCAAAGCGTACATAATCACTCACTAGCTCACACTCACCACATGGATAGTACCCTTTGATCGGTGATTGAACATCCATCCATCCATCCATTTCTGTACTGCTTATCCTACACATGGTCACAGGGAGTCAAGGTAGGGGACACCCTGGATGGGGTGCCAACCCATCGCGGGGCACAATCCTTTGGACAGTTTGGAAATGCCACTCAGCCTACAACACATGTCTTTGGACTTGGGGAGGAAACCGGAGAACCCGGAAGAAACCCCTGAGGCACAGGGAGAACATGCAAACATCGCGCCCACAGGGTGGAGGTGGGATTCGAACCCCCAACCCCGGAGGTGTGAGGCAAACGTGCTAATGATTTATATAATGTAGACACTGCTGACAATACAAACAAATATTTCTTACAAGAAACAGAAGAAATAAAAGTTTATTCCAGTATTCAAAAAAAATTAAATTAAATAAAATAAGACAGTCCATGCTGTGCCAAATGGAACAAAGGCAAAACTGGTCTTCTTTGTGGCTATCTCTCCATACAGTGATGCAATCTATAATGAAAGAGATGAGTTGTGCCCAAATATCTCGGTAGGAGAGACATCTCGGTTCCTTCATTCTTTGGTTGTTTCAATTGGACAGAAACATGTTTTTTTGTTTGCTTTTGAAACATTGTGTGTCTCCTCAGTATCCACAGCAGCAAGACTCACAGAAGAGATATTCAGAAAAAAAAAACCACTCTAAAGTCTAAAAACATTATCAGTCCTCATTAATGTTGACAAAGTGGGGCTGTGCTACAATTAAAAAAAAAAAAAAAAAAAGCTAAATATGTGAATAGAAATGTTATGGCATGCTATGGCCAGGTGGACTACTCAGCAGCACAGTCTTGGTGCGGATCTCGTGTAAAATATTCTGATCCCTTCTCCTTCATTTGCCTTCTGCTTGTCCCCTGTTCACTTCTCTCCCACTCGCCATAACACCACAGACCCAAACCCCGTTTCCTCTTGTAATACTACGCTCAGTCAGCTCAGTGCTGGGATCATTTGTGTTACCGTTGTGCGGTGGGAATCAGGAATCCGAGTCTACGGTGGACATGGTTTCACCGAAAATGGACAAGTTGAAGATTGGAAAAAGACCAGATTTTTTTTTTTTTCAGACTCTAGTTCATGGACAGTCTGACGCTGTAGAAAGGGGAAAAACCTTTGCTTGCAGAGCTGATGAAACGTTTGAAACAAAATTGAATATTACTGTATTATTACACTGCATTTACTTCACGGACTCATATGATCTACAGTTCTACTCGCTAAGGCACTGATGTCTGAAAATCTGCTTTGAGACCATTTGTAATTAAATTAAAAATAATATATATATATATATATATATATATATATATATATATGTATATATATATATATATATATATATATATATATATGTATATATATATATATATATATATATATATATATAAAGCACCAAGATACACTATATGGCCAAAAGTATGTAGACACCTGACCATCGCACCCAAATGTGGACCTTCCTCAAACTGTTGCCACAAAGTTAGAAGAACACAATTGTATAGGATGTCTTTGTGTGCTGTAACGTTACAATTTCCCTTCACTGGAACTCAAACCTGTTCCAGCATGACGATGCCCCTGTGCACAAAGCGAGATCCATGAAGACACGGTGTGCACAGAGCCCTGACCTCAACCCCACTGAACACCTTTAAGATGAACTGGAACACAGACTGCACCCCAGACCTCCTCACCTAACATCAGTGCCTGATCTCACTAACGCTCTTGTAGCTGAATGAACACAAATCCCCACAGCCACGCTCCAAAGTCTAGTGGAAAGGCTTCCCAGAAGAGTGGAGCTTATTATACCAGCAAAGGGGGAATAAATCTGGAATGGGATGTTCAACAAGTTCATATGGGTGTGATGGTCAGATTTGTATGGCCATATAGTGTATGTTAGACTCCTTGACAAAATACTACTACTACTACTAATAATAATAATAATTATTATTATTACTATTATTGTTATTATTATTATTAATGTTGGTGTGTAAATAATAAGGGAATCAGCAGAAATGACTGTAAATGTCTGTTTAATCCTATTCTACGGTGATGAATGAAAAAAAAAAACGTCTAGGAATGGTCAGCCTCATCACTTTTATTATATAAAATATTCACCTGTCTTTTATTATGTCTTCTCTGAAACACGTCGCCTCGCTCAGATCAAACGACTTCCGTTCAGATTCACGGATCTTCAATTACCAGATACACATACTTCTTACCCAGATATCGCCCCTGGATATGGCATACGTATCGCACAATGTGGACGCTGCGTCGCGCGCTATACAGACGCACAGGAAGTGATGCGTTACTGGGATAAACCAAGTTCACACAAAATAGGGGGGTTACTCTTAGATACGATTTAGACAAGCATAATTTTACTGCAATAAATATACAGCTTAGCATTAAAGCATATTATAAAGTCGCTTAATATATAAATATTTATATATATACACACACACGTTTTGTGCATGTTTACTAAATGTACGTTACTGTTGCAGTTTAAGGTCGGTGAATGAAGTCCGTCTCGCCCACATGGCTCGTTCCTTTTCTTCTCTCGGTGGTTAGCGCCGGCTGTAGCGCACATGGTCCTGCGAGCAAAGCTCCTGTAACGGAAGTAGTTAAAGTTAGCTGTGCTCAATAATTCACCTCGATGAGAGACACGGAAGAAATGGAGGCTGAAGTAGAGTTTGATGAAGGCGAGGAGCCCTCATTCAGCGACCCCGAGGACTTTGAGGATGACATCAGTGATCAGGGTAAGGTCTCTCCAGGAAACCAGCCGGCTTTATCCAGGCCCCGCCATCACGCACGCGCGAGCTGTATCTGAGCCAAAAAAAAAAAAAAAAACAGCGTAAATATTGTTTATTTATGCAGCGAACCTCAGATAGCTTTCATAAACTGTTTCTGGTTTTGCCACTGATGAGCTATGCAGCTCGCAAACGCAGCCATTTTTATGTAGCTTAGGCCTTGGGCCCAATCCTAAATGACGCCGTGTTAGTTATGTAGCGCGCTACCTAGGGGGCGGGTGCCGTTATGACCCGCTTTGTGAGTGCACTTGTATAGAGAGCACGTAGCTGTTAGGGATTCAGCCCAACACCCTGTGACTTAAACTAGCTCGCGGTTGCGCTGCTAAACTTGCATGGTTTCCTGAATTAAAACAGCTAAGTGTGTTCTCTTTAGCGGGATGTAAAACTAGCTAGGTACTTGTTTACTATCTTATTAGGCATGCTAGCAAGACTAGCTAGAGCCTAAGTCCCCTTAGTGTGAGAATCGTTGTCAGTTGGTTGCCTTATCTGCCATGAACAGGCACCACCTAGCCTTGTTTCCCCCCGCCACCCCATAATAGTTCTGGTTTTAGTTCCTGCTTCAAATTTTCTCATTTTTGGTGCGTTTGTTTTTCTTCGTTTTGTAGCCGGTAGCCTTTTTGTGTATCAACAGCTTCGTCGTGTTCACTGAGCCAGCGTTGTTGTCAGCTCTCTTCAGGGGGAAGTAGCTAAAGCACGCTCAGATAACTTGTCGCTAGCCACCGACTAATTCGCATATTATTAGGGTGCACGAGGTTTTCACATCGAATGTTATAATGTAGGATTGGATAGAGTTTAATTCATAATCAGAACAGAAAAATAGTGGATTATAATTCTTTTCTTATAGAAAGGAGACTTTAAACTAAACATTCACAAAACACTTTCCTTTCTATCAAGAACACAGACAAAAAGAAAGGAGTGACATTACAAAGGAGTAGTGGTGAAGGAAGCGAATACTCTTCTTACTTTTATTACTTGTAAATGTATCCAAGAGCAGAGTTTAAAACAAAGAATGAAGAGGTGGTACAAACAAAGGTGGTCAGTGATTGGTCGTTGGGGAACAATGGTGGTCAGTCATTGGCCTTTGGGGAACAATGGTGGTCAGCGATTGGTCGTTGGGGAACAATGGTGGTCAGCGATTGGTCGTTGGGGAACAATGGTGGTCAGTGATTGGTCGTTGGGGAACAATGGTGGTCAGTGATTGGCCTTTGGGGAACAGTGGTGGTCAGTGATTGGCCGTTGGGGAACAGTGGTGGTCAGTGATTGGCCGTTGGGGAACAGTGGTGGTCAGTGATTGGCCGTTGGGGAACAGTGGTGGTCAGTGATTGGCCGTTGGGGAACAGTGGTGGTCAGTGATTGGCCGTTGGGGAACAATGGTGGTCAGTGATTGGCTGTTGGGGAACAGTGGTGATCACTGATTGGCCGTTGGGGAACAGTAGTGGTCAGTGATTGGTCGTTGGGGAACAATGGTGGTCAGTGATTGGTCGTTGGGGAACAATGGTGGTCAGTGATTGGCCGTTGGGGAACAATGGTGGTCAGTGATTGGCCGTTGGGGAACGGTGGTGATCACTGATTGGCCGTTGGGGAATGGCGGTGATCACTGATTGGTCAAGTGAACCTTCTTTCTCAACTCGTGTATCTGCAGCTGTGGTGTGATCTGGAGAGCCATATCCAGTTCAGGACAGTCACTAACATCTGCTCAGAAAGTCACTAAAGGGGTCTAAAAAGTCATCTAACGACAAAGTCTCTAAGATGGCAATACTGTTTGTCATGTTCACTGAACTTAATCTGTTTTTGTGCCCCTCCCTCCCCCAATGCAGAGCTGCTGGGGGATGTCCTGAGAGAGCAACCTCAAGAGGCTGATGGCATCGACTCCGTCGTCGTTGTCGACAACGTTCCCCAAGTAGGACCCGATCGTCTGGAGAAACTAAAGAACGTCATCCACAAGATCTTCTCCAAGTTCGGCAAAATCACCAACGAGTTCTACCCAGAAGCAGATGGAAAGACCAAAGGGTAAATGAGATGTATAAGGAGAGTGTATATCAGAATATCGGAGCTTTACAGAAATCAGGATGTAGACGTAGTAGATCCTTAATGGGCAAGTCAGCGGTGACGGTGATAATAAAAAAATAAAAACTCTCAGAAACCTTGATTGGAGTTCTTGGGTACGAATTGATAGAATCCAGGTGAGATCTTCCACTGATGAAAAGGTGATACATGAGCCTAAACTGTGTGTTTATTTTTGGGAAGTGCAGCGGTTTATCAACAGATCTACAGTTGAGTTAGCATGTTCTAAGGATAAATGTTTTTTTTTTTTTATTTTTTTTTTTTAGCCAATTGGTGTCAGATAGTATGTGTTAAGATATGAATGATGTAAAGCAGCCCAAAATATCAGTTCAGAAGTTAAAATTGATCATTTAAAAAAGAAAGAGAGTATTTACGAGATGAACGCCACCGCAAAGTCGTAATTACGAGTGGGGAAACTCTGGATTTTTCTTTGAGCCCAGAGTTTCCGAGTTGCGGGCGTGTCAGTAAGAAAACATGGTGGAATCAGTGGATGCAACGTCTGTAGCTGGGAGAGGGAGAGAGAGACAATGAAAGTAAAATATAAACCACACTACATAATATGTAACGTAATTTTACAGTAGCTTCATAAAGTGATTAAAAAAAGCAAAATGCACCCGATGTGCTTTCTTTGTTCTTCATTTTCCAGAACTAGAGTTAAAAAAAAAAAAACCTTGCTGTATTACTTTGTAGTTAATTAAGAGAAGGTACACCGCCACCTTGCTGTGACCAAAGTGACTTGAACGCACCTGACCTCGTAATTATGACTTCCCAACTTGTAGATACGAACTTCCCAGGAGGACTTGAACGCACAGTAACTGCCAGATTGCCATTAACTCGTGTATATCTGGATTACTGTAAAGCCTCGTCATGACAACGTCTGTTATTAAAATGGCTGTACAAATAGGATTGGATTGGATTGACTTGTTAAAACTGCCATATGTTATTTATTGCCTTATTATTTTCCCTTTGTCAGTTTGACACCATGGGAGATGCGAACGTATTTACTCAGCTATAGCTAATGTGTATATGTGCATTTTCAGGTACATTTTTCTGGAGTACTCCGTCCCGAGTCATGCGCACGAAGCAGTAAAGAACGCCGATGGCTACAAGTTGGATAAGCAGCACACCTTCCGCGTCAACCTGTTCACCGACTTCGACAAGTACGCTCAGCTCTGTTTCACTACTGCTTCCTTCGATTTTCATGCACTTGCCTTTTTTTTTCCCCTGTAATGTGCCTGGTGATCGATGATAAGTGGGGTAGTGACCCATGACATGATGTCATTAGTTAATACTACGTCTTTCTCCCAGATCATGTGTGCATGTTGTAATCAAAAAGCTGTACACTTTTTAGAAGTCATTACATTGTAATTAAAGATTACAGGAAAAACAGGATTTTTAAAAAAAAAAAGTGATACTGAATCGTGCACATCGATATGAACTTACAAGATCCAAAGATGAATTCAGTTTTGTCTTCAGTGGTTGGTTTGTTTATTTATTTATTTATGTATTTATTGTCATGTCTGTTATCCAGGTACATGACGATCAGTGATGAATGGGAAGCACCTGAAAAGCAGCCCTTCAAAGATTTTGTGAGTATCTTTTATACAGATGACCTACATCCCTGTTCGTTGAAAAACAGATTATTATTATTCTTTAATTTTGTAAAAATGCCAACTGGCATGGTCAGTAGAATTTTTTTTTTTTAAAAAAGTGTTTTTTAATTTTCACGACGCTATCCAAGCAAGTCTCAGCACAGTCCATAAAAACGTCCGTGCAACACTTATACCCTCTAGACTGGAAGCAAATGTCGGTTCACGCAGATTTTCCAGGTAGAAGTTTAACGATAATGGATTTTACAGATAACCAAGTTGGGCAGTACCTGCCCTTAACCGATTTTTAACTGATTTTTTTGTTTTAAAATGAAATAAATATATAAATATTAATATATAGTAACTACTAACAAATATTAAAGTAAATAAAAGATATGCATCCAAATTGAACAAAAAACATTCCAAATAACAAATAAAAATAGAGACAACCAAAATGAATCAAAAAACACTTAATCAAAATAACACAACATAATTTGTCAGTGATGGTTTTTATTTCGCCTCTAGAGGCCACTCTCATACTGTATAATGACAGCAGACCCTTCTCAGCCGCTCCAGCAACGGACGCAACCGGGAAAACTATTGGTGCCGATTAATTGGCACAACCTCTGCTTCTAGGTCTGTAGTTTGTACAAAAAAAAAAAAAACATTTGAAAAATTTCCAGGCGTTCCACAGTGCAGCATTCCACCCCAGCTAAAATGCCTTTTTTTAATTGAAGTATAAACCAGGCATTACTCTGGGTGCATCTCAATCAGCTCCCTAGGTGGTGAATCAGTATATCGTGTACAAAAGTTCGTGCACTGGTAAGGACCCTGGCTCACTACACATTGGGACACTGATGACTCCATTTCCAGCGACTCCAACGTACTCACGTTGTAAAATGTCACCACTGGTATTTCTCAACAACAGGCCGATATCTTTCTGACATTGTATATCAAATTAGTTCGCTTAATCACAATTTCTGTCATGATACTTCCAGCAGGATCGTAGGCGAGCTAGTGGATTTTTTTTTAAAAACCATTAAACACTTAAGTCGTTAGACTCAAACAAACTGTATATAGAATGTCAAAGTTAAAAATCGCTAATGTAAGTGATCATTTGAGAGCCACAGCAACGATAACAAGCTACTTACATTTGTAAACGAAGTTGGCTGAGAGTCTGTCCGCCATTTTTTTTTTTTTTTTTCCCGAGCTGAGAGGCTTCAGAAAATATGCCGTCATTTTCAGTAAGAGAACATAGTGAGCATCGATGCTCCCTGGTTTTTGTGGTGCATTGTGGGATTTTTTTACTGAGTGAACGTTCCAGTCCACTGAAAGGATTTTGCAATTTAGACAGCACTTAAAATGGCTACTGAACTAGGGATCTGACCCGGACGGATCTGACCCTGTGTCTTCAAGCAGCCAGTCTGCAGCACCACAGCTTCTCATGTTGGTGTCACGATTTTATTGATGCACACCTTTCTCTAGACCATGCCATGTAACCATGTTTTTTTTCTGTTTAGACAAATACTCCTCTGATTTCCCGGTCTCAGCTAAAGGCAGAAATGTTTAATCCTGGTTTGTTGCCTCACAGGGAAATCTGCGCCACTGGTTGGAGGACCCCGACTGCCGTGATCAGTACAGTGTGATCTACGATTCTGGTGAGAAAACGGGCATCTTCTCCAACGATGTCAAGGAACCCATTGAGGTTGAGGAGAGAGCGGTAAGAAATGTTTTCTTCCTTCCGCTTCCTCTTTTGAATTTTTTTTTTTTTAATAAATATAATATACATGTGTGTGTCTTTTTCAGCGCTGGACAGAAACGTACGTGCGCTGGTCTCCTAAAGGCACCTACCTGGCCACGTTCCATCAGAGAGGCATTGCGCTGTGGGGTGGTGAGAAGTTCAAACAGATTCAGAGGTTCAGCCATCAGGGAGTGCAGCTCATCGACTTCTCTCCTTGTGAGAGGTTTGTGTAGCCTACATAAGCTTCTTATGCTGGCGTTCATTTGGTGCAAAGAATGGCGGGATGTGTTAGAATCATCTTGAGAAACTTGGGAAGGCGTACAAGGTAAACCGGTCACAGTAATATGATGATAAATACAAGACTTGCACGCAACGATCATTTGAATATATGGTTTAACCTATCCCTCGCGAACCTATACAGGGTTTCTCGCCTAATTTATACCATCGCAACCCAGACTAGGCAGTTATTCAGGACCGGCGCACATTAATGAACGTGGTCTTTATTTGAGCTTCGTATACAACAACCCACCCGCATGTAAAGTAAAAATATTATCATAAGACAGTGATTGAAATGCCATATTATTAATGAGTCCAGTAAGGCCATGGTAGCTACCACAATCAGGCATTCAGGCCCAAAGCTAAGAGCATTAGCTGCCTGCTGGTGCGATCTTCTTACTAGGCCAGTTGTTAACCAACATTATTAGACTTCCTAGCCTGCAGTTAGCTATCAATGCTCGATGTAGCTTAAACGTAAAGGAAAGCTAACATTGCCATAAGATTATACAGCAAACGCAAAGTTTGT
Source organism: Cranoglanis bouderius (assembly GCA_023630585.1). Lineage (NCBI taxonomy): Eukaryota > Metazoa > Chordata > Actinopteri > Siluriformes > Cranoglanididae > Cranoglanis > Cranoglanis bouderius. Next base: position 17,581,156 of record CM042551.1, read on the forward strand.
TTCTCTTTGTTTTTCAGTTCATAGACTGTAGTAAAAATAAATAAATAAATAAAACACTGATTATGACTTGGTGCATCCTCTGTGAAGTATGCTTTTAAAAAAAAATTAAAAATTGATTTTTTTTTTGTTTGTTTGTTTTTTGCAGATATGTGGTTACATTTAGTCCCCTGATGGACACGAAAGATGATCCACAGGCCATCATAATCTGGGATGTTCTGACTGGCCAGAAGAAGAGAGGTTTCCACTGTGAGAGCTCTGCCCACTGGCCAATCTTCAAGTCAGTAGAAGTACATTTTCAACATGCGCTTGTATACATGGAGGTTTACAGTTTCGTTTAGTTGTAATGACTTGATCATTTCTCACTTTACATTAAATCTTAAGGTGGAGTCCAGACGGGAAGTTCTTTGCTAGAATGACTCAGGACACCCTCAGCATCTACGAGACACCGGTAAGTTTCTCATTAAACCTTTGTGTTTTTTCTCACCTACAAGCTGATCTACAAATCTGTAGTCTTTGTAGCTTGTGTAATTTATTTTCCCCTTTTGCCTGTTATAATCGATGTGCGCTTAGATGTGACTGAATGTTTTGCTTTTCTCATAGTCAATGGGTCTTTTGGACAAGAAGAGTTTGAAGATAAACGGAATTAAGTAAGTTCAACTACCATAACGTTGAGAAAATGAAATGGTACATGATAAAGTAGTGTTGGAGTATTGTACCATTTTGTGTAACTGAACTCTGATTAATCAGAAACTAATTTAAATGCAACACTCGTTGATCCTCTACAGAGATTTCTCCTGGTCCCCCGGTGATAACATCATTGCGTTCTGGGTCCCTGAGGACAAAGATATCCCCGCGAGGGTGACCCTCATGCAGCTTCCTTCCAGGAACGAGATCCGAGTGCGCAATCTGTTTAACGTGGTGGACTGCAAACTTCACTGGCAGAAGAACGGCGACTATCTGTGCGTAAAGGTGGACAGGACTCCTAAGGGAACACAGGTACAAAGCTCACTGTGGTTTATATAAAACTGATCCAGGGCTTGGTGATGTAGCTTGCCTTTTTTTTTTTTGGGTCATTGCCCCCATCTGTAAGTAAAAGAAGCAATGATTTATTCTAAACTATGCCACTTTCACTTTAGGGAATCGTCACAAATTTTGAGATCTTCAGGATGAGGGAGAAGCAGGTTCCTGTGGATGTTGTGGAGATGAAAGGTAACGACAGGGTGGAGGGATAGCGATTTTTTTTTTTCTTCTCTTTTCTCTTTTTTTTCCCCTTTCATTGCTCTAGTGTATTGAGAATTCATCTCGGTTTACTGCATCTATAGCAGATGGACAACTACCATGAGAAAACCTGTATTGCAAACTAGATAGAATAGAGATCTCCAGGTGAGACAGACAGACTGCTGATCTCGTGTAGTTTTATCCAGCTACTTTACTTTTGTTGGATGATATTGTCCCAGAAATAATTGTGATTAATGGTAGTCATTTTAAGACCATTTTATGCCACTGATATAATGATGATAATGATAATAATATAATATAATATGATGATTTTTTATTTTTATTTTTGATTGGATATACAGTACAGATAACTTAGCAGAATCATGTCAAAAGGGCAGTGGTAGCTCAGTGGTTAAGACGTTGGGCTACTGATCGGAAGGTCGTGAGTTCAAATCCGAGCACTGCCAAACCGCCACTGTTGGGCCCTTGAGCAAGGCCCTTAACCCTCAACTGCTCAGATTAATAAATGAATGAAATAATGTAAGTTGCTCTGGATAAGGGCGTCTGCCAAATGCTGTAAATGTAAGTCAAAAGATCCTCTATATGTACAACTCTAACAGAAAACTTATAGTTCCTTCTGCAGTTATTAATTATACATACATATATGTGCACACGTATAAACAGATATACTTAACCTACCATACATGTACATGCCACCTACATACACATACGTACACACAAACATATGCATATATTCCAACATACAGAAGACTCCTATAACAAAACAACTCTTCACCCACCCACCCGAGAGCAACGGACTTTTAATTCTTAAGAATATTCAGACGTTGTAATACAATATTGTGAATTCTTTATGCTTTAGTTATTCATTGTCTGTGTTTTAGTGCGTTATATAGAGAGCGTATTCACAACGTGACTTACCATTCTACCCAGCACCTTAAGTTCAATTCACTTGTGCATTCGTGTAATTTTGTGCAGAAGCGAGTTATAATATTAGGTTTATGATGTGTAAATGTCTGATTAATCTCATATGTGTACAGGATGTTTTTGGGTGAGTTAATTAACCCGCTAGTAAAGCGCTTCAGTTTACCGCTGTTCATTCACTGTTCAGCTTCAGCTTGATGAAACATGGGGGGGGGGGGGGACCCTCTAAAGCATGAATGTAACACTTTTTATCTGTGTTACAGAGGGCATCATTGCCTTTGCCTGGGAACCCAATGGGAGTAGGTTTGCAGTGCTGCATGGCGAATCCCCCAGGATCAACGCGTCCTTTTACCACGTGAAGAGCAACGGCAAAATCGACTTGATCAGTGAGTATATCTGTATGCTTGTGCAATTTAATGTCTCTGACAACACGAGTTTGGTGAAGTACGTAAAAAAAATAATAAAAACCTGAACGCCTTGGGTTGTTTTTATTTATTTATTTTTATTATTTTTTTTTTTTAGAAATGTTTGACAAACAGCAGGCCAACAGCATCTTCTGGAGCCCCCAGGGTCAGTTCTTGGTCTTGGCTGGATTGAGGAGGTTGGTACTCGAGTGTAGTAACATAGTATGTCAGCATGTTCTTTGCAGAAGTTAGAATTCAGTTGAATGTATATGTAATGTAGTTGAAGGTTCTTGGTAAGGTTCAGTACAGAGCGTTAAGCAACAACTACTGATAATAGACTTTTCTTTCCCCCTTGCTCACTTTAATCGTTCCGTTTCTTGCTGACAGCATGAACGGCGCCCTGGCTTTCGTAGACACCTCGGACTGCACCATGATGAACATTGCTGAGCATTACATGGCATCTGATGTGGAATGGGACCCAACTGGCAGATTTGTTGTCACCTCTGTTTCTTGGTGGAGCCACAAGGTAATTTTTGGGGGGGTTTAATGTGATCTGTTGATCGGGAAAACATCTCCACTGATTATTTCTTCTTCTCTTGTCTGCAACTAAATACGAATGTTAATACAAATTCAGGTAGACAACGCGTACTGGCTGTGGACGTTTCAAGGGCGACTGCTGCAGAAAAACAACAAAGACCGTTTCTGCCAGCTGCTGTGGCGGCCTCGACCTCCCTCTCTACTCTCCCAGGAGCAGATAAAGGTGATGCAGGAATGCACAACGGGATCTACTTAATAAAAAGTCCATTTCTCCTACCAAGCCAAGCACTCAATTTTGTTATTTCTTCAAATTTACCAGGCCATCAAGAAAGACCTGAAGAAATACTCCAAGATCTTCGAGCAGAAAGATCGACTCAGCCAGTCGAAGGCTTCAAAGGTCAGCCCTTAATATAATTCTCTTCTGTTTGTCATGTCGGTTCATCCATTTGGATACAGCTGACCGACTTCTGTCACTTGTGCTGTGCAGGAACTGGTCGACAAGAGACGTGCAATGATGGAGGATTATCGCAAGTACCGTGAGGCCGCCATGAAGATGTATCAGGAGCAGAGACCTCTGCGCCTCGAGCTCCGAGGAGGTGCGTTCATTGGAGATTATGCCTGCGTCTCAAAATTCCCACTTGTCAGCATCTATTTTTAGATTTCGTAAGCGGGGGGAAAAGGGAGAGAGGTGCAAACACGATTTTTAGCACATCCTCGCCATTTTCACGGGCTAAATTTAACAGAATCGTCTTGAGACTGGAAAGACACATGCTAATTCAACTCGCATAACGTCACATCCTGAATTTGTGTTTGTCACAAGACAAAAGTGCCTGAGTTCTCTGTATTAAAACTGAGCAGTGACAGATGTACCTATTTAGGTTGAAGGAGATAACTAATTAAATTCCAGCTACGTCCACACTCTTGTGACCATGTGTAATTTTTCTTGGCGTGGTTTGAAGAAACTGGGATAAGTTAAAATAAAGACCTTTTGGGACGCAGGGTGTCATTAAATATAAGTTATAAATAAAGTACTTGGATGTTAAAAATAGCCTGCCAGGGTATTTGAATCTATACTTGTTTGTTCTTTTGTTATAGGTGTGGACACTGATGAACTGGACAGTAATGTCGATGACTGGGAAGAGGAGACCATTGAGTTTTTCATCAATGAAGAAATCATTCCAATCGGAGATCTGTAGTCCCTATAGCAGGTAATAAATGTTCTGTAGTCTGCAATTAGTACCTTGTTGTGTCAATGACAATAACCCAGCCCCCACTCTGCTTTCCCCCCCTCTCTCAGAACCGTTTTAATTCTTGAGGACCGGGCATCTCTCTCCAACAAATTCCTTGTTAACATCCAGCCAAGTGCCTTTTAATACTGGTTGCTGTGGAAGGAGAATTTCGTACCACTGTTGGCTGCTGCTTTTTTGCCACATTATCCAGCTCTGGGAGCGTACATCCTTCACCCTGAGCAGCACTTGGCGGCTTTAACCTCTGGTTCTTGCCTTTTGAGTTGAACGTTTAATTCGTCAGAAGGCCCTTACCATGACTCAGCATGCCATGAAAGGTTTTTACATCTCCATGTGGAAGAAAGACATTCTGTTTCCAGAGATTTTTCAATTTAGGGTTAACACATACTCTAGCGTGCGCTACAGTGGGCTGTATCCTCCTCCATTCAGATTACCTGATATTAAATGCACAACAAGGTAATAAACTATGAATAAAATACAACCTGGTGTCAGGTGGTGTGTGTGTTTGTTTTTTGTTTTTGTTTTTTTTAATCCACAGTGAAATATTGGGGAAAAAAATTTGTCTGAATTATTGTGCATTTATCTTTGATATGTTTCATTATGACATGTTATGGCTGTTGCCTGATCCTTTCTGGGTTACTATAGGGTTCAGTTCTGGGTATCATAATATGTGTAACTGTCTTGTGTCAATAAAACATGCAGGTGCAAATTAAATACTTTCACAGCATTGCTTAAGACCATCTCTTTGTAATTCCCAGTCAGATCAGAATTGCTCACTTTGGCTTTTTGCCTTGGGGCTAAAAAATTAGAATATCGTGGAATAGTTCACTTTGTTATAGATTCATTACACATAAAGTGGAACATTTCAAGCCTTTTTTGTTTTAATCTTTGGTTACGGCTTGTAGCTCATGGAAATTAGATACTGGAAAAATCCAGTATCTCAAAAATATTAGAATAAAGAATTTATAATACAGCAATGTGGACCTGAGGAGACTCTAATCAGCTAATTAACTCAAAACACCTTTTTACTCAAAACACCGTTGCTCAGTGGTCCAAAGTCCTCTTTTCAGATGAAAGTAAATTTTGCATTTCATTTGGAAATCAAGGTCCCAGAGTCTGGAGGAAGAGTGGAGAGGCACAGAATCCAAGTTGCTTGAAGTCCAGTGTGAAGTTTCCACAGTCAGTGATGATTTGGGGTGCCATGTCATCTGCTGGTGTTGGTCCACTGTGTTTTCTCAAGTTGAGAGTCAATGCAGCATCTACCAGGAGATTTTAGAGCAGTTCATGCTTCCATCTGCTGACGAGCTTTATGGAGATGCTGATTTCCTTTTCCAGCAGGACTTGGTACCTGCCCACAGTGCCAAAACTACTAGTAACTGGTTTGCTGACCATGGTATTACTGTGCTTGATTGGCCAGTCAACTCACCTGGCCTGAACCCCATAAAGAATCTATGGGGTATTGTCAAGAGGAAGATGAGAGACAACTGACCCAACAATACAGACGAGCTGAAGGCCGCTATCAAAGCAACCTGGGCTTCTTTAACACCTCAGCAGAGCCACAGGCTGATTGCCTCCATGCCACGCCGCATTGATGTAGTAATTCGTGCAAAAGGAGCCCAGAGTGCATAAATTAACATACTTTTCAGAAGGTCGACACTGCTGTATTATAAATTGTTTATTCTAATATTTTGAGATACTGGATTTTTGATTTCCATGAGCTGTAAGCCGTAATCATCAAGATTAAAACAAAAAATGCTTGAACTATTTCACTTTGTGTAATGAATCTAAAATATATGAAAGTTCCACTTTTTGAATTAAATTATGGAAAAAAATGAACTTTTCCACGATATTGAAATTTTTTGACATGCACCTGTATATGGCCAAAAGTATGTGGACCATCATCACACCCAAATGTGGGTCTTCAACAAATGTTGGCAAAAGTTTGAAGCACACGATTGTTTAGAATGTCTTTGTATACTGTAGCATTACAATGTCCCTTAAGTCCAACTAAGAGGTGCAAACATGTTCCAACATGACAATGCCCCTGTGCACAAAGTGAACTCCATGAAGACATGGGCTGCGTCCAAATATCCCTACTATACAGTAGGTGAAAAGCAATACAAGAAGTATGTCAGAATTCTAAGTATTCATAAAAACAATAGGTGAGAAATACCCGGATGAACCTGACTGAACACCTCTGTGTTGGATGAACTGGAACAGCAGGCCTAATAATGTGGCTGAATGAGCAAATCCCCACAGCCACGCCCCAAAATCTACTGGTAAGATTTGTTATATTAATGCCATGCCTTTGGAATAAGATCTTCAACAAGCACATATGGATGTCATGCTCAGATGTCCACATTCCTTTTTTTATTATTATTATTATACATGTAGTGTTTTTACTGCATATTATGTCATTTTGATGGAGCAATAGAAAAGAGAAATGACGAATGATGGAGGCACAGTGTCTTATTACCATGTTATATAAAATGTAAACATGCATGCACTGGATATGAAAGGCAAAATTTGTTACATAATAGTTTATAATATTTTACAGTAGCTAACTGTGAAATTCTAATTAAAGTGTGCAGGGGGCGGAGCCTGTTCGATGACGTGGCCGTGGCCTTGTTTTTAAACCGTTATTCCACTGTGCTGATGAGGAAGAAGGCTGGCCATGTTTTACACACATGCCGAGGCTTTTTTTCTCCTTTTTTCCCACATTTTTTTTTGTTTGTTTTACCGCTTAGGTTTTAAGATGTAACTACTATTTAGGACATGAAGTTTTAGTACCTAAAACTTCATGGTTATCTGAAGCCGTGTAATGATAACGGCAGTTGCTGAAATCTCGCGATATTTCGGAGATCTCGCCTGATCTTCCGAAACGCGGTCGCACATCATTCCGGAGGAGACGACGACGTCTGGGTGGAGGGTGTTGAGGTGAGCTTATACATAGAATACTCACAGCCATGTTTACACACGTTGTTTACTGTTATGTATCGGTGTATAAGAAGCTAGTTCATTTTTATACAACTTGTGTTTCAAGACAGGAACAAACAGAGGCTTGTGTGCTGCTTGTTTTTGTTAGAGAGAGAGAGAGAGAGAAAAAGAGAGAGAGAGAGAGAGACTTGTAATGGAGAAAAAAGTGGCTCTGAAACGTGTTCACCCAGACTCTGTGTACCATTTCAGTACAGATGTTGGAAGTGAATAAAGAAGACAACACTGTGTGCAGATGTGTAATGGTTTTATATATATATATATATATATATATATATATATATATATATATATATATATATATATATATATATATATATGTATGTATGTGTGTGTGTGTGTGTGTGTGTGTGTGTGTGTGTGTGTGTGTGTGTAATAATTGGAAATGGTTTTAGGTTTCCTGTTAGCTCGTTTTAGAGAGAGAGAGAGAGAGAGAGAGAGAGAGATGGTGTCAAAGAGCTACATTGTATTCAGCAGAATTAAAGCAGTAGAGCCTTAGATAGGATATATAGGATACATAAAGTGCAAAACACTGTATTCAGGAATGTTATTTATAAATAACTAACCCCTCTTGGATGTCTTCCCTGCTGGGGAAAAAAAAAACAAACAATAGAAACCATCACAGAAATTCTAATGGTTTCCACTACAAATACCATTACAAACCATGAGCCAACCATTAAAACCATTACCAAATTATTGGTCCTTAATGGTATCCACTAGACATAACATGCCACCAATAGGATGCTACAAATTACCAGTAGAGACCCACAGGTACCATTAGAGTTTCCAGTTTCCATTAAAACTAGTACAATTCCCATTATAACCATTAAAACGGTTACAAAGTCTATGAGGGTTTCGAGTGTTTGTTTGTTTTTTCTTCAGCAGGGTTTTGATGATGATACTGGTTTGTATGTAGGTCTTTTTTTTTTTAAGTGCTAGTTTCACATTTTCCGTTCAATACCATCGATACTTCCGCATAAGAAGGATGAAAAAGAGGACGCAACATTTGGTGACTTTACAAAACACTCTTGTCAGCCTAAACCAATCAGGGTCTCGTTTGCTAATTATTAGATCGGCAACGTGGAAACCGAGGCGATGACGAGGTTATTTGTCATCATGATATTTTGTAAATAACTAATTAAATAATTTGTAGAGAATTTGACTTTGAACAGTGGAAATTGAACAGTGACTACGTTCACATGCACATCAATATTCCCATATTAATTGGAATTTGGCAATATGGAGTCACGTAAATGCCTCAATCCGATTGCCCAATTCAGATTAAGACAATATTCTGATTCCCCAAATTCTGATTCCCACCCCTGGAATATGTCTGTATTGTGGAATTGTGGGTGCTAACAGATGCTTAGCTGTAGGCTAGGTATTTAGGAATAGCAACTTAGGGATACTTACGACAACCATGTATACAGGAATATTCCGATGCCTGTACACATATAAACATCGGAATATGGCCGCAACCCGAATGTAGACCTTAAACGGAATTTGATGTACGTGTAAACGTAGACAGAAGTAGTTATTGTGAAAGAAAGAAAGAGAAATGTCACCATTTCCTAGTTTATTTTGCAATACCTAAGTGTGCTTACAACTTTAGTTTGGCCATTTTAGTAGATTATTAAAAATTGATTATGCATCATGTGCATGCATTATTATTATTATTATTTTATGTTAAATTTAGGTCACTCATTAAACAGGGCTGCCCATTGGGGCAATATTTAGGCTGTTGGTGAAGGCCCTGACTTGGTGAAGAAACCATGTGTCTTTTAAATACTATTGTTAATTATGTACACATTGTTCATTATACAGTGGTGCTTGAAAGTTTGTGAACCCTTTAGAATTTTCTACATTTCTGCATATATATGACCTGAAACATCATCAGATTTTCATACAAGTCCTAAAAGTAGTTAAAGAAAACCCAATGAAACACATTAGTCAAAAATGTTATACTTGGTCATTTATTTATTGAGGAACATGATCCAATATTGCATATCTGTTAGTGGCAAAAGTATGTGAACCTTTGCTTTCAGTATCTGGTGCAGCAATAACTGCAACTAAACATTTCTGGTAACTGTTGATAAGTCCTGCACATCAGCTTGGAGGAATTTCAGCCCGTTCCTCAGTACAGAACAGCTTCAACTCTGGGATGTTGGTGGGTTTCATCACATGAACTGTTTGCTTCAGGTCCTTCCACAACACTTCTATTGGATTAAGGTCAGGACTTTGACTTGGCCATTCCAAAACATTAACTTTATTCTTCTTTAACCATTCTTTGGTAGAACGACATGTGTGCTTAAGGTTGTTGTCTTGCACTTTCTCTTGAGATTCAGTTCATGGACAAACAGGCCCAAACCATGATACTACCACCACCATGTTTCACAGATGGGATAAGTTTCTTATGCTGGAATGCATTGTTTTCCTTTCTCCAAACATAACACTTTTCATTTTAACCAAAAAGTTCTGTTTTGGTCTCATCCATCCACAAAACATTTTCCCAGTAGAATTCTGGCTTGTCCACGTGATCTTTAGCAAACTGCAAAAAGCAGTGACTTTCTCCTTGCAACCCTGCCATGCACACCACTGTTGTTCAGTGTTCTCCTGATGGTGGACTCATGAACATAAACATTAGCCAATGTGAGAGAGGCCTTTAGTTGCTTAGAAGTTACCCTCGGTTCCTTTGTGATGTCACAGACTATTACACGTCTTGCTCTTTGAGTGATCTTTGTTGGTCGACCACTCCTTGGGAGGGTAACAATGGTCTTGAATTCCCTCCATTTGTACACAATCTGTCTGACTGTGGATTGGTGGAGTCCAAACTCTTTAGAGATGGTTTTATAACCTTTTCCAGCCTGATAAGCATCAACAACAAATGAACATATTGGATCATTTTCCTCAATAAATAAATGACCAAGTATAATATTTTTTTCTCATTTGTTTAATTGGGTTCTCTTTGTCTACTTTTAGGATTTTTGTATGAAAATTTGATGATGTTTTAGATCATATTTATACAGAAAATTCTAAAGGGTTCACAAACTTTCAAGCACCACTGTATTTAACATTGACAAAAATACTGACAAAACAGGCTTTTTTTGTGCTTAGTCATCACCCAGTCATGTGACAAGGGTGTGGCGGGTGTTTTTCACTGATCATTCATATTCTACATTGACTGACATGACTTCAGGTTTAAAACGTTACTTATGTGGCATGGTACAGTGGGTCGCATCTCACAGCTAAAGAGTCTGGGGTTTGATCCAGAGCTTGGTTTACTGTCTGTGCATAGCTTTGCGTGTTTTCTCTGGTTTCCACTGTTCAAAAAACATGCAGGTAGGTGGACTCGTTACTCTAAATTGCCCCAGGTGTGAATAAGAGTGTGAAAGTGTGTGTCTGCCTGGTTCCCTGCAATGGACTGGTGTCCTAAATGGGGTGAATTCTCCGTTCATTTAATTTTACAGTCTGATAGCTAGCTCGCTAATCAGGCCGTAGCTATGTAATTACCTAATTATTAACGATTCGTGTCAGAGTAACTCGCGCTATATTTAGACAGTTAGCTAGCTTGTTTATTCTGCTGGGGTTTTTCCCCCCAGTAAATCTCTTTGCATTGAATGTGTATGTGTTATATAATGATACTGAATATGAATAAAGAAACACGATACTTGTAAACTGATTTCGTGAATTATATTGTTGAAGACATGCAGGCTAGCTCTGAATACAGTAGTTTGTATGTCCTATTTTATTTGGGTTCTCCACTAACGCCACAATCATATCCCTGGGGTTTTAGCCATCAAGTAAGTGCTCTAATCTGTTAGCAGTAAATCTTATCGCCTATAAAATAGACCGCAGTCTATGAACATGTGGTTTGAGAACCAAATAAAAATCCAAATTTTTGTGTACAACCAGTGCTGGGATACACAGTCAAAGCAATTTGCCCATCATTACTGTTCAGTCACTTTTGAGTACTACTGTACAGTTAATCGAACAGTCACCATGAAGTCACTTCATTTCCTCTGATGAAATAGGCTCACATTCAAAAATAAGGATGTAAAAAGTCTTGATCTTGCTGTTCTCTGAAGAAATATAATTTCAGGGTTAGACCTCATTCAAGTAACACCAGCATACTAGAACAGAGCCATGTAGGCACTTACAGCCATAGCGTTTAAATCAGGTTTACTCTCGACTGCTTGTGACTTTAGATATTTGATTCGAAATTTTTCTTCTCCACTTATGAATTTTGCAAGTGAAGTACATGTATAAGGTACTATATATATATATATATATATATATATATACAGGTGCATCTCAATAAATTAGAATGTCGTGGAAAAGTTCATTTATTTCAGTAATTCAACTCAAATTGTGAAACTCTTGTATAAAATAAATTCAATGCCACAGACTGAAGTAGTTTAAGTCTTTGGTTCTTTTAATTGTGATGATTTTGGCTCACATTTAACAAAAACCCACCAATTCACTATCTCAACAAATTAGAATACTTCATAAGACCAATAAAAAAAACATTTTTAGTGAATTGTTGGCCTTCTGGAAAGTATGTTCATTTACTGTACATGTACTCAATACTTGGTAGGGGCTCCTTTTGCTTTAATTACTGCCTCAATTCGGCGTGGCATGGAGGTGATCAGTTTGTGCCACTGCTGAGGTGGTATGGAAGCCCAGATTTCTTTGACAGTGGCCTTCAGCTCATCTGCATTTTTTGGTCTCTTGTATCTCATTTTCCTCTTGACAATACCCCATAGATTCTCTATGGGGTTCAGGTCTGGTGAGTTTGCTGGCCAGTCAAGCACACCAACACCATGGTCATTTAACCAACTTTTGGTGCTTTTGGCAAAGTGGGCAGGTGCCAATCCTGCTGGAAAATGAAATCAGCATCTTCAAAATGCTGGTCAGCTGAAGGAAGCATGAAGTGCTCCAAAATTTCTTGGTAAATTGGTGCAATGACTTTGGTTTTCAAGAAACACAATGGACCAACACCAGCAGATGACATTGCACCCCAAATCATCACAGACTGTGGAAACTGAACACTGGACTTCAAGCAACTTGGGCTATGAGCTTCTCCACCCTTCCTCCAGACTCTAGGACCTTGGTTTCCAAATGAAATACAAAACTTGCTCCCATCTGAAAAGAGGATATTGGACCACTGGTCAACAGTCCAGTTCTTCTTCTCGTTAGCCCAGGTAAGATGCCTCTGATGTTGTCTGTGGTTCAGGAGTGGCTTAACAAGAGGTATACGACAACTGTAGCCAAATTCCTTGGCACGTCTGTGTGTGGTGGCTCTTGATGCCTTGACCCCAGCCTCAGTCCATTCCTTGTGAAGTTCACTCAAATTCTTGAATCGATTTTGCTTGACAATCCTCATAAGGCTGCGGTTCTCTCGGTTGGTTGTGCATCTTTTTCTTCCACAATTTTTCCTTCCACTCAACTTTCTGTTAACATGCTTGGATACAGCACTCTGTGAACAGCCAGCTTCTTTGGCAATGAATGTTTGTGGCTTACCTAGTGAACCAAACTGAGAGACCATTCTGAAGGCTCAGGAAACCTTTGCAGGTGTTTTGAGTTGATTAGCTGATTGGCATGTCACCATATTCTAATTTGTTGAGATAGTGAATTGGTGGGTTTTTGTTAAATGTGAGCCAAAATCATCACAATTAAAAGAACCAAAGACTTAAACTACTTCAGTCTGTGGCATTGAATTTATTTAATACACGAGTTTCACAATTGGAGTTGAATTACTGAAATAAACAAACTTTTCCACGACATTCTAATTTATTGAGATGCACCTGTATATATATATATATATATATATATATATATATATATATATATATATATATATATATATATATATATATATATATATATATATATATATATACACACACACACACAGTATCTCACAAAAGTGAGTACACCCCTAAGTGAAAATGTCCAAATTGGGCCCAAAGTGTCAATATTTTGTGTGGCCACCATTATTTTCCAGCACTGCCTTAACCCTGTTGGGCATGGAGTTCACCAGAGCTTCACAGGTTGCCACTGGAGTCCTCTTCCACTCCTCCATGACAACATCACAGAGCTGGTGGATGTTAGAGACCTTGCGCTCCTCCACCTTCCGTTTGAGGATGCTCCACAAATGCTCAATAGGGTTTAGGTCTGGAGACATGCTTGGCCAGTCCATCACCTTTACCCTCAGCTTCTTTAGCAAGGCAGTGGTTGTCTTGGAGGTGTGTTTGGGGTCGTTATCATGTTGGAATACTGCCCTGTGGCCCAGTTTCCGAAGGGAGGGGATCATGCTCTGCTTCAGTATGTCACAGTACATGTTGGCATTCATGGTTCCCTCAATGAACTGTAGCTCCCCAGTGCCGGCAGCACTCATGCAGCCCCAGACCATGACACCACCACCACCATGCTTGACTGTAGGCAAGACACACTTGTCTTTGTAGTCCTCACCTGGTTGCCGCCACACACGCTTGACACCATCTGAACCAAATAAGTTTATCTTGGTCTCATCAGACCACAGGACATGGTTCCAGTAATCCATGTCCTTAGTCTGCTTGTCTTCAGCAAACTGTTTGCGGGCTTTCTTGTGCATCATCTTTAGAAGGGACTTCCTTCTGGGACGACAGCCATGCAGACCAATTTGATGCAGTGTGCGGCGTATGGTCTGAGCACTGACAAGGCTGACCCCCCACCCCTTCAACCTCTGCAGCAATGCTGACAGCACTCATAAGTCTTTTCTGCAAAGCCAACCTCTGGATATGATGCTGAGCACGTGCACTCAACTACTTTGGTCGACCATGGCGAGGCCTGTTCTGAGTGGAACCTGTCCTGTTAAACCGCTGTATGGTCTTGGCCACCGTGCTGAAGCTCAGTTTCAGGGTGTTGGCAATCTTCTTATAGCCTAGGCCATCTTTATGTAGAGCAACAATTCTTTTTTTTCAGATCCTCAGAGAGTTCTTTGCCATGAGGTGCCATGTTGAACTTCCACTGACCAGTATGAGAGAGTGTGAGAGCGATAACAACAAACTTAACACACCTGCTCCCCATTCACACCTGAGACCTTGTAACACTAACGAGTCACATGACAAGGGGGAGGGAAAATGGCTAATTGGGCCCAATTTGGACATTTTCACTTAGGAGTGTACTCACTTTTGTTGCCAGCGGTTTAGACATTAATGGCTGTGTGTTGAGTTATTTTGAGGGGAGAGCAAATTTACACTGTTATACAAGCTGTACACTCACTACTTTACATTGTAGCAAAGCGTCATTTCGTCAGTGTTGTCCCATGAAAAGTTATAATAAAATATTTACAAAAATGTGAGGGGTGTGCTCACTTTTGTGAGATACTGTGTATATATATACATATATATATATATATATATATATATATATATATATATATATATATATATATATATATATATATATATATATATATATATATATATATATATATATATATATATATATATATATATATATATATATATATATATATATATATATACAGTATCTCTTTACACAGTATCTCTTCCCATCCAGATGACTGATGGTGATATGGAGCTGCGGTGAGAATGGAACTCTCCCTGTCCAAACCCGGCAAAATGGGCAAGACAAGGCTGTTTCGCATCTTTCTCATCCTGGGCTCTGTCTTCATGATCCTGCTGATCATCATCTACTGGGATGATGTTGGAGCCACCCATTTTTACCAGCACACAACCATATCCGGACCTCATCCTTCCCGCCTCCCACCTGAGAGTAACGCAGCTTCCAAAAACAAAATCGAGGATGACAAGGACGGCTCGTTCCTGGCCGACATTGACGCTTTTGTCAACCAGTTCCTGGAAGGAACTGCCGACCCTACGGAGCAAGTGAGAGCTGAAACGCCGGCTGGCGAGACTCGCAACCAGTCCTCAGAAAAACCAGAAGAACGATTCGTCCCCAGACGCGAGTGGAAGATCCACCTGACCCCGATCGCCATAGAGAAGAAACAAAGGCAGGACAGTAGGAAGCAGGTGATCCACGATCTTTGCAGCAGCAACAGCAGCTTCGACTTCCCGGGCAAGAACAGGACGTTTGATGACATCCCCAACAAGGAGCTGGACCACTTGATTGTGGACGACCGACACGGGATCATCTACTGCTACGTCCCCAAGGTGGCATGCACCAATTGGAAGCGCATCATGATCGTGCTGAGCGAGAGCCTGCTGGTGAACGGCGCACCCTACCAGGATCCCCTGGACATCCCCGTCGAGCTCATCCACAATAGCAGCGTGCACTTCACCTTCAACAAGTTCTGGAAGCGCTACGGCAAGTTTTCTCGTCATTTGATGAAAATCAAACTCAAGAAGTACACCAAGTTCCTGTTCATCCGAGACCCTTTCGTGCGTCTCATCTCGGCCTACCGCAACAAGTTTGAGCTGGAGAATGAGGACTTCTACAAAAGATTTGCTGTGATAATGCTGAAAAGATACAGCAACTACGTCGACCCGCCGGCATCCGTGGTGGACGCTTTCGCTGCTGGAATCCGCCCCACTTTTTCAAACTTCATTCAGTATCTGTTAGATCCGAACACAGAGAAAGAAATGCCATTTAACGAGCACTGGAGGCAGATGCACCGCTTGTGCCACCCTTGCCAGATAAATTACGACTTTGTGGGAAAACTGGAGACCTTGGACGAGGACGCTGAGCATTTGTTGCGGATCCTGCGCGTGGACAACGTTGTCCAGTTCCCACCGAGTCATCACAACAGGACAGTCAGCAGTTGGGAGCAGGACTGGTTCGCCAGCATACCTTACGAATCACGGAGACAGTTGTACAAGCTCTACGAGGCTGACTTCAGACTGTTTGGGTATCCTAAACCCGAGAAGCTTTTACACGAGTGAAATTTGTTTCTGGTCAGCAAAGTATTTTCTTGCTGTGAGTTATTTAACTGTAATTTATGGAAGCCCATTTCTGCCATGGAGAAATAAAATGAAAAAGGTAATTGCGACTTTATATCTCAGAATTCTGACTTTATTTCATGCACTTGCGAGTTTAAATCTCAGAATTCGGACTTTTTCCACAATTTTGAGTTAATATCTCACAATTCTGCCTTTTTTTCTCACAATTTTGAATTAACGTCTCGCAATTCTGACTTTTTTTTCTCGCAATTTAGACGTCCACTTGACATTTAGTGAGTTACAGAGAATGCACTGACAAAGCTTCAATCATTCTCTATAAATAGGCTATAAAAGAACAACACTTGTCAGCTAGTCAAGACAAGGAAAACCAGACACTAGCACACGCTTGTTACCTGAAATTAGTCACATTTCAGGCACAGCGTCAAGTCACAATTACCTTTTTTATTTATTTTTTCCCTCTGTGACAGAAACGGGCTTCTATAGTAATTCATTTGGTTAATGAATAGATTTGGGTTTTGTTTTGTTTTTTTGGTCTTATTTGTATCCCTTATCTCTGTGGGCATTGCTCCGGTTTGCTTATCACACAGGCATTAGAAAGGGTTCATTAGAGTGAAAACAGATGTTACATTCAGAGTTTTAAAAGTTTTAGAACTGTAAACAGATTTATACTTTTTAATGTTCTTCTGAAAACACATCTGTCTGGAAGTCAGACGAAGATCTAGGTTGTAATTATTGTAGAAAATCACAATAATGATGATAATGTATTTTCGTAAAGTATTCTTTTTACTGTAACTTGCCCTCAATTAGCTGTCATACATGTTTTTATTTTTTGTTTTGTTTTTATAAGAAGTATGCAGCTTGAACATGCAACTGCTATGTTCTGCACATTTAGGGCAGTGCACATAGAATATGTAGGATATTTTTCTATTTTTGCGCTAAGAGAAGCAGTTATTTTGGAAGAAGGAACGTTGTAGCTTTATAAAGGAAAGGATTCACTGCACTCCTGTAGCATTGCAAGAGCAAAACATTTTGTTGGCACTCATTACGCATGGCTTGTGTGTAGACATCACCTCATTTTTTATTTTATTTTTTTGCATATCATTTGCATTTTTATCACCCACCTCAGGATGCAAACACTTTTTCAGACCTCATTTAAAATGTATTGAGTGCAAATGGATTTGCAGACGTTTACTTAAAATTTATTATTTTTTTTTTAAAAGCCTGAGCAGTATTGGCTCTAATATGCACTCCACATAAGGTATTTCTGTTATTGCTGTGTAATGAAACAGTTATGTGTTACAACATCTGTTTTTACGAATCTTTAATGTTTAACAGGCATCAAAAGGACATTTTTTTAAATCAAGGCGATGGGGTTGGCAGGTTGGAGCTTGTTTTTATCATCATGGCATCTTTCCTTTCATAATTTGCATCTGTTTCTGCTTTGATTTGAACATCGTTTCCCCTGGCAGCAAGCCGCTGTTGCTCCATTGCTACGTCTCTCTTAATGTCATGCTGCGTCCCAATTTGCCTACATATACTGTTCACTAAAAGTATGGACTCTTTTTTTTGAAGAAAAAGTACATACTTTTGAGTGTGTAGCAAAAGAGTATGCAAGTACCGGGACATAGTAACACGTAATGTAACAGAAGAGAACGTTGTTGCCTAGTTACGCACACTGTCACCATAAACGCCTTGTTGCATCAGCTTTTCTTCATTCATTATTCCTTATATAAATTATACTATATCATTTAATTTACTATTCCCTTGATTTATTTTTCCACATTTCATTTACACCTCTCCAAAATACGCATCACAGAATTTACACTCGTCCGCCATGTTTGCAGGTTGAATTCGGCAAAGCAAACCGTCACAAAACTCCTCCTCCCTCTCGCAAGGAAGGAGGTAATATTAATACCTCCTAATACTAAGGTAATATTAGTTGAAAAAGTGTCCATGGATCTACACTTCGAAAATCTACCGGAAATAGTTGACCATCCGGGTGCCTTTGGGATACTCATTTCAACATACAACTATTTGGGACAAACTAATTCTAATCTCGAATACTGTTTAGGATGGATAGTAGGCGAATTGGGACTAGAGGTCTAGAGGTCGACCGATAGGATTTTACCGATACCGATAACTAAGTTAACCGATTAATCAACCGAAAGTTTTTAAAATTGATAGTGAATGAAAACACAACACTCAAAGTAAAATCTTGCTGAACCTTATTACAAAAATAAACAGTACTGACTGTACAATGAAAATGTACTGTACTTTTTTAACTGAAATAAATTATATAAATATAATATATATTAACTATTAATAAATATTAAAGTAAATAAAAGATATACAGAACATCCAAACTGAACCAAAAAGTAACACTCCAAATAAAAAATAAAAATAGACATCAAAAATGACTAAAAAAAACACTTCAAAGAACACAACAAAATTTGTGAGTGATAGTTTATAATTTCGCCTCCAGAGGCTGCTCTCGTACTGTATAATGACAGTGGACCCTTCTCAGCCGATCCCCACACAACCAGGAAAACTATCGGTGTGGATTTTGCCGAAAACTGATGGTTCCAGCAAACGGTTATCAATGTCGATTAATCGGCAAAACCGATCAATTGGTCGACCTCTAATTGGGACGCAATCTCAGTGTGTCATAAATGCTAGCATGTGTGCCTTGCAGTTTTATATATATATATATATATATATATATATATATATATATATATATATATATATATATATATATCTCACCGAATTTACACTCGTCCGACATGTTTGCAGGTTGATTTCGGCGAAGCAAACCATCACAAAACTCCTCCTCCCTCACGCTATGGGTAATATTATATATATATATATAGTGGGGGAAAAAAGTATTTGATCCCCTGCTGATTTTGTACGTTTGCCCACTGACAAAGAAATGATCAGTCTATAATTTTATGGTAGGTGTATTTTAACAGTGAGAGACAGAATAACAACAAAAAAATCCAGAAAAACGCATTTCAAAAAAGTTATAAATTGATTTGCATTTTATTGAGGGAAATAAGTATTTGACCCCTTCGACTTAGTACTTGGTGGCAAAACCCTTGTTGGCAATCACAGAGGTCAGACGTTTCTTGTAGTTGGCCACCAGGTTTGCACACATCTCAGGAGGGATTTTGTCCCACTCCTCTTTGCAGATCCTCTCCAAGTCATTAAGGTCATTTTCAATGCCCTGGCTGAGGGAAGGAGGTTCTCACCCAAGATTTGACGGTACATGGCCCTGTCCATCGTCCCTTTGATGCGGTGCAGTTGTCCTGTCCCCTTAGCAGAAAAACACCCCCAAAGCATAATGTTCCCACCTCCATGTTTGACGGTGGGGATGGTGTTATGACTTGGGGTCATAGGCAGCATTTCTCCTCCTCCAAACACGGCGAGTTGAGTTGATGCCAAAGAGATCTGACCACACCTGACCACAACACTTTCACCCAGTTCTCCTCTAAATCATTCAGGCAAACTTCAGACGGGTCTGTACATGTGCTTTCTTGAGTAGGGGGACCTTGCAGGCGCTGCAGGATTTCAGTCCTTCACGGCATAGTGTGTTACCAATTGTTTTCTTGGTGACTATGGTCCCAGCTGCCTTGAGATCATTAACAAGATCCTCCCATGTAGTTCTGGGCTGATTCCTCACCGTTCTCATGATCATTGAAACTCCACGAGGTGAGATCTTGCATGGAGCCCCAGACCGAGGGAGACTGACAGTTTCTTCCATTTACGAATAATCGCACCAACTGTTGTCACCTTCTCACCAAGCTGCTTGGTGATGGTCTTGTAGCCCATTCCAGCCTTGTGTAGGTCTACAATCTTGTCCCTGACATACTTGGACAGCTCTTTGGTCTTGGCCATGGTGGAGAGTTTGGAATCTGATTGATTGATTGCTTCTGTGGACAGGTGTCTTTTATACAGGTAACAAACTGAGATTAGGAGCATTCCCTTTAAGAGAGTGCTCCTAATCTCAGCTCATTACCTGTGTAAAAGACACCTGGGAGCCAGAAATCTTGCTGATTGATAGGGGATCAAATACTTATTTCCCTCATTAAAATGCAAATCAATTTATAACTTTTTTGAAATGCATTTTTCTGGATTTTTTTGTTGTTATTCTGTCTCTCACTGTTAATATACACCTACCATTAAAATTATAGACTGATCATTTCTTTGTCAGTGGGCAAACGTACAAAATCAGCAGGGGATCAAATACTTTTCCCCCCACTGTATATATAAACATACGTCTCTCAAGAGCTGTTCAAGGATTGTGGACAAGTTTAGCTTGCTCTGGTAGACTTTAGCATTTAGCAAATGATTCCTGGTTTGAGTATTGTTTGGTCTAAATGCAGGCTGAGCAGACATTAAAGCACAAATCTTTGTCCAAGATCCTTAAATGGTAAACAATTAACTTTAGGCACCTGATTTGCTCTAGAATAAAGTAAACTTGTTATAGGGACTCCGGAGGGATTTAATGTGGAAAGTTTTCGGGTTTTCGGTTGCCCTCAAGTTGCGATTTGCACATGGACTAGTTCTTGTACTGGATGAGAATACTGTTTCTGAGAAACAGGAACGTGTTACATCTTTGGTGAGATGGTGTAGAGACAGCAGAAGCATTATGAAGCACAGTGTGTCTCTAGTAGGTCAGAGGATGAAGGTTGTGGTGTGTGTGTGCGTGTGTGTGTGTGCGTGTGTGTGTGTGTGTGTGTGTGCACTCTTGTCTAAGCCTAAACCACCATCAGCAGCTGTACTAGAGGAGGCACTGCACCGAGTGCTAGCAGTGCCTTTCTAAAGATAAGAATTAAAAAGTTTACACAAACAAAAATAAATATGTATAATGTACAGGTATTTTTGTAAATGGGTCAGATTTGGGATTTTGTTTGTCATTTGCTAGTTAAATGATGGGAAATAATTTAAAATGTTGTGTAATTTTAATCATAGGATATTTTTTTTTAGTTCTGGCTGTATTAGTGAGATTTGTTTAGTAATTTTTAAAAATCATTTTCACTGTTATCTTTGTCACTCGATTCCCATAGTTTGCAAAAAACAACAACAATGCAGTTAAATGTCTGCTGATGTATTTCCTGATGTTCTTGTGCCACAGTATTCACTGAAACGTTGACAGGAAAATGACAGATACATGCTCTGGATGATGTGAGATTAAATAATAATCATTTTATTCTGAGATGATTCTCCAACATGAAGGTTTTGTGTGTTTGCATGGAATATGTCATGAAAATCATTTCAAGGGAAATTGCTGTACTTGCGATAAAAAAGACGGTGGACTTCTTAATGTTGCATCAACTAAAAAAAAAACATTCTCCAGTGCGCTGATCTGGAATACAATTTTGTATTTGGCTGGTGTTTTTTTTTTTTTTTTTTTTTTTTTTTTTTTTTTTTTTTTTTTTTTTTAATTTATTACTCTTTAAGGAACTTTTGTTATGCAATGTCGAAAGAAGAAATAAAGCTTAATGCATGGTGGAAAACTCTATGTCAATCATTTATTGCCACAAAATGCATAAAAATAGCTGTTTAGCCCTTTAATGCTTAAATTATTTTTCACATATCCAGATTCTTTAGATTTTCTGTTGTTTTTTTTGTTTTTTGTTTTTTTGGCTATTGTAAAATTGATATATGTATTTTAATTTGATCTAAATATCAAATATTAAAAAGTAAATGGATTGTAATATATAAATATATAATATATACAGTACTAGTAAAAGTCTTGGGCACACTTTTTTTTTTTAGTACAAACTTACCCTAGATTTGACTATTAGGAGTCAATACAAAAACCTTTTTGATTACCAAACATTAGTTTTCAGCATAAAATGAGCATCTACTGCATTAATTATTGTATTTACATGAAAATGTTTTCATGGATTTGTATTACTTGAATTAGTTAAAATAAAATTATATTTTAAAAATTTTGAAAACAAAAAAAACAATTAGGGGGGTAGTTGGTAAATTGTTGCCATATGGCAACAATGTGCAATGGTTGAACATGTCACACAGTCAGAAATAACAATGTATGATTATAATTCCATAATTATGATTATAATAGAATATAATTCCAATTACTGCATTTTACTGACTATAAATTGCAGGTTTTTTTTTTGCCACCTAGTAATCATGTAAAAGTTATATCTTCTAGAAAGGAATTACAGTAAAAAAAAAAAAAAGTATGGATTTGCTCACTCAAAATATGAGTAAATGTGGATACTGCATGAAAGGGTTGAGCATTCAAATGCGTAATATCTTCAATCCAGCTTTGACTACGCTCATCTGTATTTCATGACTACTTCACTAGGTGGCAGTGAAGCACTTTATTTATTCAATATAACCTTCCATGAACCTGCTTTTGAATCTCCAGCAGCACTGACATAAATAAGATCTAATGGCTCACATTAAATCAGACATTAAGTCTCCCCCTGAGCGTTTGCAAGCCACATGTGAGATGTGTGATTCAGTTAAACATTCTGAGAGTTAATAGGACCATTAGGCATCATAAAATCATAGAGTGGCACAAGATAAAGATGCTCAGGATTAGTTTGGAAACATTATTCAGGGATAAGTAAACTGTCATGGTGTTTACCCTACGTTTTCAACATGGGGCTGGTTTTAGGATTAAAAGTCAGATTCAGTTCAGTCCTGAGCATTCTAGGCTGAAAATCCTGCATATGAAATTTCTTAATCTGTCTGAGAAAGCAGCAGGTCATTTTCTTCAGTGCGCCCAGGTTTTCTGGTGGTCACACACAGGTTTGCTCCACAAGACAACCTGAGGCTGAGTTCTTTTGGCTTTCTAAAAGGTCAGGGGATGGAGCACCATGTTAAGAGGCTGTCTGGTGGAGACGGTAGACTCAAACCAAACACTGACAGCACTTTCACTTGCAGTTTCTTAACTCATACTCTTCCCATGTTTCCTTTAAATGCGAAAGGCAGAGCACTAAGACTTACAGATTGTCTTAGGATTTCATCTAGGTTTACTTTTGACAGGCATAAAGAGCAAAAACCTGACACTCAGACCAAACTGTTCCATGTTTTTTCTTCCCCCCCCAAGAAGCTAAAGATCCATGAAAGAACACAAACCCAAGTCTGCATCCAAGCCTTTCCACACATATTCTCCATAATATGAAACCATAATCCCAAGGAAAGAAAAGCATAAATAGTCCTGAAGTTGATTCCTTTTTTCTTTTCTTTTTTCACAATCAGCAAACAGTTTCAAACAGTCAGGACTGGGAGCATGTAGAAATGCTGATTTAGTGGTTGTGTCAGTCCAGAATGCAGATATGTACTGTATGTTGGGGAGGAGAAGAGCTTTTTTGGTCAGGAATGTGTCTATTAAAGGCCACTCAGATGTATGTAATTTAAGCTTGGAGACCTGCATTTTACTAGTTTTGCATTAAGATGCACAAATGCATTCTCACCACGCTGAAGGATCACCATGGGTCTTTATCATACACTGACAACTAGAAGACAAGAGGCAAAGCAAGGTCATTTAAATGCAAGAAAAACCATTATTTGCAAGCCAGTAGCATGATATTTCTGGCATGGTTATACATCTAAGGGCTATTAAAGCAATTATTACTTAATTGTTTTTAGATTATTGCATATTTTCTCATTTTCAAGGCACCTAAACTTTTTTTTTCCCCGAGGCATTGCTTTGGGGTTCACGTGACTTAATTACTCATCACAAAAGCAGTTTGGCTTAATTGAGCTCTTTGATCATTTCAACTTGTAAAGAATATTTATCATATTCAACTTCTTGTCAGGAATTCCCAGGGAGTAGGATGCAATTGCAGAAATCTTTTATTATAAACAACAACAACAACAACAACAAAAAAGACCAAAAACTAGAAAAACTAAAACAAAGGACAAGACTGAGGCAAGGCAAAGAGAAGAAAAGAAAACTCAACATGAAAATCAAAATGGTGCAAATACAACATAACGGCAACAACACAAAGGATACACATAATGCTTCACAAATAAGGAGGGAAAACACAGACCTTAAATAGGGAAACTAACACAACAGGAACACACAACAGGTGTACACAATCAAGGAAGGATGCGGGGCAGGCCACAAAAGAATTTTTTTTTAAATGTGAGTAAGGGTGCCCACTGATTGTCTTGGGGGAATTGTCCATGGTGGATGAGACATAGCGTCCCCCTTAAGGCGGGACTCCTGGAGCGCCAAACTTAGGAGAGCCTGGACCCCTGGGTAGAGCGACGTCCCTACCGGTGCCAGAGGGCGGAGCGATGACCACGTCGAGGCCAGAGGGCGGAGCGATGACCACGGCGAGGCCAGAGGGCGGAGCGATGACCACGGCGAGGCCAGAGGGCGGAGCGATGACCACGGCGAGGCCTGAGGGGGGAGCGATGAAAACGGCGAGGCAATGACGGGAGTGATGACCACGGTGAGGCCGAGGGGGGGTAGCGACGACCACTGTGAGGTATGGGGGGGGGGGAATCGACGACCACGGTGAGGCCAGAGGGGGGTATCGACGACCACAGTGAGGTAAGAGGAGGGAACAATGACCACGGTGAGGTAAGAGGGGGAAACTACGACCACGGTGAGGTCAGAGGGGGGAGCAATGACCACCGCAAGGCCAGAGGGGGGAGTGACAATAATAGCAAAGCAAGGAGGTGGAGTGACATCCCCAGCCGAGCAAGGGGGTGGAGAGACGACCTCAGCCGAGTGGGCATGTGGAGCGACGTCCTCAACCGAGCAGGCATGTGGAGCAATGTCCTCAGCCGGGCAGGGAAGCAGGGCGAAGTCCCCAGCTAGGCAGGGTGGAAGGGTGAAGGCATCGACTGGCTAGGGAGGCAGAGCGACCTTCTCTGTAGGGCAGGGATGGAGGGCAACAACAAGATCCCTGATCTGGGCTTGTGCCCTCTCCTTAAATAAGGTAACTAATGAGGTAACACAAAACATGCATGTACAAACAAGGAAGGTAGTGGGGCAGACAACAAAAGAAGAATTTCAAAAAATGTGAGTGAGGGTGCCCACTGATGGTCTGGGGGGAATTGTCCATGGTGGATATGATACTTGTCATGTATGAAAATGCTTGAATGAACATTGCCTATAGCTTCCTCCATGCCATTTCATTTCAGACAATGAAAAGTATTTGTTAAAGCAACGTTACCACCCCATGACCCTGTGCTTTCCTTATGTACTAAATGAAAGATTCTAAGAACCTTTACATCTTTTTATTTACCCCCCAGGGTCATAACAATGATAAATTCTCCTCTGTGTAGCGTTTTATATGAAAAGAGTGATGACCTTCCCTCAGAACAAGAAGAATTGGTACCTACATATTGGTATCTATGTACTTATAAAGCAATTTATTGCCTGTTTATGATGTTCACATCTGTGTTGTATTTTAGTTTCAATGCCAGTAATACCTGAACAAAACGTGTGCTTATACCTAAAGTAGTCTACTTTGCCAGCTATCGCTGAGCTTCTGAATGAGGAAAGGTGTGTCATTTATTGCAGGCTTCTCTGTATGTTCTTTCCGTCTCTCTGTCTTAATCACATTGAAAGCACAAACAAAATGTTTTCTCCTAACATTTCCATAATCTGATGTGTTTTGTAAATGATAAACATGCCATTCTATACTTGTCTTTACTTTCCCTATCCCCTAGCTCAGCTCTCATGGATTCAGCTCAAATTCACTACACACAACTTTGGACTCCCATGGACATAAGCTAACCTTTTTAGGGCATCATATAGGCAGTAACACACAACTGATATAACTGATGTTTTAGCTAGATGTGTGTTTTATGGCTAAATGTGTGTTTTATAGCTAGATGTGTGTGTTATAGCCAGATGTGCATATTATAGTTAGATGTGTGTGACATTTTGAATTTTTCCCAAGTGTCACAGTGAGAAATCCATGTATCTCTTTGTGAACAACTAGAAATTTCAGACTCTATTTTGCTGTCCTAACCATTGAGAGCTACAGCTAATGTGCATTCGAAAAGAAAGTTGGGAAAATGCATGCCTTCGAGGAGGCAAATACATGATACACTTGCCATTCAAGTAATCAAAGTCATGAGAATACTGTTGCTAGGGAAATATAGACACTGAGCATAAACTACCTAATGCCTGAGAGGACAATTTAGCTAGCTAGCATGGAACTGTCTTTTAAATGGACAATCTAATCTATCTAAATATATCAGCCATAACATTACAACCACCTGCCTAATATTGTGTAGGTCCCCCTCCTGCCACCAAAAGAGCTCTGACCTGTCGAGGCATGGACTCCACAAGACCTCTGAAGGCATGCTGTGGTATCTGGCACCAAGACATTAGCAGCAGATCCTTTAAGTCCTGTAAGTTTTGAGGTGGGGCCGCCATGGATTGGACTTGTTTGTCCAGCACATCCCACAGATACTCGATCAGATTGATATCTGGGAATTTGGAGGCCAAGTCAACACCTTGAACTCTTTGTCATGTTACTGAAACCATTCCTGAACAATTTTTGCAGTATGGCAGGGCGCATTATCATGCTGAAATGGGACACTGCCATTAGGGAATACCGTTGCCATGTACATGGCATGGTGTACATGGTCTGCAAGAATGTTTAGGTAGGTGGTACGTGTCAAAGTAACATCCACATGAATGCCAGGACCCAAGTTTTCCCAGCAGAACATTGCCCAGTGCATCACACTGCCTCTGCTGGCTTGCCGTCTGCACATAGTGCATCCTGGCGCCATGTCTTCCCCAGGTAAATGACATACACACACCCAGCCGTCCATATGATGTAAAAGAAAATGTGATTCATCAGACCAGGCCACCTTCTTCCATTGCTCCATGGTCCAGATCTGATGCACATGCCCATTGGAGGTGCTTTCGGAGGTGGACAGGGGTCAGTATGGTCACTCTGACCGGTCTGCCCTTAAACACATTAAATGTGTTTGAATTGAAATATTTGTGATGTGCTTAGTGATTCTAGTGCTAATTTGTTGACCGATGCTGTGTTTTCACATCCCTGTGAGAAGCAGTTAGCAGTTGTGTGCTGCTCTAATGTCACAAGGGGGCATTGCTAGCGCAGTTTTGATGGTGTTTAATAGAAGAAGAAAAAAATCAGAGATCTCAAAAATAAGGGATAATGGTCAGGTTTTGCTGTTAGCTCCTAAAAACAAACGAGCAATAGCTACTTTTCTCACTCACCACTTTCCAGTGATGTTCAATGCCATATTAATGTGAAATCTGCAAATGTTGGACTCAAGGTTCCAGAATAAAAATGCAGCTTTAAGATGCAGTTGCGCTGAGTTGCGGCAGAGACCCGGCTTGACTACTTAGTGATCAACGAGCTCTGAAAGTTGAAGGTTCGGAACCTGATCTGTTTAAGCAGAGTGTACAAATGAGGAGGCGAGCCACCTGAACGGACTAAATTACTACTAAAGGACCAAAGTGCTGCTACATTGTTCTCTTTAGGTAGAGATGAAATTAAGCAAGGGCTGAGTCCCACTGGTGCCACTATGAGCAGGTAGTCACAAGGCATTGTGGGTAATGTGACCAAAATGAAAACAGACCAAGTTTAAACAACAACAATGACAACAAAAATGCTCAGAATTTAATTACTAAAAAATCTTAGTTGTTGAAGGTTGCATGTTAATTCTTAAGATTAATATGCAGGACATGCAGGGTGGATTTTTCCTTAAGCTAACTTTTTATAAACCTTTCACCAAAAACAAAATATTAGTATAGCACAGCAAGACTGTGCTGAGTGTGAGAAAGTATAATAGTAAGATTGCTTTTTAATTATTTGGGGGCCAAGCACAGAAGGTGTGTTGGCACATTATTGTTATTCTATTTCTTCTTCTTCCTCTTCTAATCTTCTTCCGTTTCTTCTTCTTCTTCTGGCTAGGGTGTCTATGGCAGAACCATATAACCATCTGGTAAAAAGTTGTGAAATTTTGCACACTGATTTGGGAGGGTCTAAGGAACATTCTGACCAAATTTGGGCCAAGTGCTGTCTCTAGCGGCACCATCAGGTCAAATTTGACCCTAATTTGGAAGCATCTTTATGGTCATAACTTGTGAACCTTGTGTCCAATATTTAAAAGCCAGGCAGCTTCAGATCCCCTGGTTTGAGACAAGTTCAACGCACCCTATGACTTCAACGCAACTCTGCTACTTAATAATCTTTCTCTTCTCTACATCATCAACATTGATGAATTAATGGTAGGCCACAGATTCTGAACAAAGTTGGTCACATATTGATCAGAGGCTATTATATCCTATCATATCATATTGTATCGTCTCACAGCAGACTCAGTGGTATCGTCAAATATTAAATCTTTGCCTCAAGAATCAAAATCGTATCATATGGTGTGGAAGCCTGAGGCTTACAGCTCTAATTATTACACTTGACTTGAGCTCTGACTGTTAAAGAAACCCACATGGTTATATACAGTATGTATTATTAGCATTTCAACTGGAGTTCTGCAAAGTGGCTCAGTCTTATGCTATCATACTGTATGGTTAATGTAATAGTCTGCACATGGGTTACTATAGAGGGAGGCGGTCAACATTTTAGCCTGCATAATGTTTTTGGAGTTTGTTCTAACAAGAAGACTGAAATCTATCCATCTCCCTCTGTACAGACAGATGGATTGCAGTTTTCAGCAATAGTCTGTGATATTGGAGACATCAAGCCAGCTCAGCTCATTCTTGCCAGAGTGTGAGCTCAGCATGTCAATGTGATCACACAACGTTCTGTTATTGAATTAGAGCTGATGCTTAAGGCTCTCAGGAGTCCAGCAGATGTCAGCGTCACTACAACTTCGCTTTTAACCTGAGGAGATATTTTAATGGTAAAGACAAGGTTAAACAAGGGGAAGTAAGCGGAAGTATTTCAGAGGATCTGTGATAAGAATCGGGCAACTTACTTGGGCCTTTGTTTATTCAAATGAATTTCATGACCTTAGATTAAGAGCAATGCCTTCATCTTCCAGTGTTCTTTTGGAAGTCCATTAGTGATTATGGGTACATCTTGCATTGATCTTGAGAATGGAAGCTTTTCATGAAGTTCTTCCCTTGTCCCCTTGATCCTTACACTGCAGTGAGTGCAGTTCTTTGACATTGCCCTTGACCCATGTGCCTGTGGCATTAGAGAACAGCCAGCTGCCACTTCCTGTCTCTAGGAAATGGTCCAGACTTCTGGATCCAGATGTGGCCTAACAGTAAATAACAGCTGAGCCAGGGTTGATCCTGGCACTAATTCAACTAAAGATACAGGCATCAAGATCATTCATCAGAATCCTTTCCATTGCCTCTTTTCAGACTATCAATATATGACATCCACTAACAGTTGGATCACACATTAAGCATCAGGGCTGTGCAGAAATATTTAGAGGGGCAGGTGCTCAAAGATTATTATATTCAAATGATATTACTAGAATTATTTCAAGATCAATTTCTGTCAGAGAACAGGATCAGCAGGTTTTGTTTTTGTCTTCCCTCTTTTCGAGGTGTCTATCATCTTGCATAATGATAGACAATGTGGTACACATGATAAAATACATGGTGGATAGAAACTGAATCAAAATTCTAGCTACAAAACTAGATAATATACTGCCAAAACAATTTCATTTAGCACACTTTATTGCTGAAAACACATACACAGTAGACATCCAAACCAGGGAATAATCGAAGTCTGATCTATTTACATAGCCTACTGCTTGATGCACAATTTCCTAATGAAGTGTATCACTATAAATTCAAGGTCAGGTGCAGCCAGCCAGGGCCTACTATCTTTTGTTATATTATTATTCATTGAAAAGCAAGCCTTTCCAAACAAAAAGAAAAAAGGGCACTAACTGCAGGCACTAACTGTCTCTTATAACAAGAGAGAAAAAAGCTAGAGAGGGGAAAATTATATAAGTGAAGAATTCTATATCAGAAATCTTTTGTTCATGTGTGTGTTTTTTTTTTTTTTACTAATCATACACACATGTTATTGCATGATAATATCTAACCACACATAAAATACGCAATATATTGTGTAATATCTGACTGCACACCAATATTTAAGATGAGATTTGTGTGGATAGACCCAGCAAAGCTTTTTTTGTTGGTAATCAACAATAATCCACAAATACTGTTTATGGTCCCCAGTCTGATCCTGATATTGGGTTTCTCTTCATGTTTATGGCTTTCCTCTGGGTTCTCCGGTTTCCTCCAATCTGC
Organism: Cranoglanis bouderius; assembly: GCA_023630585.1. Classification (NCBI taxonomy): domain Eukaryota; kingdom Metazoa; phylum Chordata; class Actinopteri; order Siluriformes; family Cranoglanididae; genus Cranoglanis; species Cranoglanis bouderius. Next base: position 17,611,646 of record CM042551.1, read on the forward strand.
CAAAAAACATACCACTAGGTGGAATGGCTACACCAAATTGCCCCTAGGCGTGAATGTGTCGGTGATGGACTGGCATCCCATCGAATGTGTCTAGAAAGCTGAATGGAAATTTCAGCTTGTAAGGCAATGAATGAACTGGGCAACAAACCAAGAAAATATTTGCTCAAGTTAGCAATAAGAGGGAATTTCACAAATGACACTGAAAGATACGTTTGGCAGCAAATTGGATATTAGTAGTATTGTCAGCACAATTCTATGACAAAGTGAGAAGTTTACTTCTCACTGTCTTTGATGGAGATGGTTCACTTGCCTGGGCAAACAATTAACAAAAAGCTATACTGAATATGAAAAGCACAGTGACACATTGTATCAGTTCAGATGTACAACCCCAATTCCAAAAAAGCTGGGACGCTGTGTAAAATGTAAATAAAAACAATCTGCAACATTTTGAATTGGGGAAGAGATGGCCCAGATTCTATGAGGAGAGAAATTGAACTATTCAGTCTGGGGAATCAAATATGTCCAATTTGTCTTCAGTTTATCTTAATTACAAAAAGGATATGCAAAAAGTCTGGAGTGTAATGTTATTGTAAAATCTGTGTGTGAATTCTGATGAAGAAGAAATATTTATCTTTAATTAAGTACAAGCTACACTACAAAAACAATGATATCTTAGTAATTGAAAGTATCTTGAATATGGGCAAATTAATAATATTTCTTATTATGAAATGATTATAAATCAAGTATAATATTATTCAGCCTGTTGTTAGATGCTTTAACACATTTCAAGCTTTATATTTTTTCATTCTGTTGCCAGATAATTTTGCTTCTTTACAGAAATACCAAATACCAAAAATTATATATATATATATATATATATATATATATATATATATATATATATATATATATATATATATATATATATATATACACACACATATATATACAGTGCCCTCCAGTAATATTGGCACCCTTGGTAAATATGAGCAAAGAAGGCTGTGAAAAATTATCTTTATTGTTTAACCTTTTGATCTTTTGTTAAAAAAATTAAAAAAATCACAAAAATACTCTGCTCTCATGGATATCAAATAATTGCAAACAAAACACAGGTTTATATAAAAAAAAAAAAACTTTGTTAAATATAGGTGTGCAACCATTATTAGCACCCCTATGAATTCATATGAGAAAATATTTTTGAAGTATATTCCCACTGATATTTTACCTTTTTTTTCTAGTACACCTGGATGACTAGGAACAGCAAATTGTTCGACCATGACTTCCTGTTTCACAGGAAGATATGAGGTAACACACAGGCCAAATTCCCTTAGTCATTCATAACAATGGGTAAGACCAAGGAATATAGCTGTGATGTGCGGCTAAAGGTTGTTGAGCTTGACAAAATAGGAAGTGGCTAAAAGAAAATAGCACAAGCACTGAAAATGCCCATTTCCACCATCAGGGCAATAAATAAGAAGGTCCAGTCGACTGGAAATTCACCTACATCACCACAAGTTGTTTGGAAGGGTTTCAAGAAAAAAAGACTCTCATCCAAAAACAAACTCAAGCATCTTCAGATTGCCAGACACTACTGGAACTTCAAATGGGATCAGGTTCTATGGTCAGATGAAACCAAAATAGAGCTTTTTGGTAATAAACACCAGAGGTGGTTTTGGTGCACACAGAGAGGTAGCCATATGGAAACCCTAACCCTAACCCATAGTTAAATATGGTGGTGGCTCTTTAATGTTTTGGGGCTGTTTTTCTGCCAGAGGACCTGGACATTTTGTTAGGATACATGGCATCATGGACTCAACAGATATTAAATGAAGACCTGACTGCCTCTGCCAGAAAGCTTGAAATGGGCCGTGGTTGGATCTTTCACGACAATGATCCAAAACATACATCAGAATCAACACAAAAATGTTTTACTGACCATAAAATCAAGGTCCTGCCATGGCCATCCCAGTCCCCTGACTTGAAACCCATAGAAAACCTGTGGGGTGAACTGAAGAGGAGAGTCCACCACCATGGACCTTGAAATTTGAAGGATCTGGAGAGATTCTGTATGGAGGAATGGTCTCAGATCCCTTGCCATGTATTCTCCAACCTCATCAGGCATTATAGGAGAAGACTCAGAACTGTTATCTTGGCAAAGGGAGTATTGACTAAAATGTCTGTGAATTTTTGGAACAAAAACCAACAGAGCAAGTTTTTTTTTGTTGTTGTTTTTTGAGTAAAAATGTCTACAAATAAGTTTATAAGTGTTATATTTGGTTTATTGTAGTCTTATAATAGGAAATACTAGATACATTTGAGTATATTTGAGATATTTTTACTTGCTAAGATGAAATTTTTGCAGTGTAGGTATTATAGATTTTACTCATTGGAACAACTGTCTTGATGGACCTTTTTGATTGGGATAAAATTTACTAACTAGTCACATCTTTAGATAATCACAAATAAGGAGTTTCATTAAGGGAAACTAAGTGGTATTCAATGTTTAAACCACAATAGTTGCATTATGCTAAGGAAATATAGACCGCTTTATTAATTAAGCCATTTACAGTGTTTTATTAATCATAAATAAACCTGCATCTTTGTTGGCTGTGGCTGAACGTGATCAGTGTGTTAATTGAGGAAAGGGACTTCCAGTATAATATTTATCATATTAGGATAATGGTAAAATCAACCAGGGGCATATTTGGGCTTGTTGCTTTGACTACATAAGATATAGCCTGTCCTTTTGGAGAAGTAGGTAAAAGTGTAGGTTAATCTGTGATTATATATAAATGCATACTATATAAATGAATATTTATATACAATGGTCAATTACATTGTCAATTAAAAGGTGATAAAGACTCAAAGTCTCAGGTGTTGGTGAACGAAACCGTTCACATATGGCAAGGTTTTCTGGAAGTGACATTCTTCTTGCTACTCATTATAATGATCTACAGTGCATCTGTCATTGGAACACATTCAAGTTGATTAAAAACTAACAATTCAACTCATCCTGCCTCTCGACACAGCTCTTTCTCCCAAGTAATGATGTCGCCTTTTAGGAAGATTTATGAAGTGGTTGGTATGGGGCAATGAATTAAAGTGAAGGACTCATATTGAGCTTCCATGTGGACCTTTATCTTTGTGTTTCCCACGCACTATTTGCCCACAGTAGACTGTTGATGAGCCTGCATAACCTGGATTAATTTGTTTTAATGAAAATATCTTACATATAGATATAAAAAAGAGTAACATTTATATATATATATATATATGAATAGGATAGGATTATGGTTAAAAGAACAAAAATTATGAGCATTTGTCTTTTACTGCTTAAAGGGAGATTGGAGTTAATGACTTAGTGAGATGGTAATGCTGTAAAGACTGTAGTTCCACATGGGAAAAACCCTAAGTTGTAAATAAACAACACAAAATCAATATCTTGAGATACATTGAGCAGATCAGTGGATTTTCAGTCTAAAGTTTGCTTCATTCAGAATGTGAAGCTATAAGTTTTTAAAAAGTATTTTTATTAGACAAAAGTGAGTGAGTTTAAACTAAATAACTAAATAAAAAGCAGAAAACCAGATTGGAATTTGAAAAGAAATACAAACATGAGCCAAAGAAGTATTGGAACCAAGATTAACCTCTACCAAAGTGAATGAAAGAACGAACGAAAGTGTGGATAAATAAAGGAAGAAAGGAAGTGTCATGCTTTGGGCTTTCATGGCTGCATCTAGAACAGGCTCACTAATCTTTATTGATGTAACTCATGATGGTAGCAGCAGAATGAAATCAGAAGTCTACAGAAACATTCTGTCTGCCAATTTACAGAGAAATGCAGCCAATCTAATTGGGAGGAACTTCATCATGCAGCAAAACAATTAGCTAAATACACTGCCAACACAACAAAGGACTTTATCAGGGGAAAAAAATGGAAGGTTTTAGACTGGCCAAGTCAATCACCAGACCTTAACCCAATTGAGCAGCATTTCACTTCCTGAAGAGGAAACTGAAGGGAGAAACCCCCCGAAACAAACAACAACTGAAAGAAGCTGTGGTACAAGCCTGGAAAAGAAGATCACAAAAGAAGAATGCAACAGTCTGGTGATGTCACTGGATCTGAATCCAATAGAACGCCCTTGGGTTGTGGTAGAACAGGAGATTCACAGCATGAAAGCCAACCTGAAAAATCTGCAGGAATTGAGTGATGCAGTCATGTCAACATCAACCAGAATCTCAAAGGAATGTTTCCAACAACTTGTGGAATCCATACCATGAAGAATTGAGGCTGTTTTGAGTGCAAAGGGAGGCCCTACCCAGTGTCCCTATTGGATTCAGATCCGGTGACTGGGAAGGCCACTGAAGAACACTGAAATCATTGTCATGTTCATGAAACCAGTTTGAGACTTTTGCTATGTGACATTTGTAAATTTTGCTATGTGCATTATCATGCTGAAAATAACCATTACAACATGGGTAAATTGTGACCATGAAGGGATGCACCATTACACCACCTGGACACAAGGCAGGTTGGGTCCATAGATTCATGCTGTTGGTGCCAATTTCTGAACCTACTATCAGACCAGGTGACATTTTTCCCATCTTAGTTTTCCAGTTTTGGTGATCCTGTGCCCACTTTCCTCGTGCCTCAGCTTTCTCTTCTTGGCTGACACAAGTGGAACCTGATGTGGTCTCCTGTTGTTGTAGCCCATCAAAATTGATGTGTTGGAAGCAGGAAAAATGGGCAAGAGTAAGGATTTGAGTGACTTTGGCAAGGGCCAAATTTGTGATGGCTAGACTACTGTGTCAGTGCATCTCCAAATCGGCAGGTCTTGTGGGGTGTTCCTGGTATACAGTGGTTAGTGCCTACCAAAAGTAGTCCAAGGAAGGAGAACCGGTGAACCAGTGACAGGGTCATGGACGCCCAAGGCTCAATGATGCACATGGGGAGCAAAGGCTAGCCTGTCTGGTCCAATCATTCAGGAATGGTTTGAGGAAAATGACAAAGAGTTCAAGGTGTTGACTAGGCCTTCAAATTCTCCAGATCTCAATCCGATCGAGCATCTGTGGGATGTTGGACAAACAAGTCCGATCCATGGAGGCCCCACCTCAAAACTTACAGGACTTAAAGTATCTGCTGTTAACGTCTTGGTGCCAGATACCATAGCCCTTCAGAGGGCCTCAATGAGTCAGAGCTGTTTTGGTGACACAAGGGGGATCTACACAATATTAGGCAGGTGGTTGATCAGTGTACATATACAGTGGGGTCCACTAGTGAAAATTATTCTATTTTTCCTTCTTTCTAATTTAATACAACCATTTTCATTACAAATTATATTATTGACAAAAACTTGAGTGAAAAGTAGAATCTTTGAAATGTTTAAGCTACATGAATTTCAGAATTTCTTAGTATGTGGTATGTCCCCATTTTGATTTAATGACAGTTTGCCCTTGAGCTGGCACGGACTCCACAGGTTTGTGCAAAATTATATGATCCATTTTAGATCAAATCCACTGGAGTGTTGTCTGAGCACGTTCTTCAACAGAAGAGATTAGACATGAGGACAATTTTGACCTTTTGTACAAAGCAGTTAATATGACCAATATCACAGATAGATTTAAATAGGGACCTAGAAATAATGCAGAATCTTGAATATTATATATTAAATACATTGAACATTTACTTTCTTTGTTTTATATATTTCAAAATTCTAAAACCTTCTGTTTATTTTCTATTTTAAATGACAAAAAAAAAAAAGAGATTTATGTTGTCTCAGACTTTTGGACTGTAAATAGTAGTAGTTATATTAAAAAAAAATGATTTGATCACTTTGACCCATCAGAACATAAGAGTTCATGTCACACCAATTCTTAATAAGAATCATGACAACTAAGCACATTAATTTGACATCTACCAGATAAATAAGATGACATCATATTCAGTACTGTGCAAAAGTTTTAGGCACATGCAAACGAAGAGCAAAGATGCCTTAATGAAATTAAATGTTTCTACAGGTGCATCTCAATAAATTAGAATGTCGTGGAAAAGTTCATTTATTTCAGTAATTCAACTCAAATTGTGAAACTCGTGTATTAAATAAATTCAATGCACACAGACTGAAGTAGTTTAAGTCTTTGGTTCTTTTAATTGTGATGATTTTGGCTCACATTTAACAAAAACCCACCAATTCACTATCTCAACAAATTAGAATATGGTGACATGCCAATCAACTAATCAACTCAAAACACCTGCAAAGGTTTCCTGAGCCTTCAAAATGGTCTCTCAGTTTGGTTCACTAGGTAAGCCACAAACATTCATTGCCAAAGAAGCTGGCTGTTCACAGAGTGCTGTATCCAAGCATGTTAACAGAAAGTTGAGTGGAAGGAAAAAGTGTGGAAGAAAAAGATGTATAACCAACTGAGAGAACCACAGCCTTATGAGGATTGTCAAGCAAAATCGATTCAAGAATTTGAGTGAACTTCACAAGGAATGGACTGAGGCTGGGGTCAAGGCATCAAGAGCCACCACACACAGACATGTCAAGGAATTTGGCTACAGTTGTCGTATTCCTCTTGTTAAGCCACTCCTGAATCACAGACAACGTCAGAGGCGTCTTACCTGGACTAAGGAGAAGAAGAACTGGACTGTTGCCCAGTGGTCCAAAGTCCTCTTTTCAGATGAGAGCAACTTTTGTATTTCATTCAGAAACCAAGGTCCTAGAGTCTGGAGGAAGGGTGGAGAAGCTCATAGCCCAAGTTGCTTGAAGTCCAGTGTTAAGTTTCCACAGTCTGTGATGATGCGGGGTGCAATGTCATCTGCTGGTGTTGGTCCATTGTGTTTTTTGAAAACCAAAGTCACTGCACCCGTTTACCAAGAAATTTTGGAGCACTTCATGCTTCCTTCTGCTGACCAGCTTTCTGAAGATGCTGATTTCATTTTCCAGCAGGATTTGGCACCTGCCCGCACTGCCAAAAGCACCAAAAGTTGGTTAAATGACCATGGTGTTGGTGTGCTTGACTGGCCAGCAAACTCACCACACCTGAACCCCATAGAGAATCTATGGGGTATTGTCAAGAGGAAAATGAGAAACAAGAGACCAAAAAATGCAGATGAGCTGAAGGCCACTGTCAAAGAAACCTGGGCTTCCATACCACCGCAGCAGTGCCACAAACTGATCACCTCCATGCCACGCCGAATTGAGGCAGTAATTAAAGCAAAAGGAGCCCCTACCAAGTATTGAGTACATGTACAGTAAATGAACATACTTTCCAGAAGGCCAACAATTTACTAAAAATGTTTTTTTTTTATTGGTCTTATGAAGTATTCTAATTTGTTGAGATAGTGAATTGGTGGGTTTTTGTTAAATGTGAGCCAAAATCATCACAATTAAAAGAACCAGAGATTTAAACTACTTCAGTCTGTGTGCATTGAATTTATTTAATACACGAGTTTCACAATTTGAGTTGAATTACTGAAATAAATGAACTTTTTCATGACATTCTAATTTATTGAGATGCACCTGTACATTGTAAACAATTCTGTAAAGAGCAGTAAACAATAGTAAATAAAACAAAGTCAATATTTGGTGTGACAAAAAAAAATAAAAATAGTAGTCTCCGGTACAATTAGTACAGTTTTATAAAGAAATTGGCTGTAAAGTTTTATTGAGCATCTTGCAGAACCAGACACAGTTCTTCTGGAGACTTTGATTTTTGCACTCGCTTCTTATTTTTGCAGCAAAACCCAGCAGCCTTCATTGTGTTTTTTGTCTGAAAAGTGTCTCTTACGTAATATGCTGCTTTCTTTAATGACATACAAACATTTTTCTTTAACATTTAATTTTGTGCTAGAAAACTAATGTTTGGGAATCTAAAATGTTTTTGTACTAAAAGTACAAAAAAAAAGTACAAAGTTTGTACTAAAAAACTAGGGTGGATAAAACACAGTACTTCAGTGTGTGTGTGCGCGCGCGCACACACACACACACACACAAAGAAACACGGTAGTTTAAATACATGAAACCAATGAGACTCAAACACAAGACACCTGAGACACATTAGAACATAACCAATGACAACATAGGGGCGGAGACAAGACATGAACCAAAACAAAAACACACGTGGCAAAGTAAACAAAGCAAAAGTCACTGAATGCGGAAGTGCGCTGCTCGCACGCTTCGGTGATCAGCGCGAGGGGGAATCGTAACAATTGCTGTGTGCCGTTATGATGTGAGACCTCCTCAAAGTTCAACTCTTAATCTTCCATGTTTAAAGGCATCTTTATATTTTTTTTACTCTTCAACAGTGATTCAAATTAAATGTAAGAAGGTTAATGTTTTATTATTTAAAAAAAAAAAAAAACCCTCAAGTAAAAGCACTATGCTTTAACTATACTCAAAAGGTACCATTACAATACTCAAACTGTCATTGACTGGAGGAGGAGGTGGATGCAAGTGCAGATAATTTATTGTATAAACTAAATTTTAATTAGATAAATAAATACAAATAATGCAACGTCAGGTATAAACTGTCAGATACGGAGACTTAGCTAGATTTGCTAGTCGGATATTTCATGAGAATACTCACCCTCAAAGTTGTCGATGTGACTCGAAATATATAATTTGAAGCCCTTCTCCTTCTTACTGTTGGGTGTAACAGCTGACTGCCTCACAACACGATTAACGTCATGCTCTTGTAAACAGCGAGTGTAATATATCATACTCTCCTGAGCTTCACACAGTTAGTGAAGTCAGTAGCGAAAACGGCTTCCAGCACGGCACCGGATGTAACTGATCTGGCTGAGACCAAACGCAGAAGCGATCGTGCATAGAGTCCATTTGGTACTCGCACGATAAGGTGGCTTTCTGTGCGTGCGTTTCAAGTTCATTAATTTTTATCTTAATTTTATGTTTGTTTTTTTTTTTATCTTTCTTTTCATGTTACACATGACGTGGACTCGACTGTACTTGTTATTATTAATTATTAATGTGGAATTATTAGAATAGACAAGGGATTATTATTATTATTATTATTATTATTATTATTATTATTATTATTATTATTATTATTATTATTATAACAGCAGAGAAGGAATAAATCTGAAATGGGATGGTGTGATTGGTCATGTGTCCACATACTTTTGGTCATATTGTGTATTTTGAGGAGTAATCAGATGTATATGGTCTCACTGTAAAATGGCTGTTACTGCTGCCATTCCCGGAGATGCCACAGTCATTACTCACTAATGACTATTTTATCGCTTGTGAACGGTTGAAATTGCCTTCATTGCCTCACTCACTTTGTGTAGGCGGGCAGTAATAATTTTCTTTCCATTGTTTGTTTTAAGAAGCTTTATAGGAGTTTGTGTATTTTGGCCTGTTAGTTAGCATAATAGTGAAATCACGATTACTTTAGACTGGGATATAAATGTACAGATGGAGAAAGAGAAATTTGGTCTCTGTCTGAGTTACACTGCCTTCAAAACCTAGAATTTACACCCGGATGTCCATTCATAGGTGCTTCACACATCCATTATTATTCAACTAGGTAATTATTCTTTGGTCAATAAATTAGGGATCCGCTATGTACAATCCCCAAAAAGTATAAAGACAAGGTATTTGATGTTTTACCTAATCAGCTGCATTTTTTTAAAGATAAACCTTTATTTTGAAACTGATGCCTGCAACACGTTCCAAAAATGTTGGGATGGGGCAAAAGCGACTAATAGGACTAATAGCGATGGGACAAGTTGAAATAAGAAGGTGACGTGAAACAGGTGAGGCAATCGTCTAATCATAGTATATAAGGAGACTCCGAAAAAGGCCTAGTTCTTCAAGAGCAAGGATGGGTCGAGGCTCGCCAATCTGCCAACATAACAGTTGCGCAGCTGAAGAAATGCATAATGGATGAAAGGGGGAAAATTCCGCTTGCTAAACTTAACCAACTGGTGTCTTCAGTGCCCAAACGCTTAATAAGTGTTATTAAAAGAAAAGGTGATGTTACACAGCGCTAAACAGTCGACTATCCCCACTTTTTTGGAGTGTGTTGCAGTCATCAGATTTGAAATGAGTGTATATTTTCAAAAATAAATTAAATTCACAAAGTAAAACATCAAATAATGTGTTTTCAATATAGTACAGGGTGAATTGAATTTTCAAATGACTCTTTTTTTTCTTTTTTTTTCTTTTTTTCTGCATTTTCCATATTGTCCCAACTTTTTCGGAATTGGGGTTGTATTTCACAAATCATAGAGAGGGGTTTTCAATCATTTGTTGAGCAGTAAGACTCAACACAAATGCAGGATATGCTAAATGTGTTTGAATGAACTGAAATCATAGAAACCTTAGATCTTTAATCATGCTGAAGGCTTGATTGTGCAGTAAAGTTAGTGACTCTTGTGCTTCACAATTTACTGGGGCAAGACAACATTTTCACTTGATGGATATGTGCACTCTGGGGTGCATTCTCTTTTTTTCCAAGACCTGAAATGATTTTTTCCTCCAAAATAGAAAAGAACATCTAATAAATGGTTTACGTAGTCAAAATATGAAGGATCTAAAGATTTTCTGTGTAGCAGATTGCTATTAGAGGAAACAAATGTTGTCAGTATAATGGTTATGGAATCCTCCTCAGTTCTTGAACATATTAAATAAAATTCCACTACCAGTATATGGAAATTTACAAAAAACAATGAGTGCAATGAATAGAAATTAGAAATATCAGGATGCCTTAAGGTTTTAAAAAAATAGCCAAAAAATTAACAATTTAACATCAATGTTTTGTTCCAACACGGATCTTGGAATCAATACCTGAGCAAGTGGCAGGCAAAAAGTGCGGTGTAAGACATAAACAGCTCTTGACATCGTAAATGTAATTTTCCTTAAGGGACAGAAAGAAATGAATTCAAATACTTGTTCAACATCTGGCAGTGTCATCTGGCCCCAAGGTCAGTGTGACAATCGTGTGGAAAAACTGTCTCATAAGTGTGTTGTAAATCTTAAAAATGTGAAGAAAGACAAATCAGAAGAGATTATACTGTGTTAAAGACTATAATGCATATAATAATTATAATACTATAATTCCTCCGGGTTCTCCGGTTTCCTCCCACCTCCCCAAAACATGCATGTAAGTGCATTGGCTACACTAAATCAGTGTGTGAATGTGTGTGTGGGTGTGCATGGTGCCCTGCGAATTATGCCCTGTATATTCCCACCTCACTCCCAGAGTTCCCGGGATAGGCTCCAGATCCCCTGTGACCCTGAACGGGATAAAGCACTTACTGCAATTGAATGAACGAAAAAAGCTATTTCAAGTTCAGGGTGACTCTTAAGGATGTGGAGCAATCTGAACACAAAAAATGCAGAGAGCGAGCCAAAAACTGTCCACAACTGATTAATAATCCTCAGAGGTAATCTCCTAAAGGGACAGGAGAAATTCAGTCAGGTACTTTTTCACTATCTGGCACTGGAGTTATTTGGCACCGAATTCAGTGATTTCACTGCAAGAAGAAGTCTTATGAGAAATGATTGTTTACTTTGTGAATGATATTGCAGTGCATTAAAACTATAAATCATGATGATGAGAGGAACAAAATTTAATGAATTCAAATTTGCACGTTTTGATTGAGGTGACACCTGAGAATATAGTTGCTGCCTCACAGTTCTGGGTTTTGATCCTGAGTCTGTATGAATGTTCTCTCCAAGCTTTCTTCTCACCTCTTATAAACAAGCCAGTAGGTTAATTGGCTAATCTAAATTGCCCCTAGATGTTTATGAGCGTGCAAATGTGTATATGTACTGTATGTGTGTGTGTGTGTGTGTGTGTGTGTGTGTGTGTGTGTGTGTGTGTGTGTGTGTGATGCCCTGTGATAGACTAGCATCCTGTCTGTCCATGGAATATCCCCCTGGGGTAGACTCCAGATCTACCGTGACCCTGACCATGAGAAAGAGGTTATGAATGATTTTGAATTCTCAACAGCATGGCAGAACAAAGGTTGGCTAGAAATATACAGTCAAAAAATAAAAATAAAAAATCTTCTCATGGAAATTGCTTTCTTATCATCTTCTTATCAATCATCTTATGGAAATTTGGACAAGCAAACATTTGATCATCTTTGAAACCGTGCCTACTAATAAAGTTGATATACTCGAACAAAACCACAAGGAAAAATAGATTTTTCCATTATTTATTCAACAGAAATATCAATAGATGTGATATTTGTCTGTGGAAAAAGTAAGTACACCCTTGGCCTCAGAAGCTAGTATTGCCTCCTTTTACAGAAATAACTTCTTGTAGGTGTTTTGCATAATTGTCCATCAGGCTTGCTGGAATTTTTGACCACACTTCCATGCAATATTCTTTCAGCTGCAAGACAGTTGCAGGGTTTTCTTGCATGTACTGCCCGTTTCAAATCCCCCCCCACAACATTTCACTCCCTAAGCAGGTTCTAATCACTGGCAGCCAATCTTGAACACCTGATTCTAATTTTATGGATTTGAAGGTGTGATAAATGTAGGGGTGTACTTACTTTTTCCAGGTGACTGATCTGTTTGTTTTTTGTTAATTGAAATTGAATTAACATTAAAAATGTAAATTTTATGTGTCATTTCATAGTGTCATTTGATAGACCTTTATTAATAAGCATAGAGGATCAAATGTTTTCTTGTCCAAATGTAAAAAAAACAAAAACAAAACAAAACAACAATTTCCATGGGGTGTATTATTTTTTCACATGACTGTATGGATTGACATCTGCAGGCTTCTATGAAGAACAGACACAGCTCAGCTATGGTTGCCATGTAAATCAGCCAGAGCTGTAGGGCATTTATAGTGAAAATAAATTGAAATGATGAATGCTGCTAAATCCAAAAATATTCATTGTGATTCATTATTCTGCACTTCTGGGAAAACAACTGATTGCGATATAATGGCAATAATACAATTTCATTTGTGTGGCCAAACAAATCTCTCAGGTGGCCTTTTATTATTATTTGGCGTGACACTGTAGTTCTTGGTTGTTTCCTGTTTAAAAAAAACCCATCACAATTTAAATGTTAGGTCAATGAGAGAAAAGGTCACGGTGGTGCCTCGAATAATGTCTCAAACGTCACGGTAAGCTGGGTAGAAGCCCAACAGTATGCAGATGGCGTGATTTAAACCACTTCAATGTTTCCCACATGCTGTTGTCATGCTCTTGCATATATATTGTTGAATACTATATGACAATTTCCTTGTGCAGTACATAAAAAATGTGCTTGGCAAAATAAAGTGATTCTGATTCTGATGCAATAACTGTTTTAGCAAATCAGCAGGACACACAACCACCCTAGATCTGCTGACCTTTAACCCATAGATCACCTGTTTGATGCCCCGAATCACAGATTTAATTGTTGAACTGATGTTTTCTTGTTGTTATTTTTCTATATACAGTATATATATATATATATATATATAATATTAAATATTAAATAAATACCTTTCTGAAACATATTGTTGAAAGTTTGCTTTTCTTCTTAAAAATCAAAGATTAGGAGATTGAAATGCTTGAATAAATCTCTCATTCGAGTTTTGCCAAGACAGCATACAGGGAACAAGCAAAGTACAAAACTGAAAGGATTTAAATATCATTTAGTAATACTTTCAGAATATGAAAAAGCAAAATACTTGCTCTGCCAGGGTCTATTCCTTCTGTCATTTATTACATCAATAGTTTATGCAGTTTTTGCCTAAATGAGGACATATCTTGGAATTATGGTTTCCATTAGCAGGAATTTCTCTCGCTCATGCATGCTAGTTTCATAACACTTTGTACTTGTGAAAAAATGCACTCTTAAGTTCTGTATCTAATGTGTAAACAGGGGGCTAAATTTAAAATTTGCCATACAATTTAAGAGGATTCTCATTAATAAAGACACCTAATTCTCTGCCTGTGCTTTGCAAAGACAAATGTAATTAGCATTGATTATAAGCCAATCAAATCCCATTCTTCAGACATGCTGCGACGCACTAATGGGCAAAATTTAATGAATTTAATAGTATGAATATGAGTTTTAATTGCTGCACTAGGGGGGAAAAAATCAGCTAAAGAGAGTGAAATGTTCCTGAGAGACAAAAATCATTTCCTGTTTTTCCCCCTACAAGATGCCTGCGCTAAATGTTTGAATGAGCCCTTAAAGGGGTTGAAACACATCAGTATATAATCACAGCGCACACAGAATTCTATTTCGTCGCCTTTTGGTACTTGAGCTTTTTATATCTTTTGCCCATATTTCTGAAAAAAAAAAAAGAAAGAAAAAGTTTCCTCCACAAGACTGGGTTTTCCACAAGACTGAAATCTGTCCTAATGTGACAAAAAAAAAAAGGCTTTGTTATACGGAAAACGTTGCGAGATGACTTACAAAGACTGGACTTTGTATTTCTTATGAGACTCACTATTGACTTTTTTTTAATCAACCGTTAGATACAAATTAAATTACACTGTTCTTAGTCTCCTTGTTACAGCTGCAAGGTTGAACTGGAATAAGCATGCTACACCAGATTGAATTGTATGACATTTGTCATTTAATATGTAAAATATGTAATCACAGTCAAGCACAATTCATTTACACAAACAAGACTATTGTAAACAGTGCAAAGTATAGCTTATATATTCCGATTCTGCTGCTAATATCCCGTATACAACTACAGCTGGTAAACCTACAAAAATTTATCAACTAACACTGACTCGAACATTTACATATTTTATATGATGTCCAGAAAACATGCCCATAGTGGACAGTGTAACCATATTGTAGCTTTTAGGATCTTTTCACCATGGATTAAATTATGTAGTCTTTGCTAGCTCTATTTTGACTAAAATGATTAGTCATCTATGCACACTTGTGTCCGTGGTGGCACCACAAGATGATGAGTTTAAAATACGTGTTGCTAAATCATAATTCATGTCCAATGCACACTGACAGTTTTCCATTTTTTAACAACTAAAATATGAGAGGGGAGTAAAGTAATTATAGGTAATGCTCTTAGTTAATCATGCTCACATCAAAACCTTCCCACACACCCAGTTCCATGGCCATATTTCATTGAATGCTGAAGACTAAACTTCAGCCATTTTATATCACAGGTGATAAGTTCTCTATCGACAGGCTCTTGAGGTCAGGTGTGCTCCTAGACTCTATCCTTTCAGACAGGCTTTGAAGAGACAGCATCTGGTTGAAGTCCCCAACACTTGTGTTTGAGCACCAATCTGAGAGTGTTTCCTCAGACACCTGAGCCCTGGTCCCCTGCCTCTGGCTGGATGTCTGTCGCTTAAAAAGGAGCAGTCTTGGTAGCTTGGTGGAGCTTGAAGTGCTGAGGAGAGACAGCATCCGTTGGTTGTACTTGGACTTGATTAGCTTGGCAGAGCGGTGAAGATCCCCCAGGAAACAGTAGCAGATGGGGTTGAGGCTAGAATTGGTGAGACCCAGCCACTGGGCGAATGGCCGAGTCTGTAGGATCCAGTGTGGGGGATGCATCTCATGGTCAATTAAAATATCAGTCACATACAGGGGCAGCCAGGAGACGGCAAAGAGTAGAACCAGGGTGACCACCACCTTCGCAATCTTCTTCCGCATCTTCAAACATGAAGCATACATCACCTGACTGTGAGGGTCAAAGTCGCTGAAATGCCGTGACGCCCTCCAGAGCTTCCGCCCTGTAAGGAAGCTGATGGTCAGGTTAAAAGCCACAGGTATGCAGTAGAGCATGATGAAGAGGAGCACGTTATAAACCTGCTTGAGCTTCATCTGTGGCCACAGCTCTCTGCAGACAGGAACTGCAATATTTATCAAACAGATCTCATCCAACTTGATCATGAAAAGAAGAGGAGAACAGATGCTGGAGCTCAGAATCCACACAATGCTGATGGTAACGTAAATCTTTCTCTGGGTGAAGTAGGAGCGGGCATTCAGTGGGCTGTGGACACTGTAATACCTGTTCACGCTGATGACCGTTAGGCTGAGTACGCTGGCTGACACAGAGACTGCCTGGATGAAGGGCACCGCCCTGCAGAGCAGATCCCCATACACCCAGGCTGTGTAGATGGTATGGCCCAGGGTGATGGGCATGCAGATGCAGACTACCATCAGGTCACAGACAGCCAGGTTGATCAGTAAACTCTTTGTAGCACTGACGCTCTGCACCTTCCTGTTTCTCTGGCTGGTGAGCATCCGAATGGCCGTGAGGTTCCCCAAGAAGCCAACCAAAAACGACAGGGAGTACATTACAGTCAGGGAGATAGTGGTTGGCTCTTGGATGGTCAATAATAACGTTCTTTCCAGTTCTCTGTTCTGGTGAGGGAACAAATCACTGCTCTCCGATCTGATGTACGAGCCATTTATTGACAACATCGGAGCATGGAAATTGAATTCAGAGCAATTCATCTTTAAGTTTTAATCAAGCACAAAATTAATCTCCACGCATCTCCGAGTGCTCAAGCTTGTGGCAGGCTGAGAAGGTACAACTGCAGCTTCAAATTTTGAATTACCAACAAGCCTCAGTACACGTTGCTGTTGCCTTCCATCATTTCATCTCCTGGCAAGTATACTGAAAGGAACCTTTCCACAATTTATCCAGCTGCCCTACAATAAACCAAGATGTTAGATGATACACTTTTAACACCTGTTTACTGAAAATGTGTGCAGTTGCATGCAATAGTGACTGGAATGCTGCCTGTGGAGTAGCACAGGGGTGCTTTTCCCAGTGATCACTCATGATGCTTCAAATCAGTAGCGTATAAAGCAACAATGTTTTTCCCAGATATATGGGAGATAGAAACAAGACTACTTTTGAAAAGCAACTTTTGCAATGCTTTCCCTCAATGGATGTGCATCACAGAAATTAAAATGACACACAGCCACTTTTAATTAAGGTGTTTGTTAGAAAAGTGAACACGTACCATGATGACTGCAGGAAATGTTTCTGGTAAGAGGTGCATTGCTGGTCCCGTTTTTCTCCATGTTGTAGTCTCCTGAGAAAGGATTATTTCTACGTGCGACCCCCGTATGCCATGGTTGAATTATGCATGCTTTCCTTCTAGAGAACACTCACTGCTGCTGAAAGTAATGCATCTGACTGTCTGCGCGCACGCCTCTCTCTCTCCCTCTCTCAGTGTGTGTGTGTGTGTGTGTGTGTGTGTGTGTGTGTGTGTGTGTGTGTGTGTGTGTGTGTGTGTGTGTCTCAAGCTGCTAATGCGCCTGTGCAACTCACTGAGATGAAGCTCCATGAGTCATGTTTATATTCTTATTTTTTCATTCATTTTGCAGGTATTCATTGATTTTTTTATTCATTCTTTTAAGAAAATGTTATTCATTTGTCTTAAGAATTATTTCCAATTCTAATGCCAAAGATTTAACAAATGCCACAAATAAAAAAATAAAAAAAAGGCACAAGGAGCAGACTACATTACATCAAATCACACAATTATATGAATTTGAATATATATTAATATGAAATGGCCATCTGTTATCAGTTACAACAAAATCTGTAGTTTTTATTAACTCTTATGGTGCTAAAGATACATGACCAAAGGTATGTGGACAACTGACTGCCACACCCATACGTCCTTGTTGAACATCCCATTCCAGATTTAGTCCCCCCTCTAATAACCTCCATTCTTCTAGGAAGACTTTCCACTGGATTTTGAAGCATGGCTGTGGGGATTTGTGTTCATTCAGCTACAAGAGCTTTAGTGAGATCAGGCACTGATGTTAGGTGAGGAGGTCTGGGGTGCAGTTGGTGTTCCAGTTCATCCCAAAGGTGTTCAGTGGGGTTGAGGTCAGGGATCTATGCAGGATACTCGAGTTCTTCCACTCCAACCTTCTCAAACCATGTCATTATGGAGCTCACTTTGTGCACAGGGGCATTGTCATGCTGGAACAGGTTTGGGCAGGCCCGGACTGGGACATAATTTCAGGCCGGGAGTCTCACACTCATCCAGGCCACCCCATGCACCAACAACAAATTTTTAAATCACCAACAACCCTATTTTTTTTTTCCTAAATTCAATTTATTACACACAGTATGGCCAGCCCATAAAAACATAAACAAGCAACCTAGAGGTAGTGAAGCAGACCTAATTTACAGTGCCCTCCACTAATATTGGCACCCTTGGTAAATATGAGCAAAGAAGGCTGTGAAAAATTGTCTTTATTGTTTAATAACAATCTTTGATCTTTTTGATCTTTTGTTCAAACAATTCACAAAAATATTCTGCTCTCATGGATAACAACAATTACAAACACAACACAGGTTTATCAAAAAAAAATCTTTGTTAAATATAGGTGTGCAACAATTATTGGCACCCTTTAGTCAATACTTTGCGCTACCTCCCTTTGCCAAGATAACAGCTCTGAGTCTTCTCCTATAATGCCTGATGAGGTTGGAGAATACATGGCAAGGGATCTGAGACCATTCCTCCATACAGAATCTCGCCAGATCCTTCAAATTTCAAGGTCCACGCTGGTGGACTCTCCTCTTCAGTTCACCCCACAGGTTTTCTATGGGTTTCAAGTCAGGGGACTGGGATGGCCATGGCAGGACCTTGATTTTGTGGTCAGTAAACCATTTTTGTGTTGATTTTGATGTATGTTTTGGATCATTGTCCTGCTGGAAGATCCAACCATGGCCAAAAATATGCTTTATGGCAGAGGCAGTCAGGTTTTCATTTAATATCTGTTAATTTTATATTATATCTGTTATTTTCTATATTTGATAGAGTCCATGATGCCTTGTATCCTAACAATATGTGCAGGTCCTCTGGCAGAAAAAGAGCCCCAAATCATTAAAGAGCCACCACCATACGCAACTAACTTCTGCAATTCTCCAGCTGTGATCCTTTCAGACTTTTAGGCCACTCAAACCATCCTCTTCACGGTGCGTTGAGACAATGTAGACACACGTCCAATTCCAGGTTGATTCATAACATTTCATAACATAACATTTCCAGTTGATTGGAACTTCTTAATTATTGCCCTCATGGTGGAAATGGGCATTTTCAATGCTTGTGCTATTTTCCTATAGCCACTTCCCATTTTGTGAAGCTCAACAACCTTTTGCTGCACATCACAGCTATATTCCTTGGTCTTACCCATTTTTATGAATGACTAAGGGAATTTGGCCTATGTGTTACCTCATATTTATACCTCTGTGAAACAGGAAGTCACGGTTGAACAATTTTCTGTTCCTAGTCACCCAGGTGTACTATAAAAAAATGTAAAATATCAATGGAATATACTTCAAAAATATTTTTCTCATATGAATTCATAGGGGTGCCAATAATTGTTCCACACCTATATTTAACAAAGATGTATATTTTTTGGATAAACTTGTTTTATGTTTGCAGTTGTTTGATATCCATGAGAGCATAGTATTTTTGTGAATTTTTTGAACAAAAGATCAAAAGGTTAAACAATAAACACAATTTTTCCACAGCCTTCTTTGCTCATATTTACCAAGGGTACCAATATTAGTGGAGGGCACTGTACATCAGCTTACATGGGTATGCCAAGCATCTAATAAACACCAGAAGTGCAAAGCTGCCAGTAACTCTCTACTTCTCACTCACAAAAGTACATTAAATGCAGAAGAGAGGTAAACAAAATATTTTTTTTTTTTTTCCATTTTGCAAGTACCTGTCACTTCTTTACAAGGTCTACTACTATGAACAGAACTGTCTCCACCTTGTTGGAAAGCAACAACTTTTTAACCTCACTGTACAGAATCACAGTAATTAATCTAAATTACTTTTAGTTAAAATTAAAGTATCATATTAGGGCAATTTTTTAAAACTAAAAATACATAAAATACCTTAGATTTAACCATAATATATTTCATACAAATATATTAAAGCATATTTAATTTATCTTATTTTACCTGTCATCTCAGGTTGACCCTGAAGTGTGGCCCCTGCACCAAAGCTAGTGCCGGGTTCACTCTTTCTACCTTACTGTGAAAAACAGGAGAAAAAATGTTTTTATTTCAACCTCACATATGGGCAGACATAATTTTCTAAATTGCCTAAATACTATATGTTAGTACAATAATAACTACATCATGACAATATATTTTTAGAAAAATCCTAATATTGAACATGATGTTGCCTTTTAGGACTCATAGCTTGAAAAAGTGTTGTTTTTGTTGTTGTTGTTGCTGTTGTTTGCCCTAGCTGTACTTGCAATTTCAACATTTAAAATAACAAATCTGAGGGCTCCCTAAATGTACTGTACATAAATTTGGATATTTGTCTGCTAAATTACTTTGTATTATAAGTATACAGTAGATAATGCTGTCCTTTAGCATATTTTGAGTGATGATAGTAATAGTGCTAACGTTTGCTAGTAGTGAAAATGTGGTTAATACTTGATTAGCTAAGTTAGCGAACACAAAGCTACAGTATTGACAGATGAGACTGAGCTGCACTTGAAGCCCTGAACAGGTCAGTAATTTTGCTACATTTCACTGCGTCTTCTTGGAGGGCTTTCTTTTTGTGTGCCCTTTCCCTCTCTGCTCCGCCTGACCACCTCATCTCCATCCTCGCTCTGTGCAGTGATGACTCTGTTCGAAACTGTTCGCTGGAGGTGAGGCAAATGGTAGCATTGCAAGTCAAGACTAACAGATTCATGATTTATTATCAATGCCAAATTCGGAAAGGATCACTTGAGTACATCGGACACGCAATAATATAAAATAATAATGATTGATCGATCGATTGATTGATTAAACACACAAACAAATAGCAGGGCAGCTGGCCAACTCAATCGTCAGTCCACTGGGAATTCTCCTGGTGCTCCCGATGGCCAGTCCGGGCCTGGGTTTGGGCCTCTTAGTTCCAGTGAAGAGAAATCTTAATGCTACAGCATAAAAAAAAACATTCTAGACAATTGTATGCTTCCAACTTTGTGGTAACAGATTCAGGAAAGTTCACATATAAGTGTAATGGTCAGGTGTCCACATACTGTATGTACTTTTGTCCATATAGTGTAGATGGCACTTTCATATTAGGTGCAACCCTTTTAAATGCTGGGACTCTCAGAGAATCAGAGAAAAAATAATTCAAAGTTTGTATTTAAGCAAAACATTCAAGAATGGATTGTACTGATCGTCACATTTATACCTACGTCTTTCATTACCACCTTGTCACCTAGTGTTTATTGATCTTGGGGAAGGTGTTCGTGAATGAATATTTTATCATACACAGTGATGTTTTTCCTTTGGCATTTTGATATCTTAATGCGATATGAATTATGATGTAATATTCTCATATTGCTCTTGTGTAAATATTTTAAGCAACCGTTTAGCACTAATTATAATGTGTTAATGCACCGGACAATTCTGGTTACATTTGAGACAATTATTATTCACACAGGAAGAGTTGGCTCCAAAGGGATAATCACATTATTCATTATTTAATTCCTAAAATTATCAGCACAGAACATAAGACAGACAATAATCCACTGTAAACAAGCAAAGGCTCATTTCAGTTTATTCTTCCCAGACGGAAGATGTAAGCCTCCATTCCTCCACCATTTTAGTAAAAATGTTTCTTGGCGATCTCCACAGAGGAGATGTTGATGTCATTCACCACCTGGACTTTAGTGATGGCTTTCAGGTCCTTGACACGATGCTTATACTGCATGATCTTTGTGTCGTCCATGTAAACGTGGAAGCTGTCATCGTCTGAGTCAATTTCGATCTGTTGGGAGTAAAATGGAGAGAGAAAAAAAACTGCGCTCAGTTTCTATAAGGACCTTATACATGTATATACAGTACATGGTATGGTGATCGAGACAGATTCCTTTCACCTGAAAATGCTCGTTGGTGTAAAATGGGAAGCTGGAGCATCTCTCTTCCGTCCCCCATTGGTTTGCAAGGAAGGAGTTACAGACTATTTGTGAATCAGTGAAGCGTGGGTTGAAATGAAAGGCTATTCTGTTGTCCTGATCACACAGGAAATTGATCTCAAACCTTGGTGAGTAAGAAAGACACATTAGTGATGGTGTAGGGATAATTTAGGAGTCAGAGGCAGTTGGATCGGGAGCAATCTGGCTGATGGGACCTGGTCAACTGTGTCAGTTTAGATATACCAGCAATAATGAACCACCAGCTGTGCTTCACTGGTCCCGCATTTCCCGCGCGCTCACTGACAATTTAGCACGGAAGAGATTACAGGCAACAATCTCGAATTCCAGCTTGGCCTGTGCTTTCTATTAGGCTATGAAGATCTGTACATAAAAAATGTACAGCATAAGGACCATTCTCAGAGGAAAGCCATTCTTCCAACACTAAATGCATTGTCACATGTATTCCTGACCCATTAGTGTCCCAAATGCAGCTTTGTAGTGATGCTTGTTTGTGTAATTGTCTTTGGGGATTGTCTACGTCTAGGGTGATAAATAGGGTCTCTCTCACCAGGCATGATGAATTACGAACTCCTCAGAGTTATTAACGTCTCATGTTCTTAAATGTATTCCTATTCTGGAAGGAGAACAGGAACTTTAGTGCATAACTTTCAGCAGGATTAAGAACTGTCTCTCTCTGAAATGTTGCTGCCTGTCTGCTTTGAGTTCACAGGAAATGGATTTATACACATGACTCATGTTTTTGTGTATTCTGCTTCTTCACTCAGAATCCAGTCCTTTCATATTCTCAGTGGTATTGACAGATATCCAATTATAGAATAAACATTTTATCAAATATCCTTAAAAGTTTCTGGAAAATAAATTATTTGCACTCTTGTGGGCACACCGCATATCGCAATGCTGGCAGTCACTTTCATCTAGTCATCCATACAGGGCAAAGAAAAATACATTCGGCATCATGACCCTGGAAAACTAATATCCACCACCCAAAAACTGTGCTTTCCAAATAATATTCTACCCTTTCCCTTTCTAGATTTCTCTACAGACTCGCAGAAAGGAAGTCATGTGTTTAGAAATGGGTCATTCCATCTCAATTGGTCCAATAATTGTAAAGTTGGTTGCTTGACCATTTTTAAATTTTCAAAACATTTTTTGAGTGATTTTTCTTTTCTATTTATTTATTTATTTATTTATTTATTTATTTTTTACTTGATTTAACTACGATGGCAATCTTTGTGTTATGGCACACAACAAAATTTGGTTACACAGCTGTTTACGTAAACCTCAATATCTTGCCTCAGGATGGTCCGAGCTCCTTGGGACAAAAACTGATCTCTAGAGCACATTACAAGGTACATGAACATATGTAAACATTTTGCATTCGTGTTGCTTAGACTTAGAACTTAAGTCCAAATGTAATGCTCGGGATCGCTCACAGTTCCACTTTTAGGGTCAATTTATAATGGAAAGGGTTTCGAGTCTCAGTCTTTAAGGGGTACCTAGGTAAGTATAGAGTGCATGCAGAATATTTCAGGTTTGAGACGTTGCAAGAAAGTGCAATTTAAAAAAAATTTCCATCACTTTCAGGTTGAATATCTCTGGTCCCCCACCAGAGATATTCAACCTGAAAGTGATGGAAATTTTTTTTTAACCAGACACGAACCTGAAATTTGACAGAAATAAGTCCTCTATAGTAGCATTCTGCTAGAATTTTAATCACTCAATAAAAATTAGGAAAATTAAAAACAGTCAAGCAACCTGCATTGGACCACTTGAGATAGAATGACCCAAATTTCTCTATTATCTTATGGTCAGGATCTCTGTGCTGGACTTACTTATTGGCTTCTGACCTAGGCTGTCCTTTTACGATGATGCTCCATCCTGGACACAGGCCATCAGGACAGGAAGCTTCAAACTGGAAGAATCAGGTGAAATTTTAAGATTTTTGACATAGACACAATGTGCAGTAGTTTGAACAGAGGCAGACTGCTGTAGAGCACACGTCTATAGTGTTCATGGTGTTCATCGTTTAATTAAAAGGTCTGAGTCATTGTAGAGGGATAAATGTGTTGAAGTTAATGTGCTTTTCAACAATTACGGAGATGCGTCCCATTTTTTAAAGGTTGTCGTAATGGTTTTCAATATAGTATGCTAATATGTGAAAAATGTAATTATGTGATGCAAAATGTAATTGTTTGTTTTGCAATATAATCAATGTCATGTGATTAGTCCAAGCACTGATTTCATTACATCAATGCGATTCAATGAAAGAAGCATATCCTTTTATTCTGAACACTAATCGAGCATGTTCCTTTAGCAACTTCCGTAGACAAAATGACTGATGGAAGGGTTTATTATTTAACATCTTCTGTGTCCGTTCTATCTACACATCAATGGATGGTTTGTGCTTTTAAACCCACTACTATTCAATAAAATCGATTCATGTTTAGACACTGAAAAGCTTTAATCATTTCAGATCATTTACACTGCTCTTTTAGATCAAGATCAAATGCTGCATGAGGGTTTTTTTTTTTAAATCATATTTGCACAGCAGAGGAGAAACATCAGAGCATGTGAACAAACTCAGGAACATTAACATATTAGTCCTATTGAGGTGAATACGAGGTTAGTATGAGGATTTGTTGGCGTCAGTGAAATCCGAGAGAGGTGACGCAGCTGCAGAAGAGTGATTTTTACGTCTCCAGTACCCGACACACAAAATTACTTGGGATAAGAGGGAGGTTTATAAACCAGCCGGGCTTGTGCACGCTTTCAAACTCTAAATTCAGGTCCTTACAGAGGCTCAGCAGGTGAAGTCAAGAGCTTTTATGAATGAGCTGCTGAATACATATCACCCAGCTTTATACTGTAAAGCTTTCGAACGCTATTCCCTTTCAAAGTAAACCAACGAGCTGCACATGACACTTATCCTTAAGGTGGAAAATGCATTTAATGTTCCCCTCCTACTTCCCTCTTCAAACTGTAAATTACAATGATCACAGGTAAACAGTCAGTAATGATGGGCTGTAGATAAATTCATTGAAATCACTGCGGCTTTCACACTGTTCTCAGTGATGCTGCCTGGAACACAATTTAACCTTTGTGCAGGACATAACCACAGGACTTAAGCTCCCCTAAGAGTCCCATCATGGTCCATCATGGTCCATCATGTGGAGAACCATCATTTCTGTAATGAATATGTATTTCATAAACATGTCCCCAGTGCATTGATTATTATCTGCATAAAGTCCAGGCATGCTATGCGATTCTCAGGCACGCCTAATGACGGACCTGCGCCGAGCAGGTAATCGAACTATGAACGACCAGCAAGGCTTGGAACAACAGAATGAGCTAATTTGCTTTGATTGTGTCTGCAGTCTATCTGTGTTTCTTACCCGTAATGCCATCTCATCCATGGTGTCTTGTGGCTCTGCGTATCGATCAGCTTTCCAGCAGAAGCTGGAAAGTAGGGGCGCGATTTAAAGAGAGAAGCGGCACCACGTGAGCCACGAGGTTCGCTGTGAGGTGGGCCTTTGTCTGAGCTGAGCTCTCTAAAAACAAACATATGTACACACACACAGTTACAACTAAATCTCTGTGTGCTCTAGACTCTTCACAGATCAGAGACCACATTGCACCACAGGGCTTAGATGTATTCTTGCGTCTGCTTTGAATAACTATCAGTTCTGCTCATATGCAACTTTAAAGGTAGTCTGTTCCAATATAACCATTTTAATACATTCATTTTCCCCTTATCAGATTTATTGCTAGGTATTCGATTATATTCCTGC
The DNA here is from genome assembly GCA_023630585.1 of Cranoglanis bouderius. Lineage (NCBI taxonomy): Eukaryota > Metazoa > Chordata > Actinopteri > Siluriformes > Cranoglanididae > Cranoglanis > Cranoglanis bouderius. Next base: position 17,637,333 of record CM042551.1, read on the forward strand.
ATACATCAGGGCCCAGGAAATAGAGTGGTAGCTAGGAGTTAATGAGCCATGAGTGCTCCTTTAAACAATGATTAAAAACCACTGCAGCGTTCACGCAGCAGCACTGTGCTCCATGTTTGTTCAGGTGACACATAGCATGCACTGTTATTTTACGTTGGACAATGCAATTTTGGTCAACACCTGTCCGCGCTTGTGAAGTGAAACTGCTTACGGACCCGAAAACGAGCGTCAATAATAGAGCTGATGAGTTGCATGCCATTCTATTTATATGAGTGAGCTATCAGATGTTAATCCTGGGGATTAGTTGATACGTGTGGGTGTCTGTTTTGGTTTCACAGCTCATCAGATTTGCCAGCCCTTTCGAATTTCCTGCCCGTGTCTGAACACAATGGCTGGGCCAAACTCCTCAGAGCTGCTTCTGCTTATGGGACAAAATGCTTGATATTTCTCCACCATCACAACAGCACATCCACCAGGTGCAGACTGTAATGACAGATATCATGGTGACTAGGAATAAAGACACTGCTCTTTTTTTTTTTAATCTATGAAGATGCCAAGCACACATTAAATAAGGTGAATCATCAGCACTCAGAACCCTGGTGTGAGACTATAACAGCATATAAATCAATGAAAAGCAGGACCTTTATCTGTGGACATGTGCTGTGGGTACAGAATGTACATTCCCTTCTTCAGTAAGATTTCAATAAGGTCTCTTACTCTCTCTGTGTGTGTGTGTGTGTGTGTGTGTGTGTGTGTGTGTGTGTGTGTGTGTGTGTATTTTGCTTTTCTGTTCACTATCCAGTCTCTTATCAGTATTGCAGTCTGAGACATGGCTGGTTTCGGCTGTGTGTGGATTCACAGCCGAAATCTGTTCCTGCATATGAGACGCTTGATTTTATCTCATCACAGTCCACAGATGTCACTAGGCTTCAATACCAACTACGCCAAAGCAACATGGCTGGCATATCAAGCAAATCTTCTTCTTTTCCTTTCGGCTGTTCCCTTCAGGGGTCGCCACAGCGAATCATCTGCCTCCATCTAGCCCTATCCCCTGCATCCTCTTCTCTCAGACCGACTACCTTCATGTCCTCCTTCACTACATCCATAAACCTCCTCTTTGGTCTTCCTCTCGGCCTCCTGCCTGGCAGCTCTAACCTCAGCATCCTTTTACCGATATATTCACTCTCCCTCCTCTGAACATGTCCAAACCATCTCAACCTGGCCTCTCTAACTTTGTCTCCAAAACATCTCACATGTGCTGTCCCCCTGATGTACTCATTCCTGATCCTATCCATCCTCGTCACTCCCAAAGAGAACCTCAACATCTTCAGCTCTGCTACCTCTAACTCTTCCTCCTGTCTTTTCCTCAGTGCAACTGTCTCCAAACCATACAACATCGCTGGTCTCACTACTGTCCTGTACACCTTTCCTTTCATTCTTGCTGGTACTCTTTTATCACACAACAGACCTGACACTTTTCTCCACCCATTCCAACCTGCCTGCACACGCTTCTTCACCTCTTTTCCACACTCCCCGTTGCTCTGGACTGTTGACCCTAAGTACTTAAAATCCTGCACCTTCTTTATCTCTTCTCCCTGTAACCTCACTGTTCCACTTGGATCCCTCTCATTCACACACATGTATTCTGTCTTGCTGCGACTAACCTTCATTCCTCTTCTCTCCAGAGCAAACCTCCACCTCTTTAGACTTTCCTCCACCTGCTCCCTGCTCTCACTACAGATCACAATGTCATCCGCAAACATCATAGTCCATGGAGATTCCTGTCTGAACTCATCTGTCAGCCTGTCCATCACCACCGCAAACAAGAAGGGGCTCAGAGTTGATCCTTGATGCAGTCCCACCTTCACCGTGAACTCCTCTGTCACACCTACCGCACACCTTACCACTGTCCTACTGCTCTCATACATATCCTGCACCACTCTAACATACTTCTCTGCCACTCCAGACCTCCTCATACAATACCACAGCTCCTCTCTTGGCACCCTGTCATATGCTTTCTCTAAATCTACAAAGACACAATGCAGCTCTTTCTGACCCTCTCTGTACTTCTCCGTCAACATTCTCAAAGCAAATATTGCATCTGTAGTGCTCTTTCTTGGCATGAAACCATACTGCTGCTCACAAATGCTCACTTCTCCCCCTAGCCTTGCTTCCACTACTCTTTCCCACAACTTCATTGTATGGCTCATCAGCTTAATACCTCTGTAGTTTCCACAACTCTGCACATCTCCCTTGTTCTTAAAAATCGGCACCAAAACACTTCTCCTCCATTCCTCAGGCATCCTCTCACTCTCTAAGACCTCGTTGAACAACCTAGTTAAAAACTCTACTGCCATCTCTCCTAGACACTTCCATACCTCCACTGGTATGTCATCAGGACCAACCGCCTTTCCTCTCTGCATCCTCTTCAAAGCTCTCCTAACTTCACCCTTGCTAATCCTTTCTACTTCCTGCTCAACAATATTTGCCTCTACTACTCTTCTCTCTCTGTCATTTTCCTCATTCATCAGTTCCTCAAAGTACTCCTTCCATCTTTCCCTCACCCTCCTGTCACCTGTCAACACATTTCCATCTCTATCTTTAATCACTCTAACCTGCTGCACACCCTTTCCATCTCTATCCCTCTGCCTCACCAACCGATACAAATCCCTCTCACCTTCCTTACTATCTAACCTTGCATACATGTCCTCATAAGCTTTCTGTTTGGCCTTTGCCACCTCTATCTTAACCTCGCGCTGCATCTCCCTATATTCCTGTCTACTTTCCTCCATACTCTCACTGTCCCACTTCTTCCTAGCTAACCTCTTCCTCTGGATACTCTCCTGAACTTCCTCATTCCACCACCAAGTCTCCTTGTCTTCTTTCCTCCTTCCAGATGACACAGCTAGCACCTTCCTACCTGTCTCCCTGATCGCTTTGGCTGTAGTAGTCCAGTCATCTGGAAGCTCCTCCTGACCACCTAAAGCCTGTCTCAACTCCTCCCTGAAAACCACACAGCACTCTTTCTTTTCCAACTTCAACCACTTTGTCCTCTGCTCTGCCTTTGCTCTCTTCATCTTCCTCACCACCAGAGTCATTTTACACACCACCACCCTATGCTGTCTAGCTACACTCTCTCCTACCACTACTTTGCAATTACTTATCTCCATCAGATTACAGTGTCTACATAATATATAGTCTACCTGTGTGCTCCTGCCACCACTCACCCTGTGTTCCTGCCTCTTCTGAAAGTACGTGTTCACCACAGCAATCTCCATACTTTTAGCAAAGTCTACCAACCTCTGTCCTTCTGGGTTCCTTACCTGAAGACCAAACCTGCCCATCACTTCCTCATCCCCACTATTCCCTTCACCAACATGTCCATTAAAGTCTGCCCCTATCACCACTCTCTCACATCTGGGAACACTCTGCATCACTTCCTCAAGCTCGCTCCAGAATTTGTCTTTCTCCTCTTGCTCACAACCTACTTGTGGAGTGTAAGCACTAACAACATTCAACATCACACCTTCAATTTCCAGCTTCAGACTCATCAACCTATCTGACACTCTCTGTATCTCATTTACCTCTTTCACAAACTCCTCCTTCAGGATCACTCCTACTCCATTTCTCTTCCTGTCCACCCCATGTTAAAACAGTTTAAACCCTGCTCCAATGCTTCTAGCCTTGCTCCCTTTCCACCTGGTCTCCTGGACACACAGAATGTCGACTTTCCTCCTCTGCATCATATCTACCAGCTCTCTGCCTTTACCTGTCATCGTACCAACATTCAAAGTCCCTACTTTCAGTCCTAAACTCCTGCCTTTCCTCTTCTCTCTCTGCCTACGGACACGCCTTCCTCCTCTAACACACCTTCCTCCTCTCCTTCTTCGACCAACAGTAGCCCAATTTCCACCAGTGCCCTGTAGGTCAATGGCACCGATGGCGGTCATTGTTAACCCGGGCCCCGACCGATCCGGTATGGAAGTCATGTTAGTGATTCGCATATTGAATTTGGCAAAAGTTTTACGTTGGATGCCCTTCCTGACACAGCCCTCTCTATTTGTCTGGGCTTGGGACCGGCACAAAAAGTACACTGGCTTGTGACCTCCTGTGGCTAGATTTGGCATATCAAGCAAATACTGGTAGCAAATACTGATACTGACAAAAAGCAGAAATAAAAATATTAAATATATCCATAGTTATGGATTGGGAAAATGGTGATACGGAGTGCCACAGGGGATTAAATTTCATCCACCAAAAACTGAAAATGACTTATTTAAATGCATACACTATAAAGAAAATACAATTAGCATATCGAATAGCACCAGGGCAGAGCTGACAGAATTCATACATTAACCAAGTCCTTGCATTTGCATCTACACCAAGCACATCAAAGTCCTAATAATATCAGCATGAATGCTAATATCGATACAAAATATTCTTAAATTTATTACAATAGCAATTAAAACAGAATTAGCAGTCTATGTGTTCATGTTATATTGTTCATCAGGTAACATTATACATACTTTTAAATATAAGCAAGGTCGAAGTTAAGATCTATGCAAATGCAATATATATAATTTTAAAAAAAAATGTTTTGCATGCCGTACAGAGCTGCGCAAAGGGAGAGTGGAAAAAGTGAGGATATCCAGTTTGGAGAATTAAACAAAATATTAGGATGAGCTTCACAGTTTGTTTTTTTTGTTCGTTTTTTTACAGGGATGCTAATGAATGTTAAATGAATGTTAAGACCACGGTAACAGAAATGAAAAGACCAACTTATGACAGTCAGTGACTCCCAACTCATTCAATATGTGCGTCACTGCTCCATATTTAAGGTCAAATCAAGTCGAATCAAATTTTATTCATCATACACACAAACCATACGACGTGCAGTGAAATGCTTTTTACGACTGTATAAACACAGCTCTGGATAAGAGCGTGACTGTAAATGCAAATTTACATAAAAACAGAATTTACTTACAATACACTGAAGTAGAAAATATATATACGTTAAAAATATATATACAGTACATGCATATATATATATATATATATATATATATATATATATATATATATATATATATATATATATATATATATATATATATATATATATATATATATATATATATATATATATATATATATATATATGTACAGTGCCCTCCACTGAGCAAAGAAGGCTGTGAAAAAAACACCAGAGGTGGTTTTGGCGCACACAGAGAGGTAGCCATCATGCCCCCGGTTAAATATGATGGTGGCTTTTTAATGTTTTGGGGCTGTTTTTTCTGCCAGAGGACCTGGACATTTTGTTAAGATACAAGGCATCGTGGACTCAACAGATATTAAATGAAAACCTGACTGCCTCTGCCAGAAAGCTTAAAATGGGCCGTGGTTGGATCTTCCAGCAGGACAATGATCCAAAACATACATCAAAATCAACACAAAAATGGTTTACTGATCACAAATCAAGGTCCTGCCCTGGCCATCCCAGTCCCCTGATTTGAAACCCATAGAAAACCTGTGGGGTGAACTGAAGAGGAGAGTCCACCAGCATGGACCTCGAAATTTGAAGGATCTGGAGAGATTCTGTATGGAGGAATGGTCTCAGATGCCTTGCCATGTATTCTCCGACCTCATCAGGCATTATAGGAGAAGACTCAGAGCTGTTATCTTGGCAAAGGGATGTGAAAAAAAAAAAAAAGAAAAAGGAACTGTATGTGGAATAAAGTGCAGATATGTGCAATGTATGAGGTAGTTGCAGTTAAAAGCTAACAATATAATACATATATATAAGTACGGGATATGCCGTGTATATTAACAGTAACGCTGGGTGTGTGGGTGTTGTGCAAAGAAAGGTTTGTCATGTTATTGTTAAACAAAAGACAATGCTGCAATATGCAATTCTGCCAAACTGAAGTGTTTTTACTTTAATTAGATTACGTTTTGCAATACTTTCAATCATTTCTGTTGGCAAAATAAACGTTCCAGTATATAAAATAAATGCCTATAAAACACACAAAACAACTGTGGTATACGCACACGAAATGGCCAAGATGTGGCCTGTAATGTGAAACAGATCATTTACATACGTACGTATCAGCACACTTGTTAAAAGACGCTTCAGTAATTTGCAGCATGACACCTGTTAGTAGAATATATTGATAATAAAATGCTAAGCTAAATGGACACATCTAATAATTATTTTTTTTTTTTGACATTTCAGCTAGCAAAACTGCTTGGAAAGATCATGTCAGAAAAGGAGCCTAAGTATGTCTAAAACCTTGCCAAGTGTGCTTTTCTTATGATCTGAATAGGAAGTCGTTCAGTTTGTGATCAGATTCACTGAAGACAATGAAACCTTGAACGAAACCCTGTAGGTGTGTCATGCTGTAAACCATAAAAGCGTCTTTGTAAATGATGATGAGGAATGGCTCATTCCACTGCGGTGCTCTAGGAAGTGCTATTAAGAAACACAACGGGACTTACCACCAGCCTCGCAGAATGAATGAATAACGGGACAGAATTTATTCATACTTTATACGTAGTATCCCATATTCACCAGTCCACCACTTGGTTGTTGTGAATGTTTGTGTGAGGCTGTTTTCAACACCTTGTCATGTCTTTTGCACTGTGTTGGATTTGTCATTATGTTGTCGCATGTCAAACTCTGACGATTTATTATTTGCATACAACGGGCCTCATTTTTAACCTTTTGGTAAAGTTGTGTGAAAATGTATGCGTAAGTCAAATTAAGTGCTGATCATCCTTAAGGTGCAAAGCGTGGTCCCGAAACAGCTCATTTGCATGTAGTGACGCCCACAAAACTCCATAAAAGGACAAGTGCACAGACAGCTGGGAGCACGAAACGAGCGATCATAAAGACTGAAAAATAGAATTAGAAATTATTTTGACTCACTTCTGTGGCAATATAATATTATAATTATCATGATATATATTATAAGAACGTTTTTCCGAATTTATTGGATTTTCATGGATACCACATTTATTGTGTAAACCATGTATTGTGGTATTGTATTGTATGAACCATACATGGTTTTGTGGTACATGTATTGTGGTAATGTATTGTATGAACCATTTACAAATAAATCCATTTATATTCAGCTTGATAAAATGAGGCACAGTGTCTTTCTATTGCATCAATGTCTATTGCTGCTGTAACGTCCCAATTTCCCCCTCTGGGATCATCAATAAAGCACCACCATCCATCCATCCATCCATCCATCTGTATGTACTGTATCTACCAATCAAAGTAAAGAATTTGCACCAACTTGTTTTTATTTCAGTCGAGATACACTAAAAACCTTACTTACAAGTTGATGCAATCTTTTCAAACTTTGATCCAAGGTTAATTTTTTTTCATTGTACCAGCTATCAGAATGATGTTCCTGCTCTGTCACACCATCATCATCAAAACAGAGGAGAATAATAACACACTCAGCGCACATTTAAAATTGTCTAAAAGACTTAATAAAAGACATCAATCACAAGTACTTTAGCCAACAGAACAGAACTGAGTAAATGAATCAGCCATTATTTCCTCACCAATGTGAGCGTGAACAGAGATCATGCGGGGGAAAGAGATTTTTATCATTTAAATGCTCGTGTGAAAACGCTGCGAGTGACTTTTACCTCAGGAGATTATCCTGATAATTAAAGTGATAACTCAATTCCTAATGTAACCTTGTAAAAAAAAAAGAAAAAAAAAAAAGAAAAGATTTTGCCAGTGATGCTGTTTTTTTTTTGCCTGTGTACATTAGATTATTCAAGTAGAGATAAATGGATAAGTGGAATTGGAAGGAAAATTTTAAATGTGAGTTTCTCTTGCATGAGATTTTCACTTTTGGAGGTCTTTAAAATGTTAGTACTTCAGGGTGAGATACATGAAAAAGAAAAACATGTTTCAGTTTTCTATATGAAATATAGAAAATATGTATATGAAGTTTTCTATACCAAATTTTGAAATTTGACCATTTGAAGGGTTTTCGCAGGCCGCCACGCATAACATTGGGTTTGATTTGTGGCCCAAACCACACACTACCGTACTACTGTAAGTAGTATGTCTGTACACCAATAGTATCTATACTTTTTAGGCATCCTATCTACTGCTTAGATGCAGTTTGAGATGCAGCCCTGAGTTCTTATTGAAGGCTCATTGCCTCTCACAGATTTGGAGAAAGAGGAGGACGCAGCACGAAATGTTCTTCCACAAGTAGCTCAAATTCTTAATGTCTTCTTATTTTTGAAGACAATTTGTTCTTCTCGTGCACGGCATAAACAACGGATTTGTACTTCCTATGTACGTACAGTATACGAGGACGAATTCTATGATAAAACTGTGTAATCACTCCATCATTTACCACCATTTCTATGAATTTATTCTTCAGTTTTGACAAAAACCCAAAGCAAAACATAGCAAACACACAAAAAACCTACTGCATACACCCTTAATTTCCAAGAGACATATCCTGGGTGCATGGCACTGTCTCATCTCCATGCTCCATGCATTGCTAAAGAGAGTGTTTCCTTAGGGGACCTTTTGCTGCGCCGCACATTTACTTCTTGCTGATAAATCTCTTTTAGTTTCACTCGACTTCAGGTATTACAATACCCAGTGAAACAAACCAAACAGGACCTATTCTGTTACCTCAAGGCAATGTGTCAGACACTGGATGTGGATTCTTGTGTGAGATCTTGTCTACATGATCTGAATACGGAATAAGAGGTGCCATCAAAGATTTGGTTTTAATAATGTTCTGATGACAGTAGAACACTGGTCTGTAAGTGTGAAACCCTGCTGAGCTAATCTGCCCCAGTAATGAGTTTTACACATCACCAGCAGAGGGCGACCTACATTCACGTTTATGCATAATGTTTGCTAATGAGAAGGAAATGTTCTCGCTCATACAGGCCCCACGTTCAAATCTCACAGCACTAAGCAGTAGAGTTCTATAGTGACAGACTCATTTTTCCTTTGCAAACTCATCCCGGAATTGTTAAATGAGCTATGCAAGAGACTTCATGGTGTGCAATTACCAGTGAAAGCTACATTAGGCTTAGACTTAAAAAAAAAAAAAAAAAAAAGCCTTTGCGCTTGCTGGCTTTCATAATCTACATGCAGAAGTACATCTCCGACAACACCGTCGCCCCATTAACATTTTCCACATGTAGAATTATGCTAACAGCAGAAGGCCAGAGAATTGCGATAGCTGACATTTCCACATCATGTAGCTCCTTAGCTGCATCTCCATCAGATAGTCATTAACCCTGAGATGACACCATTACAACTCAAGAATTCTTTACATGCCAGACTCTCAGACACACAAACTATGGATCTGATATTATTTATTTAGGCGGTATACATCCACATCCGCCAGGCTGGTTCGGCTCTTGTTCAAACAAGCTTGGGTTTAATATGAACTCACCCATGACCTGCAGAAATGGGGAAACATGGGAGAGTGTAGATGAGGGCTGGGGAACCGGGCCGCTGATACTCCCACAGTGCCTAGCGCAAACAAAACGAGCCTCTGTGAAACAGCGGTGGCTGCAACATTATATTCTACGAATAAACCTTAGATGTTGACAGATGAGTGAGAAACTAAGTATTAATCTCGCATTTCCTCATTCCACAAACAGATTTTGAGCACAATTTAAAATGGGTTCAAATGTTTATGTCACTCAGAGAGAATAAGAAAGTTAAGAAAGTACTACGTTCCTTACTACTCAAAGTGTAAAATATGTAAAACCGTACAAGACTTCATTAGGGGACAGAATACATGACAATACATGCTCAGTGTCATCAGTGCAAGGCTAAATCTTCTTCCATCAACCTAAGATTAGTTTATGTGCAGATTCTACAGCTTGGGTATCAGACAGGTGATATTATTGAGCACACACTTGTACATGCTTGGGGATCTCCATTTTTTTTTTTTTAAAGTGGTAATGCTAAATTCAACAACCTGGATAACACTTTGCAATAACAGTACATGAATAATCATGCACTAATACTTGAATTAATACTTACTTAAATATGAACTAATGATGAGTTAATGATGAGTTAAGGCATGTACTAATCACAAACTAACTAAACTCAATCAAACCTGCTCTATAAGATAAGGATATGAATTAAACGTGCATCATTTCAAATTGTTTATTTAATTTGCCATATGTAGCTGCGTACACAAACATCATTGGATTACACTGGATTACTTTCATAATTTACACCGATCCTCCTTATTGAACATACAAAGACGAGCAAGAGCATTTCACAAGAGAGAAATGGGTGACTGTTCATAACGATTTAAAGCCGGGAGACACGACTGACATAGACACAGTCAAAATAAACACAGTGGCCCCCGCAACCCAGAGCACCTACTAGTACAACAGTGGGATTTGAAGAGAAATGGATGGAGAATGAAGCAAAACAGGTTGAGATGAAATTATTGGTGTTTATTATTAGTGCGTCTTCCTACATTTGATAAGGAGAATCGGTGTAAATTATGAAAGTAATCCAGAGCCAACCAATGATGTTTGTGTACGCAGCTACATATGGCAAATTATATAACAATTTCAAATGATACATGTTTAATTCATATCCTTTCTTATAGAGCAGGTTTGATTTAGTTTACCCCTACATGTGTTACATTTTAATTAATACATTAACTAACAAACATGTACTAACATGTACTCAAGGTGGTCGTCATTCATGCATGAATTCATAAGACTCACGTCATAGTTAAGGTTAACTCTTCATTAGTTCATGATTAGTACATGCCTTAACTCATCATTAGTTCATATATAAGTAAATATTAATTCAGGTATTAGTACATGATTATTCATGTACTGTTATTGCAAAGTGTTCCCCCAAATTGTAGTGTAATGTGTGTTATAAAACCTAATAAAGCACATAGTAATGAAGTTATGGCTGGACACCATGCACTCAGTGTCTCCATTTGCATAATAAAGCTGTGAGATGCAGCTTTCCCAGTGCCTGCTGAAAGCGTGGCCATATGGTGCAGAGCAGAAACGCTGGCCTGCTGGTGCTCTGGCTAAATTTTCCCACGATGACCCTGACAGAGGCCACAGTGTCATCAGTATCAGAATCAGTTAGAGTCTGTGTAATTAGAGCGAGCTATCATGTACAAATATAAAAAAAAAAAAAAGACCCTGAAATAAATGGTTTTCTTTCAGTTGGCTCTCAGTTACGATGACAGAGATGACACGAGTAGAGAATATGTGGTAGTCCGAAGACATTATAATCTTATGTGATCATAAGATTAAGCATAGCCATATGTATCAATCATATTGTATGTTTGTATTCAAAGTGACATAAAGCATCAAAGTCTTATTTCAAATGCAAGTGCATGTACTTATTTTTGGCGACGTGCTGTCTCCGTTGTAAACGCAGACGGCATAAACATGCATGCACATACACATACACATGATCGCACGCGAACGTGCACAATGATAGAGTAAGTGTGTCCAGATGGCAGTCACTAGCCCCAGCTGCTCTGTCTGATCATGACTATGCGCTTTCCCATCAGCTGCCTCATGCTGACAGCCTATCGCATAATCAGCGCCAAGACGACCACATATGTATGCCTTTCATTAATAACATAAGCACATATGGGAAAGGTCTACAAATAGTTGAGGTAGACTGTTTTCAACCAACAAAACAAACATTTTCACTTCATTTTCTCACCTCATCATTCATTCATCTTTAGTCGGGGTTGTGGTGGATCCGGGGCCAGTCCCAGGAACACTGGGCTCACCCATATTATTACTCCCATATTGAATGGCAGAATGTACACTGTTGATATTAAGATGTTTCTGCTAATATATTTCCCTGATTATTTTCTCAGTTCCACAACTGAGGATTCTTGTAATGATAATCCCATGTAAATCTGCACAGGACAATCATTATCACCATCATTACCATTCTAATCTCTTCTCTCTTCAGACAGAATCAGCCACAGTACATTAAACTGCATGCCCCTCTGTTCCTCTTTATATATAAAGAACCCTGATCCTTATTGGGTCACTAACCCGAGCAGAGGTGAGCTCTGTGTATATCTGTTCAGCTTTATAGAATGTGGCGTATGAAACATAACCTCTGATAGAACATTCTTTAATTATTCAACCATAAAAGACTAATGTGAAAAATCTGCGATCGCAGATCAAATGAAACGCAACAAAGACTTTTTGATGTGAAGCACTTAGCTGCAGGGAATTCGAGGATGATGAGAACATTTCTCATGCGTATTAAAGGCTCGAGCACATTCTCTGTGAGCGCATCACTAAACTACAGGTATACAGTTGAGGCCATAAGTTTACATACTCCTTGCAAAATCTGCAAAATGGTAATAATTTTTTAAATAAAAATAAGAGGGATCATAAAAACTGCATTTAGTTTTTTATTTAGTACGGCCCTGAATAAGCTATTTCACATAACAGATGTTTACATATAGTCCACAAGACACAATAATAACTGAATTTACACAAATGAACCAGTTCAAAAATTTACATACGCTTGATTCTTAATACTGTGTGTTGTTACCTGGATGATCAATGACTGTGTTTATGTTTTGTGATAGTTGTTCATGAGTTCCTTGTTTGTCCTGAGCAGTTAAACTGCCCACTGATCTTCAGAAAAATCCTCCAGGTCCTGCACATTCTTTGCTTTTCCAGCATCTTCTGCATATTTGACTCCTTTCCAACAGTCGCTATATGATGTTGAGATCCATCTATCCACCCACTATTACAAAAGGTGCAAACATTCACTGATACTCAAGAAGGCAACACGGTACATTAAGAGACGGGGGGGTGTAAACGTTTGAACAGGATGATTGGTATATATATTGTTAATGTTAGCAAATTAGACAAACTTACAGTACCTCAGCATGCTTTTTCAAATTAGATGGAGTCCATGCCTTCTAGGGAGGTAAAGGTGACTTTATCAGAGTCTTTGCATAATCCAGCATACTGAAACGTTTTATTGAGGTAGGGCCGGGAGCGCTCATCCTCAAGTTCAACACTGCAGTCTTGTGGCTTATCCATCTATAGACACATGGATAGTGTCCAACCTGATTGGATGCTAAAGTGATTGAATCAATTGGATACTAAGCCGAAATGATTGGATGCTAAACTGAAATGATTGGATGCTAAACTGAAATGATTGGATGCTAAACTGCTAAGGTATGGTAATGAAGTATTTTCCATCACTGTTAAAACAGAATGATTAATATTCTGTTGTTTCATGGGGTAGAATCATTCCTTATGTGACTCTCTGACGTAAAGTAACTCTGATTCAGCAACTCTAATGTGGTGTAGTTCTGACTCTGTGACTCTGTAATGTAGAATGAGTTTTAATTTTATGACTGTGGTGTAGAATAACAGTGAATCTGTGACTCTCTTTTGAAGAATGATCTAGCTTCTGTGACTCTGAAGCAGAACGATTCTGAATTGACTCTGATGTAAAACATGAAATGGACCTGGCTTGTAACATACATCAATCACGCATGAACACAAGGAACGTTTAACGCTGCTCAGTTAGTCAGAGTAATCTAACAATAGCATCATTTGCCTAACATGGGTAAAAAAACAAAAAACAAAACCAGGTGCTCTGTACGTCTGTATGCTGTGTGTCCTTGTTATTGGGTCACTCCATGAAAACTGCAGCCATTCAAATGTATATACTGTAAATCATTGGCAATAAAATGTAAAATTGCAGTGAATATTATCAAATATAATGATTAATGTAAGGTGTTACACCTTGAGATATACATAAGATAATTTCAATGTCATCCTGTTCCTAACTGCTGTTAAAACATATCCATATGTCCTTCTAAATTCTCCCCATTAATTAATGTAAGAAATAGGGACAGTCCTTACCTTACCTTACCTAATAAAGTTATTCTTTTTCTTGCTTTAATTCCCACCCTTTCCTGTAACAGAAGTCTTTCTGTTTTAATTAATTAATTAATTTGTTACATTTATACAGTGCTTTTCTAGACACTCAAGGCGCGTTACATAGAACGGGGGTTGGGGGATCCCAGGGGGGTACCTAGGCAAGTGTAGTGTGCATGCAGAAAATTTCAGGTTTGAGACTTCTCTCTTTTTTGTTATGGGGGTGAGAAAGCACATTTTTAAAAAAAAAATTCCCCTCACTTTCTCCTGTGATAAAAGGAGAAACTTCTGAGCTGTGGTAACTTAGTGTTTTTTTGTTTTTTAATCACAGGAGAAACAACACTACAGCTCTGTTTATGACACTGTTCATTTGTAAAACACCCAACTGAACACTGTAATTCCATATTTGGATAAAATCTATTCACTGTATACTTGCCTAGGTACCCCCTATAAAAAATTAAGACTGAGACTCGAACCCTTCCCGTTATAAATTGACCCTGGAAAGTGGAACTGTGAGCAATCCTGAGCATTACATTTGGACTTAAGTTCTAAGTCGAAGAAACACAAATGTGCAAAATGTTTATATATGTACACCTATCTTGTAATGTGCTCTAGAGATCAGCTTTTGTTCCAATTCCAACTTTGCAATTATTGGACCACTTGACATGGAATGACCCACTGCTCTTTTAGTACTCTTTTTACACACGTATAATCATTGTCTCGTTTGTGGGCGTGACAAGTTTGTAAAATCAAGCAACGGCAAAACAGTGGGAAATGGTGTAAACTTCAACATGCATTCAAAGTAATCTTCTGAGTTTTATGAGGACTCATAAACACAGCAATGTCTCCACTGATAAAGGACTGGCACTGGCTGGTTAGAAGACATGAAAGGAGATGAGAGCCTTTTGTGTAGAGTATAGGATGCTGGGGTCTTAACATACTATTGTTATAAAGACACTTCACGGGCATCTGCCTATTTTAGCCATTGTAGTCTAGTGACTCTGTGCAAAGAATAAAACATTTCTAAACGTGATACGCTTATTTTATGTATCTAGACAAAATGTATTATGTATTCAGACTAAAGAATTACGCAGTTATGACTTTTAATTATGCTGACTGATATTTCTCTCTGTTGAGGCTCGGAGCAAAAAAACATAAAAATTAAAAACAATTATTTCACATAGTGATAAAAGTAGTGAGCCATATATAATTACACTTGGTAACAAATGTGTTACATTTTAATGGAAACCAATGGAATGAAGACAGATGGTATAATTTATAACCCCTCTATATATGGGGAAGTTGTTTATGTGAAAGTTCACAACATAGGAAAAGCATGAAATCTACAGCATAAGCCATTAGTGAGCTTATATATACAATGTTACAGATAAAAGATATATAATAATTTTTCATATCTGTACCCCTTTTGTTTGAAGGATAATGAGAACAGAGACATAAGCCTTTTGTCAGGAAACATCCTGCTTTTGCTGGAGAAAAGAGTGAAGAGGAACAGGGAAGGAAGCACTGAGAGAGTTTTCATGGTGTCAGGGGAGAATGTCCATCTTTGCGTTCTTGAAAAAAAAAGAAAAGAAAAGAAAACATGTGCAGCAGTTCCCAAAGGGTCCAGCAGTGCATTAGTGTGTCCAAGCAAAACCGATCAGTCAAAAAGACCTTTATGTGGACTGGCTTTGTCTCATGAGGTTTAAATTGGACTGCTGACACAGGCTGGAGGAGATGACATGGCTCAACTGTGTCTGGGTACATGGTGCTAGCGTCTGGACACATGACTGTCCTGACCCAAACCCAGAGCTGCTACCACCACTCCCAACACAAACCATTTCAGCCATTACAGCACCTCTTGGCTCATGTCTGTGGGGTGCTGTTTCCACAACATTCACAGTCGTTTGCTGACTTAGTGCTCCGCTGATCAATTTACACAGTGTCCATACAGTGTGTGCTCATACGTTTGGCCCATTGGTGGGATGTGTGTTAGATGGCTGAGTTGTTAGTTCAGAGAAGTATCCGGCCTGTTTGCTCAGCTTTTAAATGGCCATAACCGAGAGGCTAATAGTAGCAAACAAAACAGTGGCCTTATGGTGCTCAGTGGGGTTCCATCATGGAGTGAAGTCAGGAGTGAGCTCCCTCCCTCTTCCTCTGTTTGTTGGGAGATATGTGCCGAGTGTTTTTTTCACCCCCCCTGGCTCGCTGTGTTGGATCTACCAGTGGTATGTACAGTGCGTCCATAAACCAAAGACTCAATGCTAGAAAACGACTGTAACATAAACCTGCTTTCCACATTAGATTGGGGTGAACTACTACTTTAAATGAATCACATTTTTGACAGATTATGACCAGTAGTCTAACAAATGTACCAAATACTGTACATGTTTTCAATATAACTGAACAAGTGGACAGTGGGACTTGGGCTGTAGAGTAATTCAAGAGCAGAGCTCTGAAAGCCCTTGTTTACTGGGTGGCATCTAACGCTGCATGTGTGATAGTTATCACTTCCAGGGGCAACCCGAGTGCTGCTCTGTCATCTATTTTTATACCTCTGATAGGATTACAACCCTCTAATCTGACAGGCTAAAATGTCCAACGTCAGAAAACACAGCATGTCTGTCAACTGCTGTCTGCTACCCTACTGCTGTATCACTCACCTTCATAATCACTGTAAATTATCCATCCATCCAGTCTATCCCTGGAGTCTATCCCAGGGGACTTGGGGCACAAGGTGGGGGATACCCTCAACGGGGTGCCAACCCATCGCAGGGCGCAATCACACACCTATTCACACACTACGGACAATTTGGAAAGGCCAATCCTCCAACAACACATGTCTTTGGACTGGGGAAGGAAACCAGAGTACCCGGAGGAAACCCCCAAAGCACAGGGAGAACATGCAAAAACATGTTATATTTTAGTTTTTTAAGTAGTTATATTTTCTGATCACGTAGAACATCAATTATTTTATATACATTTTCTATGAATTAATTCTTGTGAACATGCCACTCTAGAGACTGGTAACATTTTTAAGACATTTTGCTAAGTAAAGAATGAAAAACTACAAGGCATAATCAAAGATAGGTTGGTGTAATGCTATCTCTGCCTGAAATTGATTATTCTCCACTAACAGCACATCCCGAAATGTTTTATTCCCTTTATGCCAAAGCAATTCCCCATCACTAACAACTTCTTATTTATTAAAGAATTATTTTTTTCCTGTTAATTGTGACATTTAATAATTAAGTTTTGCATGATCGCTTACATTATAGCAACGTTAAACAGTTGTTCCCTCACCACCCTCTCATTTTTTCTCTCTCTTGAAGTTGCAGCTTGTTTTACAAAGAAACAAATACAGTCCATACAGACTTTCCTGTGTCAGGGAAACTTTACTTAAAGGAACAGCTCTTAGGTTAAGTCAAGTTAAGTTTTGTGCAGCATTGCTGTGAAAGTTGTTCCTATAGAAATGAGAACGTATTACAACGAGCTGACCAGTACACAGTTCTAGTATAAGAAGTCTCCGATATAACAGGTACTGCAAAAGATATGTGCAAAACGGTAACAAAATAATTAAAATTAAAAAAAAAAAAAAAAAACAGCACTGTTGTATAATAATTAATAAATATCAGTGTGGAAATATTTTAACGGTAAATTAAATCTATTTTCTCACAGAAAGAAAGCTCCCATTGGTATGAGTTTAGAATGCAATACCTAATCCATAAGATACAGTAAGGTTTTAACAAATGTCATGTCTGGTTAAATGTTCCATAAATGACGTTCAGCCATGTTGAGCACCATGCTTTCTTGTTTACAAAGTGAGCGTAAATCTCCCTGCTAGAGGTCTTTAGGGGCTCTGTGGCCATGCTGTGGGTCAGAGTCGGGTCGTCCCACACATCTGCTCAAACCATTACCCCAATAACGTGCTCCAGCTCATCTACCATTCCTGCTGCAAATCAGGCCTATCTGCTCCCTGTTCCTCCCCTTCCTTATCAAAACAGTACAGTATTACTGCTGAAGATAAATATGCACCCAAGGAGTTTTCACTCTCTGCTACGAGTGTTAATATATGAGGCTACAGATAGAAGCTCAGGACAGACATAGGATATACGGCGATACGGTTTGATTGGGTTATGTGTTTGGAATTAGCGTCTGTGAGCATATTAGTCAGGGGGCGCAGGTCAGACACTGTGGCTTAGGGTCCCTGTTACTGACAAATGCACCACATGTGCAAGCATGAGGTGAACTGCTTAAATGATTTTGAATGTTTTTGCAGATGCCTGCTGCCTCATGTTAAGCTTCACCACAAAAGGTGCCCAAGGGTTCAAATTTATAAAGGTTGTAGGTTGAGTTTTAGAAAAAGATACCTGTAAAGTAATGTAATATTTCATATTGTACAACAGCTGCCAAATGTTTGAGGACATTTCCTCTATATATGCTTTAGAATAGAACATATGTTATAGTGTATGGGTTTTTTTCCGTTTACATAAGCAGATAATCCAAGTTTTAACAATCATTAACAAAGAATACAAAAGCCACCATCACACGAAAGCCATAATTCTTCAATCTGGTGTATATTGACATGAGTTTCTTAAGAAACTACCCAACTAAATGCCTCATGCTTTTCTCATAATTACACTAGGAGTGTTTCATTCTTCTTGCCAATGTGAAGATGAAAGACTCCTCTGAAATTCCTACACATGGAAGCAGTCCTTAATTTAATATGATTTCTATTTTTGTCAGCCTGGAGCAATGGCCCACACGTGTGCATAAGCGGGCATCACCAATTTAACACCTTGCTGCCAGATCAAACATGTATCCAGGTTAGAGGTCTGAGCACGGTGTGCACAGATCCATCCAGGAGCAGCGTCAAACCTGATCTGTCTCACATACCTGTATACGTATATTGCTTTGGGAGCGGCCTCTCAAGGCAAAGGTTAGTGCAGCTCAGTGTGTAAATCACGCTGGGTGAAAAGCATGATAACATACTCCATATACCAAAACTATGTCTCAGCCTTCATCTCGAGCCCTGCATTAGGTAACGGACTGAACCTAATGTGACAAATAGAGGTCTTTTATGGTGACACCAAGCTCCCCAGCTGCTTCAAGGTGGTCTCTGTACTCACGGACTCTAATTGCTATTGTCCATTCTGGTGTTAATTTTCGCAGGATTCTCCCTCCAGTTTTCACACTTTCCTGTTTTCTTTCTATAATGGTTTCCTTTTTGCCGGAGTGTAGTGTGCCTCTCTGTCACCTTCCCAACTAATTACTTTCGAATGAGATCATTGTTCTACCACAGTGAGGAGCTTTGAAATGGAGCAGGTAATATACAGTATGTAAGTAATGTTTGAAGAGCATATGCAGCTAGAAAATTCTCTGTTTGACAGTGGGTGGAAATAATTAGCTGTCAGAAAGATCTGTCAGAAATTGCTGTTAGATTCTATTGATCTTTTATTCACATTCAGAAGCTTTTTTTAATTGCTTCAGTTGATCCTTTTGTAATAATATCTAGCTTAAGTCAGGCGAGAGATTCTTATTAAGAAAGAGCTGCACAAAACAGGTCAAGCTACAATAATGTGCTTTTTGAACACCTCTATAATTTAAATGCTTTTTTTTTTTTCTGTTTTCACTTTTCATTTCTGGTTCTATGCATATTTACAGACAATGTTCCATGGGCCTAACCGAATAAAAAAAACTGCCTGTCTCAGGAAGACTATGGTTTTTCTGTCATGTATCTGAACAATTTATGCAGGAAGAGGTATATATATATATATATATATAATTTAATGTAATTTTCATACATTTCAGCGCTATGGGTTTATTTGTCTTTGTTCATTGATGTGTCTGTTAAATTTGAAAGTTAATTTATATATATAAAAAAACCTTCTTGAGAAATTAGACTGTTTCGCACGGAAAGCATTTTAATCGTCCCTAGCAAACATGTCTCATTGAATACTCTTAACGTGCATTTAAATCCACAGCAGCTTTTTTTTTTTCAACTTTCCAGTAATCACAGAATAATGCATGTCTTTTAAGATGTAGTTGCTATTGCTTTTATCACCTCTATACTCTCAATCAGCCTGTTCGGAAAAAAAGAAAAGAAATTAAAAAAAAACAGCCAGACTGATTAAATGATTGATTGCAGTGACAGCTACATCCGGTAGAAAAGCTTTCACCATAAGGTAGTTTTCTCTAAATAAATGCACAGCATACAGTATAAACTTGATATGTCTGTGTTCATTTATTATAGATGCACCCCTGAGAAACCAAAATTGTCTAAATGACCCATTTGGATCAGTTTCTGCCATTAGCTATTATACAAAAATGTTTTTTTAATGGACTACATTTTCCAAAGTGTGTCCCCAGTGCCAGTTACCACCTATGCAAAGTTCATCCAAGATGCTGTGACTGACCAAGCAGAGTACACCCCATCCAATTGGATTACAGCTCTCATCTATGCTTCTGTTTTTTCAGAAAATTCAGTGTATCTCTGGGCTGAGCAGGTGAATGGGTGTGCACTGGACAGCATGGCTAGAAAGAGAAAGAGAAGGAAAAAGGGCTGAGAGTGTACGAGCAGATGGTAGGGCAGAGCCCTTGGGGGGTTAGGAGCAATGTTATACCCTGGGATCGAGATATCTAATAATGCCCTGTTGAGCTTCCCACCTGTGGTTTACTTCCAGACAATGTTATCTCATCTCCCTAACCTATTGTGTGTTTCATTGGCTGTAATGACAGTACGGGGACCCACACAGCGATGCAGTCTTCTCCCTTGAGAGCCAGGCCCTGGGAATGGCTCAGCAATCAGCGCTCTCGATCTCTCAATAACACCCTATTCCAAACAATACGGGACACTGAGATCTGCTTTGGGAATTTGTGAATAAGTCATAAGCTTTAGAAACGGCCAATAAAGAGTCGAGATCAGAGGACACTCTGATAAAGCTAGATGACTCTTCTTTTCATTGGAATGACTCCTGAATTCATGTGTCCAATAATAAAATTCTCCTTCACTTGTACTACTCCAATTATTTCAGACGGAGCATCCAGACTGCAAGTCAAATCCGATCATACACATACGACAGCGAGATGTTGCATGCCTTAGATGGCCCGTTCCCTTGCTTCCCTTATCACTCCCAACATGCACACTATCCTAAATCCCTCTGCTCAACCCACACACTTTAATCCTCACGTGGAATGCAGCTGACCCTTGCCTGTTGCCTGGAATGTGCCACAATGAGGGTCGGGTCAGATGCTACAGTTCAAGTTAATGTTTCACACATACACCTGCAAAGATAACTCCAAAAATCAAAACGTATGGGTTAGAAAGTATCACGAGAGCTTCATACAACATGACAAGTAATTAGCCTTATGCTCATACCATATCTGTTCTGCAGTGGTTTGTGTGAATTTGATCAGGCACTGGTCAAAGAGTTTCCTTTGGGGAGCTCTTACAAAGAACCTGAATGCATCTGCAGATCTCCTTTGCTGATGCCAGATTCTCTTACACATTGTGTTTGTGCTCTTTAATCCACAATCTGTGTTTGCCAAACAAAAGAGGACATTGTGTCAGAGGATCAAATAGTTGAAGCACACCCAGGCACTCCTGGAAATAGCTTAGGCCACGATCCCATTCCTGAGAACAAAGGAATAGAAAGAAAGAAGGGTGAAGAGATAATAAAGAGATCTCCTCACCTGCTCTAATACACCACTGAAAGGTAACACAAAAGTCTTTATCAAATTCAATAGTAGTATTATGATCATAACTGCCATATTTTTCAAACTTTTATCAATATATTTTGCAGTCTTTACCCTTCATTACCTATTCACTGTAGATTGCCTTTTTCTGGACATGCATTAATTTGAATTGATTTGATCTAAAATATATAGAATTGCATAAATATAAAGCCAAAAAAACAAAAGCAAATTGTTGTGTTTTAAAGTTTAAAGAACCACCACCTTAGATAGGCCTGTCCCAAGCTCCAAACTTTCTCTCCAGCGTTGCTAATCCACATTTTCCCCAGGGCAAAAAAGGATCATTAATTTTGTATGCCAATTATCTATAAAAATCCCTGCTGTCTCTCATCAATATCACTGAGTTTTCTTTCTCAAATTGCGTCCCCCTAACCTTCCTAGGCAGTTCATCTGGCCTGTGCCTCTTTAGAGTCTTTAGAGCTGTTTGTGCTCACAGAAATGATAATTAATTTAGAATTATATACTATACACTATGATTAAAGTGGCACACTTTACTTCAACAACAAATAACACTTTAAATGGAAATGAAAAGTGCTGTTTAATAAGTGTTTATATTAGGAAATCAGAATGTCAGCTTCGGTCTTATAATAACTAAGAGCGGTAATAAGGGTCTCAGAAAATTTTTTGTTATTGTATTGTTTTCAAGAGACTCTTAAAAGCCTCTCAAGTGATTACAGCTACAAAACATTTCACATTAAAGAGTATTTAAACAAGTTTTAAACAAGTTTCAGGAAAAGGCTAATCAAAGCCGCAAACACGCAAGAGTGGGTTATATTAAGAATGAAAATAAATTTGAAATTCTAATGAAGTCCCATTCATGTAAACATTAAATCGTCAATATGTATTGAGTTTCACTACAGAAAGGGAAAGAAACAGTCCACTGCAACAAAACCAAATCCATTGTAGATATCACAAATGTTTTGCATGATTTTAACCCTTTATACATTTGGTATTGTTTGCTATTGATTGTTTCTGATATGAGCTGTATGTAAACACTGACAAAGGAGCTCAGGAATGTCTGGAATCACCTGCGTCTCTATTGAACCAGCGCCAGCACAATGAGAACGAGGTGTGAGGTGTAAACCTCTACTGCCAGCAGGTCATGTCACCCCTCTCTCCGTATATAGCCGCCATGAAAGAAAAAGATAAACATGCTTATTATCCTGACTACAGAGAGATGTGTCATAACAAACAGCCATTACTTTGAAGATAAAAAATCTCTGAGATCACAGTCACACAGAAAGATTAAGTAGTTCTTCTCATATCTCTTGATATTGACATGGTATCTTTGGAAAAGCTGTTATTACTTTCATGCATCATCAAAGATTTCAGAGCTAAAGCCAAAAAACATACAGCATCCACTCAGAATAATCTTACAGGCAAAAAATGATATCTGGAAAAAAAAAAGAAGAAGGATATCTTTAGGATAATCAACAAAATTGCTGACTGTATAGCTTCTTGTGGAATTGTCAACGCCACTAGCAAACACTGGGAGAAAAAAAAAAAACTAAACAAGAGAAGGAAATCTGTAATTGGCCCTCTGCTGTAAAACTGACGAGCTGGTATTTCCATGAGCCTCCCTGCTCTTATCAGAGCCTGGCCAGGCGCCTGCACGCAGTCCACCAGCGGGAGGCTGAGGGAGGAATCAGATGCATGCTGGTAGCTTGTGAACTACAGCTAGTGGTCATGTGTTTGTCGACATGCTTGGGCAGTCATTAGTCAAGATTTACACCACTTTGTTTTCAGAGGTATGACCTGACCATTATGACCTGAGGACTTTTCCTCAACATTCATCTGTGATGAAAATTTGGGGTTGGTCTGGAATATTCTCTGGCGTCAAAATAAATCAATTCCCATCAGTGAGTAGGCCTACTGGAGAACTTTATTCAAATGAGTGATTCGGATATGGTTTGGACTGAAAATCCGCAATAACAGTCTAAATGAATCATTTACTGTATAGTTGTTAAAATCCTAAAGAAAGCAGAAAATGTTTTCTTTTTTTTTTTGGCTTGATCTGGTCTCCAAAGCTCTTTGAAAGAAGATTAAACAAACCTAAATGATCTTTTAATTCAGGGCCTGGTATCAGCATGATTAGACATGAAAGCTGTGGGACATTTATGAGGCATACCAATGGAAAAACAACAAAAACATCATCTAGATGTTCCACAGCAGCACATCCGGTGCAATGTGGCCGTCCCAGTGTCCAGCAGTGTTGATCTGTTTGCTTTGCGGCTATCGAGTGGAAAAAGTGACTCATGGTGTGACTCGGCAAGTCACAACCCGCTGCCACTGTTGGCCTCGCTCATCAGCTGAGCCCAGCATAAACATCACTCTGTTCAGCAGCATGGGGCAAACTTTCCCTCTATGCACTGATGCACACACTTCCTGCCGGATCAGTTAGTGTCTGCTGTAGATGCAGGAGAACTCCTCAACTTTATTCGGATCATCAGTTAAAGAAGTAATGGCCGAAGTACTAGGAAATGGAAAGGTGGTTTAATGGTTAAATATGCAGTGAAACTCCAAGGAGATAAACTACGGTGAGCTGTCTCATCATAGCCATATTGAGCACTATGCACTAGCAACTGGTGAAGAACAATATTTGTGTATCAAATAGGCACACAGACTGGGTTATTCTTTCTACCTAAACAATGAGTTGTGCCTATTTGGTCATATTATTAGGTTATTTGCACAGTGATGGGTTGTTTTTGTGTAACCTACATAGCTGTTGGGTCTCAGTGACAGTGGAGAGAATGAAGTCTCCCCCCTCCTTCATTACTACCAGCTACTTTATAACATGTTTGCTTATTTAGCATTAGCTTAGATAACTGCATTATACTGTATATGCTTGGATCCTAAAATCCTGTCAGAATCCTGAAATCCTGTCAGGTTAACTAATGTTAGCTATCTGACTATCCTTAGCAGTGAACATTTTAAACATTTCTGTATATGCTGTATATTACAGCTACAAAACATTTCACGTTAAAGAGTATTTATCTTTTATGCAAGTTTTTGCCCATCAGGCAAAGGCTAATCATATCCACAAAACATACAAAAGTGGGTTATATTAATAATGAAAATAAAATGTGAAACTCTTATGAAATCCCATTAATGTAGTCAATACTGTATGTATTGTGTTTAATCACAAAAGAAACAATTCACTGCAACAAAACCACTGCCGTTGTAGATATCACAAATGTTTTGCATGATTTTAACCTTTTATACAGATATTGACTGTTTCTGATATGATCTGTATGTCAACAGTGAAAAAGTAGCTCAGGAATGTCTGGAACCACCTGCGCCTCTATTGAACCAACACCAGCACAGAGAGAAGGAGGTGTGAGTCCTTAAAGCTCTACCACCAGCAGGTCATCACCATGAAAAAAAAACAAAACATTTTCTTACATAATAATTGTATGCTTTTTATAGTATAGTTTTTATTTGTGTATAATAAAGTTTGTGTTTATTCAAATGTGTTGACAATGTATATAATATGCATCACCCAATCTTTAGTGTTTTTAGATGTATACTATACGGCCAAAATTGTTGCCAAGATTGATGATAGATAACAATTTAACGGGAATTAATGCCACAAATAAGAAAAACACACTTACTATAAGGTAAAATTGACCCTGAATTCCAGTAAATATGATCCAAAATTCAGTTTGAATAGTCTCAGCATGCTGGGGTAAATGAAAATATACCCAGCAAACTGTTAAATGAAGAACCCATCATTCTGGTTATTTTCCACCCAGCCTTTTCCCCCCCTACACACCTACACAGCTCCAAAGCAGTCTCCTTTCTGGTGCTTTTGATTTGATTAATCAGTGCTTTTAAGCAAGTGAAGGGCTATTATTCATTTCCTGCCTTAAGAGGCAGATTTATATCTCCCATGGCATAGAACCAGCGGAAATAACAGCAGAAAACTTTCCTCTGTATTTACTGCAGACATACGACTGATAGAATCTGCAGACCTGGATGTTATGCAGGTTCTACCCAGAGGAAATAGTTTATCGTTGGCATTATTGGGGAACAATGCTAATGTGCGGTGTGATAGATAGTGTGCATGATTCCAGGCAGCCCTCACAGGAAGTGTGGAGGAGGGTGGTCAGCATCACTTTCATCATTCCCTCATCAGTCAGAGATACACCACAGGACCTCAGGTTAGAGCTCTCCAGAAAGCAATGTATGCCATTTTTCATTCTTTGATTCAGCAATCAAAGACAAACATACTGTAAATGACTGATTTGGACTTCTAAGGACTGTGTTTTGTTCAAACGTGATTGTCCCATGCAGAGAAATTACTGCTGACGCTCTGGTGGGGAAAAAATGCTACATATGTGTATTTTTTTTTTTTTAGGAAGGCAAGTTTATTCGTTGGCACAGTGGCTTAGTAGTTAGCACATTTACCTCGCACTTCCCGGGGTTGGGGGTTCAAATTCTGCCACAGTTTAAAGACATGTGTTGTAGGCTAATTCGCATTTCCAAATTGTCCGTAGTGTGTGAATGTATGTGGAGTGTCGCCCTGCGATGGATTGGCACCCTGTCCAGGGTGTCCCCCAAGTTCTCTGGGATAGGCTCTAAGCTCCCTGTGACCCAGTGTAGGATAAGTGGTACAGAAAATGGATGGATGTATGAATATTCGTGATGCAGTGTCATTCATTACATTGCCTGGGGTTGTTGTTCATTCCAAAGGTGTTCAGTGGGTTTGAGGTCAGGGCTCACTCGATCCAATCCAACCTTGAAAAATCATGTCTTTATGGAGCTCACTTTGTGCACAGGGGCATTGTCATGCTGGAACAAGTTTGGGCCTCTTAGTTCCAGTGAAGGAAATTGTTACTATTGTTACAGCATACAAAGACATTCTATACAATTGTGTGCTTCCAATTTTGTGCCAATAATTTGAGGAAGAACTACATATGTGTGTGAAGTTCAGGTGTCCACAAACATTTGAGCACATAATGTACTTTAAACAAATGATATTTTAAACAAACAAACAAACAAAAAATCCTTATGCCCTTAAATTTACCTTCTTGATCAGTGAAATGTGGGACATTGTTTTATTTGTGTGGGCCACAGGACCATCCATCCAGCCTACTTAACCTACACAGGGTCACGGGGAGCCTGGAGCCTATCCCAGGGAACTTGGGACACAAGACAGGGGACACTCTGGATGGGGTGCCAACCCATCACAAGGCACAATCTCACATTCACACACTACAGACAATTTTGGAAATGCCAATCAGCCTACAACAAATGTCTTTGGACAGGGGGAGGAAACCGGAGTACCCAGAGGGAACTCTTGAAGCACAGGGAGAACATGCAAGATCCATGCACACAGGGCGGAGGTGGGATTCGAACCTCCAACCCCGGAGGTGCGAGGGAAACATGCTAAACTCTAAGCCACTGTGCCCCCTGGGAGGATTTTCAGGGCTACAAATGTGAGACATCCTAATTCTTTTGTTAATTTATGTAGAAAAATTAAACATAATGTAATAGTACAACCAGGGACCGATGAAACAATGGCATGGTCACCATAACACTAACACCATGCTTGGTAAATCCAGGCTATATAATGAATATAATGATCTTGCAGTATTTTTGTTGTTGTAGTGCTTTAAAAGCACTGGAGAATCCAGACTAGAACTTGCAGTGCAGTGCACTTAGGCAAATTTAGAAAGCTGGAAGATTCAGTCCTGCGTCATTACTGCAGAGTGGTAAAATGGCTCCTCAAGGACACTTTTTGTACGTTTGTGCCAAACAGGGTTTATTTTCCAAATGGATATGATCAACAGTTCCACGTTGTAGGCCAAGAAGCAGCAGTGATATGAAAAATAACACTCGTAATCCTGTCTAGAAAACATGAATCTACAGACAATGGTGGGAATCGTGATCAGACTAAGAGTTTGTGTACACAAACAGAAAAGAAAATATAAGGAAAAGCTTCTAAACTGCTTAGAGCTTTACTGAGAGGTTTTGTCTTATCAGTTGATATTGTGTGCAGCAAAGATCGTGGCGCATCCACGTCCCAGGTTTGGTCTGAGGAAATGAAAAAGGTGGAGCTGAATTTGAGCACTGGGTATTGCTGTAATCAAGAGTCTTCCGGAGGCTACCAGGTCAGAGGAGAAGTATTTGGACAGGTTGATAACAAACACACACGGAGGAGCTTCCTGTGGATGGCATGACCTGGAGGCATTGTTTTGCTGTATGTCTCTGAATGGACAGGATGAGTGGGTTTTTTTTTTTTTTTTTTTTTTTATCTTTCTCTCATAGTGGACATCCTTGCTCTGCTAAACAGACAGTTATTGGCGGGATGGAAAAGCCTCTTCCTTAAGCACAGTGGCTTGACAATAATATAGATAAGATCCCTTTGTTTGCATTGGCCTCAAATTAAAAACAGGAAGAAGAGGAATGAACATCGCTTCTGGCTTGCTTTTCTAATGCGCTAACTTATATGGTGGTTTATAAATGATTTCACCATGATCACATTCAATTTGCGTTAAATCTAGCCTAGGCACTCAAAATCTCTGTATATTGCTTCATAAGCTCTGGACTAGTAATAAGAGAAGGCATGCCAGCAGCGTTTCACAGCAAGAAAAGACATGCATTGTTCTTCATACTGAACTATTAGGAACCATGCCTAAGCATTGCGTAAACATTAACCCCTCGAGATCAGATTTGTAATAATAATATTACAAATACTAGCTAAGCTTTTAGGTAATATAGACAGCTTTTTTTTAAATTACCTTTCTGGCTACAGAGAATAATACTCTCAGCCCACGATTAATCTGCAAACATGCATCGCTTTTTCCTCTCAGAAAACCCACACACGTGTTATTTTCCACTGTAGGAGGAGTGAGTTTATGCTCCTACATGAAGTCAAAGTTCATAAAATGACCATGGAGTGTCTCATATAACAGAGCTATTGGCTGCAGCTGCCACTTGGTAACTAATACAAAAGGCCCTTCTGACCTCCAGCCTATCTCTATTGTGAAGCATGCCATTTCAAGTCTAGCGCACAAGCTTGGAGCACACAACCTTATAGTCAGTGATTTGGTTGATTTTACTTCAACTGGAGGGATCACTAGGTGAATAACCAACCTTTATTTCAGCCTGTTGACTTTTTTTTTTTATTTTGCTAGAATATAATCCTTCTTTCCTGATACTGAAATGAGACACCCTGACTTTTGTCTCTTTATTTGAATGCATGGCCCAAATGTATTTTATAGTTTGATTGTAAAATACAAAGTGAGTATTTTGAAGGCTCTGTGCAGACTAAGTGGAACCTTGAAAGCCAAGCAGCCTTGCCAAAAAAGGCCTCCATCTACGATTTGGCATGTAAACCAAATTACATGGAAAATCAACACTATGTCATTTTCAAATCTCACCAAGCACATAAAGCTACAGCTCATATAACCAGAGAATATACCCGAAGGCACACAAAATATATCTAAATGAGACTGTAAAAGCATCTGTCAACAGCGGGGTGTCAGTATGATCCAATTCCAGTTGATGCTTTAGTCTCCTGAGAATGCTGATGGAGAGGAGACTGCTGGTTCAAAAAAGGTGAAGGTTTAGACTTCCCTCATCTCCTCCATTGCATCACTCTGCAGGGCGCCATCTCAACAGCTGCAGCTCTCTCAATTTCTCTAAATGCTTCATGGAGTTCACTTTTGAGGTGGAAATCTTGAAAGCAATCCTGTTGAACTGAAGAAAAGGCTGGTCTGCTAATACAGGGCAAGAAGGCGTGACCTGACTCGCGCTTTCACTCAATGGCTGAAGTTTGAAACTTGCCCCACTGCATTCAGTAGGCCTGACCAATGCTTTTCTTCACCCTGTGTCCCCTTTGACCCAAGGCTGCCTGGCCAGAGAGACTCAGCTAGCGCTCTTCTATCATGCACTGACAGATGCGATACAAACAGTCAGCAGTGACTGTGAGCAGGCTGCTTACTGACCCACTGCCACTGTGATGAGACCTCTGGCAATGTACCCAGAATCCAGACAAAGGTGGAGACTATCTGGGGTCATCCAGATAAATACCCAGACATTTTGAGGCAGTGTTTTTTCCTTTTCTTCCCAATCTACTGCCTTTCCTGAAACAACTATGACCCCATCTCGCCATCTATTTACACTGAAGGAGGACTGCTATTCTTATTTGCTTCCCTCTCCACCATCCTCATTCCAAGGCTTGCCTTCAAAAACAGTTTCTGAAAGCCAGTACAGGAAAGAGGACAATTTAGTCCTTTCATAAGAGAACTGAAGGAATCTCACTCTATGGGTCCGTTGTCATCATTATTCTCTTAGCCCTTTGTGTTTATTGAATGCATACATTCAGATTTTTCTCCTAATCTTTTATTGAATCTCAAGCATGGCTTTGAATAGCAACTGTTTTTGTACCCTGAATGACACTTGTCCTCTAAAACACATTCCTCACAGTGCAGTGTAACCGGTTTACATCAGTCACGTTCTGTATGGTCCATTTATTCGCAGTGTCCCAGTGAAACACTACTAATTTTTAAAGCAGGAATGATTAATACGCTAATTACATTCACCCCACTCCCATGCTTTTCCTCATACAGCGTTGTTCCAATGTATCCCAATAAAACATTTTGAAGTTAGCCAGGCACACAAGGCCATTCACTCTTGATTTGTGGGGAAAAAAAAGTCAAAAGTGCTTTGCATATTAGTTTCTGGGTGGTTCATCTTACAGATTTATAAAGGATTTCAGCAACACCAATAGCCTGTCCTCAGTTTTATTTTTGAAATATGACTGTGTGGTATTGAATTATTGATGCTATTCAACAGACTGTGTTTCCTGTGGAATAATTGTTAACTCCTGCATACACTGTTGCTGTTTTTGGTCTTCGGACACTTCCAATATAGCTCTGAACAACTCTCAAGGTGAAATCTCACATTCCACAGAAGCCATCTTCTGGTAAACAGCCCAGACATCAAGCTGTGTCTTTCATCCTTGTCTTGTGTCTGTAGCTCTCCGTAGCTTTGAAGTGAGTGCAGTTTCATGGTGGAGTTGTCCCTGGCCAGCACATTCCACAGCCCTTCTGTCAACTGGTGCCAGTCGCTGTGCAGCATGTGTTCCTAGCCTTGGGTCAGGGAACAGCAGCAGGCTCCATGGAGGCTCGTCTCCTCCCACTCTGGCAATCTGTAGCAAAAGCTATCTGAATATATAATAATAACATGCCAATAAGCATGCCAATGGGCTGTTAATTGGACAATGGCAATCTTTCTTGGACCAAAATTGAGTAACGTTTAATTCCCAGTACTTGTGGGCCTTAAAATAAACAAATAAATAAACAAAGATTCCAGTTTTGACCTCCTCAGGGCAGCCCTACACAAAGGGTAGAACTGAGGCTTTAAGAGCATTCAGGCTGAAGATACTCCATTCATTCATTCATTCATTCATTCATTCATTCATTCAGTGTTGCTGTCACAGCACTAAGTTACCATGGAGATAGGGTCAAGTAGATTGTATGTGTTTTTTGTGGGAGCCCTGCTCTATTGTATCGCCCTCCCTCTAGAGCTGCGGCACACTTTCCCTGGGGGCTTCCCTATACAACATCTGTCCCTCTCAGCCACCTCCTCAACACACTTTGGGGCCTAGAACAGGCTCCTCTTCATTAAAAACCCAGGCACACACACACCTGCTGAGAGGGTCAGAGGTCATCCTCTAAGCACACACTAACTATAGTTGCTCTACTTGACTGACTGCAGTCACCCAATGCCCAATCATAGAATATTCCCGCTCTTTTTGCAGACCCAGTCCCGCACCGATTTCTCACTAGGCCTCAGAGGGTATGGCTGCTCTTTCGCCAGAACATCTTAAGCACTGGCAGTCATGCAATAAATACTCACTGAGTGCACTCTGTAACTAACTGACATTAAGAACCCTCATATCCTGTACAAGGAGGCCAAGCATAAAGAGCTTAGAGAGTACAAAAGCTGCTCTGGGAGAGGGAAAAAAAAAAGTTATCTGAAACAAGTTCTGACTTTAGGTTTAAGAGGATTAATGGTTAAGTTTCTTTTATCTGAGATTGGTAGCAGAGAAAGTTCCATAGAGAGCAAGAAAAAAGTGAAGTACTAGTGATCTGGGATAAGATGTTAAGGAAGCTGAAGGAAAAAAAGAGCCAACGAGGTACAGGGACATATCAATTTAAATGAAATGCATTCAGAGACTCGGACGTTCCCAAGAAGATGCAGACCCCTGATGCACATGGTGATGTCCCTGAAGGAATTGCATGAACCTTCATGTGCCTAAGCATTCCTTTAGGAAGAGACACTATCAACCTCTCTCTGTGGCAGATGGCTTGCCTTGGGCTATCCAAGCCAAGCCAAGCCCCCATTGTTTATCTCTCTCACACACACACACACACACACACACACACACACACACACACACGCAAACCCACACTCACACACTATCACTCATCCACTTTCTGTCTTGCACACACCAGGAGACAGGCCATAGGTCTTATCTCTGTGGGCACCATTATATCAAAGGCTTAACCACGTCAAGTGTTTGCAGTCTCAATGGTGCATGAACCAGAAGTGGTCAGTCTCAATGATAGCGGTTAGTCACTGATGGCTTGCAGTCATGGAGCATGCTAAGAAGAAGTGCCTTGTGAACGTCAGTATCCATGCCCTCAAGGCTGAAGTCATGAAGTTGTACACACTGGTGCCAGTCTGCCCCTGACATGGAGCCAAGAATTAGTCACTGTGGTACTGTGGTGGCATTGTGAAGTAGTTGTATCCATAGCATGCTCAAGGCATAATATCAATGCTGCAAACGACCCAGTGTGGAAATTAGCATAAAGCTGAAACTGACAGGAGGAGGGCAGTCCATTCACAGGACCTGATGATGGGCACCCTGCTCTTTCTTTAATACATCTGCCGTGTGCGTGTTTGGGCAGCCCTCAGACAGGTCTGCCTGCAGCACGTCCTTTCTAAGGCCATGAATGGAGGCTCTCAGCACTCTGATAGATGGCCTTCATTTCAATAAAAATGGCCTTCCTGCAGAATACGGAGAAAGGAGAGCCGCTACACTGCATGGCACGCACCACACAAAGGCCCTCAACCTCCCCCTTTAGAGAAACTAAATCCCCCTCTTAACCAGCCTGAGACAGAGGCTAATCATATAGAGAGGGGAAAAAACAATGAAAGAGCTTGCGGCTGAACTTTACTTTTTTTTTTATGCGCCCTTAAAGCAGAGCCCCTTTTCTGCATTAACACTTTGGTCTTGACATAACACTGTAAACAGCCACAGTGAAACCTTCTAAGAAAGGGCTCTCCACCCTGGCTGTTATAAACAGCTCGGTCATCTTCCGAGAGCCAACGCAAAAAAAGAGACGAGAGCAAACTAAACAGCAGAATGAGTCTCTTAACACCAGCGTTTGATGAATGCAGTGCCAGATAACAAGGTTTGGCAGGTCCATGCTAATTCAGTTTCACCAGGCTCTCAGTATACATACAAAGGATGATGTAAGGCAGCTGGGAAATGGATTGTGTGTTATTAAAAGTGCTGGTGTAATCACTGCTGCAGGTCTAAGTTCATGGTTAATGTCTCAAAGCTACTCTGACAGATCAAAGCCCAAGCAAAACAAATGCTAAATAAACCAGTATGATAAAAAATAAAAAAAATACAGTATATATATTCTTGAGTTTTCAGGCTCGGGATGGGAAAGATTTCTTTTAGACTCCAGGAAAACAAGAAGAAAAAGACACACGAGAAATTGTGTACCACAAAAAGACCTAGAGATTTTTATTCGCTAGTTTGTATGCCATCATAGAATGGAAGAACCAAGCAAGAAATTTAGTTTCCAACTTTTTAAAGATATTACTTTTCAAAAGTTACGGTCAAAGTGCAAATTTCAGATATATATTACATTAGCAATCATACATCTGCAGGGCATTGAAAGGTTGGTCGCTTGTTTATCCATGCCACATATAAACAGTGTAATCCATACCCTACATTGTAGATATTACAGTATAAGAACGCAATGAAGTACTATTAAATGGAGGAAAAATTCAAAATGTCTTCGCAGGTATGGCAAATATCAGGTAAAAAAATTAAAAAATAAAAACAATCTGGAGAATGATACTGGACTTCGGTAATAGTAAAGACTGTATGGATTATGTAAATGCTGGAGCTAGGGCATTATTCTTCTAAATCACAGCGATCATGAGCTTAGCAAAAACAACCAAACTGTTGTCATAACAAAAGTACGATCGTATTTTGCTTCAGTGTAATTGCTTTTCCATTGGAGGAATGCAGTGTCAGTGTCCCTGTTTTTGTTTAATGATATAAACCAGATCTAATATCTCATATCCATAGCCATATCCATTCAATTACTACAGCTTGTAATGGTTACCATAAACCCATAGATGTAACACAGACCAGTAAAGTTTTAAAGCATACAGTCTCCACAAGTAGGTCTACAATTCCATGACTGAAGGGATTAAAGAAAGGAGTCTTTTGTAACACTGTCCAAAGTGTCTCATATCTTGTGCTGTGTACATGTGGCCCAGTGTCCAAACTTGGCTCCCTTTCCTCTGCATTTCAGTGGTGCTCATTAAGGGCCTGCCTTGCCATTGCTCCTGCATTGTCTTGCTGTCGGAGACCCGTCCTAAATCTCAATAGACAGCTCTGAAGCAGCACAATAGCCTTCATTGTTGGAGCCTGAAAGGCGAGCATGTGCTTTGCTAATGCCATACCCGCGACAGCCAACCTCCAGGACAACTTCTACATTCAGTCTTTGATTAAGAAGGCACATTTAGGCATGGATGACTTCCTCAGAGGTGCCTGGAGGTTGTGGGAAAGGGGCGAAGAGTGAGCATGGGCTTATGTAGTCCTTCTGCCACCCTCGGTGAATAGAAGCTGGAGTTATTGATACACGAATCAGTCCGGCCAATCACGAGACGCGGCTGGAACATGTGACTGCTTTGGATAGACCGCAGAGGTTTTTCATATGTGAGGCTATTATCTGCATTGTCCAATAAAACCATGTTCGTCACATGAATAGTGCAGAGCATAACGGTTTTTAAACAAGAATCAAAAGTATTATAACAGTTTTCTTATTGTAGCACATGTTCTCACCACAGTGTCATGATTTATCTCTTGTAATCACGATGAGTGTAGACAAATCTGGTGGAAACAGTTATCTAAAAGCATGAGACTAAACATTTAAAAAAGGAATAAACAAAGCTGGAGGCAGAAGGAAAGTATTCTCACACATAGATATCTCATGATGTTTTATCACACTTGCATGATCTTTCGGGACCAAACCCTAGTCTAGCAGCTGGCTCATAAAATTGAAAAATAAACTAAAAATAAAAAGGCCCTTGTTTTAAAAACGTTTTCTCTGCCCAAATGGTCAGAGTGACGACATCTGAATGAAAGCATTTGTGGGTTCAGGGTAGACAGTGTATGACAGAACATTGTACATTTTCCACTCATTGTGGAAAATTCATTTCAATTCATGATTCATTTCATTGTACTTGTTTAAACTGGAGCTCAACACCTCCCTGGTGCTGGTGTATGAGCTCGAGCACGTGGGTTACTGTGTGTGGTCGGTCTTCACACCAAGATCTGGTTAAAGTCTCTAGCTTCAGTGAGAGGCTTGCTGAATACTGCTGGCTTGTTTTCAGTGCTGACAAGTTACTCGTCTTTAGTTTCACACAATCCCCATACCATCCCATTTCTCCACCAGTGTTCCCTATAAACGTTTCTGACTGGGCCTGCGATCTTACTGTAGCGTCCTCACACACCAAGCTGATACTGAAAAAAGAAACTAGAGCCAACCAAGGGCGATTGAGGATCATCTCATGTTGCTTCATGAACATACATCATGCGTCTACATGAAAATAAATAATTCTCTATAAATATCTGTAGTGGACAGTAGTCTCAAAATATACTGCACTAAGTAATATGACAAAATAATATGTCACCTAGTTGTGTCAGTACTGATAGTGGTAGATCCCATTTAAAACTATACTATGTGGGGGAAAAAAGATGCTCATTTTAATGCATGCTGCATTGAGAGTGCCATTTCCTTGCTTTTCTTTCTTTCACCTTTCCTGCACTAATGTGCTGAGCAGATAATCATTGTCTGATTTGTTCAAGGGCTAATCAAAGACCTCTTACTTTTGACATTGATTCAATTTGGAATTAAATTTGTGCCAAAAGTATTGAACATAACTTTTCAAGAAACGAATAAAAATATACAATGAGAGAGAAGAAAAACACTCTGAAACTGAAAACAGTGAACTCAAAAAGGTAACATGGTCTTCAAATAAACAACGTTCCTTGTTAACAGTTTTCGCTAATCATGGTTTATGAATGCGCTGCCAGAGTTTATGTTTACGCTCTCAAACTTTCGTTTACGCTCTGCAAGTTTACGTTCGCCATTCTAGAACAAACGTCTTGTGTGGGCGGGGCTTAACAGCGATTTACTCTCACTGGCTGGTGAGATTTGGATCGACGGCTCCCTGACCTGGAAGTAGAGATTTCAGTGTTGCGAATTTTGGAGAGCGTTCTGGATGCGGTTCTCTGTATAGTTATAATGTTATATAGTCCAATAATGTTACTGACCTGTTGCCAATTAACCTCCAGCTGTTTCTTTTTAGTAACACTTACTTTTCAATCCTTTTGTTGCCCCCGTCCCAACTTTTTTGAGACATGTTACGACCATCAAATTCAAAATGACTTTATTTTTTCCTTAAAATACATTTCCTCAGTTTAAACATTTGATATGTTTTCTATGTTCTATTGTGAATAACATATGGGTTTATGAGATTTGCAAATCATTGCATTCTGTTTTTATTTACATTTTACACAGCGTCCCAACTTTTTTGGAATTGGGGTTGTAAACCCTGAGAAGCTGTTCAGTCATCTATGGAAACCATTTACAGCTCACCTGAGTCGCTTGGTTCCATCACGTAACAGCCCCAGATGCTCACAATGCTTTCCTTAAATAGCTCCAAATGTGGAGAAGGTTAACCCACTTCTCTGTGATGCTACCCATGGGAAATCAGGGTCTCTGAATCCTGAGGTAATACAGTGTTTCCCACAGTTACTGGACTGGTCATACATATGTGAGCTGAGCAACCCTCGACAGGCAACATCAAACCTCGTTATGGGGCAATATATGAATTCTGCATTAATTATGACCCAAACCTCAGTTTGAAAATTGGCCTTAGATTATTCATACAGCTCTTAATGAGAAACATAAATTTCATGAGGCTAAGTAAAAAAGAGTGGGACAAAATTGGACCTGGTTCTGGAAAAGGTTTTCCTCACACACTGTCTCTGAGAGATGGAGTGGCAATGTTAAGTGGATGAATCTAAACAAGAGGGCTCCTGGTTAACTATGGGGATGGATCAGGCCCAAGTTCTCTTTAAAAATCTTTTCAGTGGCCTCCGTGAAGGCTGTCAGGCACGCTCAATGCCTGGACGGCTGCTGATTTCCACCCACTCAAGACCTGTTTGAGGAGAAGATGAGCCTGCATATGTACCGCTTGCCCAGGAAATGAACCAAGATCCAAATTTGAGCACCAAATAGAGCAGATGATTCTATCAACTAGCCAGAACGAATGTGCATGCGTGTGTTTGTATTTGTAAGAACGGGTAAGTGCCAGACAGCAGACAGGATAAATCCATGCCTAACAGGTGGTGGTCATTTCCATGTGTTGTTTCTTGCTTGGCTACGCATATCCCTAATTTGCTGCTCTCATGGAAAAGCTGCCTAAAGCATTCTTTATTTATGAACTAATGAGGAAGTTAATAACGCTTCATTTTCACCTCTCACAAAATCCAAGAGTCCATTATGAGGTAAATAATACCAGAGGTAACCGTCTCACTGATTTATGATCACATAAAAAGGAAAAACAGAAAACTATAAAGAATATTCATGGCAAGTCTGAGTTTCCTTTCTGGTCCTGAGTAGACAAGTGATTTTTTTTTTTTTTGGATAGGTTTGAGAGCACAACAACTGTATGAGAACCAGGGCTGTGGTCTGTTTGCTTGAAACGTACAGCAATATAAGAACTGAGTATCCAAACCCCTTCCAAATTTGGTCGTTGCATGTAAGACAGAGAGGATTTGGGAATTTCTTCTTTGTGTTCCTGGTTCTGCTTGTCTTGTTCCCTTAATGTTGTAAAGCTATTGAAGAACAAAGCCACCGTGTCTGCTTGGTATTACAGGGATGTAATACTGCTGGCCTCACATGGAGCATACATGTGCTGCTTTCTCCTCTACGTTCCAAACTATAAGGCACTTATGCTGTAACTCTTAAAGCATCTATTTTGATGCTTATTTGGATATCACTGTCCACGGGGGGCACGGTGGCTTAGCGGTTACGAATCCTTGGTGGTTTCCTCCGGGTACTCCGGTTTCCTCCCTCAGTCTAAAGACATGTGTTGTAGGCTGATTAGCATTTCCAAATTGTCTGCAGTGTGTGAATGTGTGTGTGATTGTGCTTTGCGATGGGTAGGCACCCCATCCAGGGTGTCCCCAGCCTTGTGCCCCAAGTTCCCTGGGATAGGCTCCAGGTTCCCATGCGACCCTGTGTAGGATAAGTGGTACAGAAAATGGATGCATCACTGTCCACAAAATATTTGTAAAAAAAAAAATAATAATAAAAAACACCACATCTTAAACTTACATAGATGGCATAATCTCAATTAACTCTCATTCTTGCAGTTTTCCATAACGACTTGTGTTTGAACTGCTTGCTAGCCTACATAGACTAAAATATGGCTAATTCACATTATTTATGCTACAGTAGCGTTTCTCAGTCCTGGATCTGCACGCTTTAGTGTTTTCCCTGACTCAACTTTTAGAGAAGGGCAGGGCAGGGGTACTCTATTTTGCAGGTTGCAAACTATAACGCACTTAGTGACAGATTGTCGCAACCATTATATGTGAACTGAGCTCCAACTGAGTATCTCATCTAAGAGATGAGGTTGTTGAATATCAAAATATCACTGTTCACAACATATAAGAAAAAAAGCCCAGCAAAGGAATAAAATACAAGAATGAGACCACAGAGTGGAAAACAAACACTGAAATCAAGCATACACAAAATATCATATATTTGTCAAGTATTTATGACGAATTAGTAGCACATGCATAACGTTCTTTCTTTGTGGAGGAAAAGGGATCAAATGCATGTTTGGTTGCAGGTTGATGAGCCACCTTAGCCAGTCTAGCATAACAGTCCAGGGCTTCCTGCTGCAGTGAAAACTATTGGCTCCTGAGGGGGTGGAAGTCAGGAGCTCATAGGAGCCAGAATCAGCAGGAGGCGGATCAGATATCAGGCTGGTGTGAGGCCGGGGACTTTTACGATCTCGGAGGAACTGTGGCAGGTCAGGCCAGTGACACCGAGGCGCCTGCAAGTGAAGGTTGACCTCAGGGCTGCTTACCTGCCAGGAGCACAGCTATTAATACAAGGGGTTGGCTTTCAGCATGGGAAACATTGCGCACTCTGAAAAACAGGGGCTCAGCTTTGGCCCTTGACCTCATGCCGAGCTTTCTCAAAGCCTGTGATCTTTTTCAGTGAGCAGTCTTTAGTATTAATACAAACAAAATGTGATCATGAAAGAGATATGATCTATATTGAAATGCTTCATTGTGAAGCATTTCTCTTCAAAGCGGCCTGCAATAATATTTACAATTACTGGGATGAAGTATCCCATTTTTCTCATTAAGTCCCTGTCAGTCCGTTCACTGTGCTGAAATTAACAACAAAAATGCTCTTAGCTGGAATTCAATTTCAGACAGTATAATGAATATACATTGAAAATGTATGTACTGCTTGCAGTAAATTGTGTTTTATGCACACACACATACACACACAAAATAAATTCTACAGTGGTCTAAGAAAGAGAAAGGGAAAGAATAATAAAAACAGGCAATACATATTTAATGGGTAAAAATCCCCATGTATGTACAAGACTAGGCAAGTTTAGTTTTGCCGGACTGGCATCTACAGTAAAGCATTTGTTATGCAAATGTCAACGGTACTGGAATGTCTGAACATGACTAGAGAGAGAAAGTGGAGACAAAGAGCGAGGACGAATGACTTTAGAAACAGCAGTAACTCCAATACTGGAATTTAAACAATAATGTTCATTGTATATATTTTATCACATTACCAATGATCTGTATGTGATACTGTATACTTGAAATACATTTGAAATAAACAGAGAAACAGGATAAAGCAGACTAAAGCCCTAAAGACAGGACTATTAGTGAAGTCTCCACAGACTAATACAGTTAATGTCACGCCAAAGCCGGTACCACCAGGACTTCACTTCACTCCACTTCCCAGAACACACCACAGCCTAAAAACATGCCTGCCATGGACTACATTCCCCAACACCTCCCTCCACCAGCACAGTTACCACGTACCTTTAAGCTTTATGTGTAACCAGTAGCATCTGTT
The DNA here is from genome assembly GCA_023630585.1 of Cranoglanis bouderius. Taxonomy (NCBI): domain Eukaryota; kingdom Metazoa; phylum Chordata; class Actinopteri; order Siluriformes; family Cranoglanididae; genus Cranoglanis; species Cranoglanis bouderius. The sequence goes on from CM042551.1 coordinate 17,677,466, forward strand.
AATGATAACGTTACACAGTTATTTGATTAGGAGTAATATATAGGCTACAAGTTGGTTGTCAAAACATTAAAATGCTTCTAGTGCAACAACAGTGCCAGATATAGTACAGATATTTTATTGTAGAAGCATTGTATTTTTTCAACAACACACATTTAATATACAACGTGCAATCGTGTGCCTTGTGCGTCACACTCAAAACGATAAAGCCTTACCCAGCGAGGGAAAAAAACAAAAGCCTCAATACATCTCAGTATCAGCCCTGGGAATTTCCTTTTTATAAAATATTTCAATAAAACTTTCCCTAGGTATACATAGATAGCACAACTTCATTTAACTTCATCTAACTATATTTGCTGATTTTGGAGGTCCAGGAAATAACCGTGCTTGAGTTTATTGACAGACTGTAGGCCCACGTTAGATGTATACATATCATATTGGTGTCCTGAATGCTGTGTACTGTACTGACGCCACTGGTGCGCATGCACGTTTCAATAATGGCAGTTTGTCACAGCACTTTCTAGAAATATTCACTCAGTTTCCAGTGCAAAAGTGCCAGTTTTTCGGTTGGTAAAATCAATTTGGTTCCAGCACCAAAATGCAGCGGTCTGAAACTAGAAACCAGTGACATCAGCGGCTTGGAGCCCTGTACCGTTTTGTAACCATGACGACAACTGAACTGAGCAACTTTTTGATGTTTTTTTTCCATGACAGCCAGTAAAATAAGACATGTAAGATTGTTAAAAGAACAAAATTCCAATGCTAATGCTAGCATTGCTGATGCCAGCAAAACAAGCTTTAACTACAGGCTTATTATTTTTATGCGACATGAAACCCCCATATGCTACATGCTATGGGAGCCCCCTCAAAAGTATTGGAACAGCAAGGCCGATTCAGTTATTTTTGCTATAAACTTAAGACATTTGGGTTTGAGATCAAAAGATGAATGAGACTTTAACAGCTTGCATTTCCTGATATTTACATCTAGATGTGTTAAACACCTTAAAACATGTCACATTTGGTGGCAGACCACCCAATTTGTAGGTGAGCAAAAGTATCAGAACAGATAGTCTTAAAGTAAATTAGAATAAATAACACTTCATATTTGGTTGCATATCCCTTGGTTGCAGTAACGACAGGCAGGAATTGAACCTGGTGTTAGGCAAATGTGCTAACCACTAAGCCACGGTGCCTCCTGAGTATTATAATTGACTTTTGCAGTCCATTCTATATTTGGATAAAGACTCTGACACTCATTTTGTATGATTGGCTAGGCTGGCTCTGTCACTACATGACTGACTAGCCGTACCAAAGTGGTGGTTTACCCATCAGACACTGCCTCATGACATCACATTGCCAAGACTAATTACGTGTAATCATGGCCTGTAATGATGTGTGTGTCGATCCTGAACATGTTGACTTTGGGTGGTAAAATAGCTCCTCAAAACTGACGAAACTTGTAAAATTCTCCACGATTGTTATCATTCTAATTACGTAAAGGTTTAATGTTGGCCTTAAAAGGTTCTCTGGTTCCCAGCACTGGCTCCTGCACTACCACTGTCTCCAAAGACAAAAAGTCAAACCTTGGCTGACCCACTTTGAAGGTCCAGTAATAATGTAGGATAAAAGGTAGACGTCCTGGGAGAACTCTACGAATGGCCAGTGTGGTCTGGTATGATGAGATAAAATAGCAAAGTTTTTTAATAAGAGAAGCATTTAGAATCAACAGTGTGCTCAACAGACGCCCCTATCTGTGTGTGTGTAGTTTTTCCCACGTCTCACACCTCTCCCTCAGTGTGTGAACTATGTGATTAGCATCACACACAATAAACACACACAGTGAATCACTCAGCGTTTTCCCAGCACACTCACTCTCTCCAGCTCAGCAGTTTGAGAGAAATCCCTGTGAGATTCTCACACACCACCGTTCCATGTCATTCTACTCCATCTACTCCATCATGGCCATCCTGTCTCTCTCTCCCTGCTCTTTTTGCCAACTGTATCAGTTCCCAGTACTTCCATTCTTTCCATTGGCAAACACTGGTAAGTTATGTCTCCTGAACACAAAAAAGCCCTGAGAGAGAGAGCGATAGAGAGAGAGAGAGAGAGAGAGAGAGAGAGAGAGAGAGACAGAGAGACAGAGAGACTGATTAACTATTATTAATGGCTTCCATTAAGGAAGTGTCTGGTGTCACCACTAATCCTTTCCTATTATATTTACATAAACTTAAGATAAAGTGGAGCATCCCAGCCTCCAGGATGTGCATAATCAGATTCTTCCCATAGAGAAGAGGCCACAAACAAAAAAGGAACTATGGGAAATAGCAGGCCGGGTAGAAATAGGGCAAAGACAAAGACTCAGCCCAGTAGCAATCATGCAAATGTATTGCTCCAAATAGCAGAGCACTGAATTAATGAATGCAGATCAGTGAGCCATGCTGAAATGTCCCACTGTGACAGGTCAACCATGTTTAAATCTAAAATAAGAAGCCAACCTAAAAAAAAAAAATTAAAAAAAATAAAAAGATAAATAAATAAACAATAACTAAATAGAGAACGTTGTTTTACTTCAGTGCCCGACTATTCTCCAGAGTCACATCATCAAAATGTGGCTTTCATTAAATGCAAAAAATACACATAAAGAGATTAAGAGACTCTTCTAAAGTTTGCTCTACTTAATTGGTGAGTTTAAGTCTTTGAAGTTCAAGTGTGACATTCATTAAACAGGTCTGAGATTTTACACACTCCATGCAGAGACTTTCACGCCTGCGTGATTGCCTCGTGCTGCCTTCCTCACCTGCCTGAAATGACCAAGGTGTGGAAAATGACACTTCTGATCCACACACCAGCTTGCACTCCCTTTCCTCACCACCCAAAGGACAGAAGACAAACTCTATCACTGTGAGATACTAATCCTGCATTCAACTTACCTCGGAAGTGGGAAGTCAGAGATGAAGTTTTCGACGTCTGTGCATTCTGGCTACAAGTGGGAAGAAACAATGGACGCCTCCATGTTCAGCTTCTGTTAGCATCTAGCTAGCCAGCTAACTGTGATGAGTGATGAATATTTCCCTCATAAACTTTATAGTCGGTGTTAGAGGATTTACATGGATTTACAATGTAACTCATTTAAAGGTAAGAAGTGCTGCTGTGTTTACTGTTCATGCTGTGAGCGGCCATGTTGATTTGACGTACATCTGCTGAATTCGGGGTTGAGGACACCGGCCTGAGGAGTTACAAAACAAAGTAGCACCTCTTAACTTTAAATGTTATACTCTATATACAAGTGTTTGCTTTAGATCATTCAACATACAGGCATATTGGCTTGTTAAATCTATAACACTGACTATACAGCTCACTGTTTTGAGGAGGTAAATATACAACACTCATCACAGTTGGCTGGCTAGCTTGTCACTAACAAAAAAAAAAAAAAACAGACATGGAGGCGTGGCATGTATTGTTTTTTCCCACTAGCTTGAGAATCTGGAGGTTGAAAACGATGTCATTCCGAGTTTCGACTTCCCACTTCCGAGCTAAGGTGAATACAGCGTTATGGAAGGTTGTCGAGAAAAAACATTTGAACCATTTAAATATGAATAGTGACTTATCCCTTAATTACAACTGCAACAGGGTGTCCACATAATGAAATCTCCTTTAGCCTCGTTGATGAGCTCTCTGCATTCCTGAAAAGTCATTTCCCTCTGTAAGAGCCCTCCACCCATCCAGCGTTGCTTAAGCTTAATTAGCAGTGTCTCGATTTATTGGAACAAAGATGATTATTGCGCAAGTGTATTAAGAGTTAATACAGCCTGTTACTTTCATGTTGGTGTTTTAGCATTTGATCATGTCCTGGCCAGATATTTAATTCATTATTGAACAGTTATTAGTTGAGAAAGAAAAATTTGATGAATGTACTTAACCTTGGTCACTTACACCAGGGTGTGTGAGAGAGAGAGAGAGAGAGAGAGAGAGAGAGAGAGAGAGAGAGAGAGAGAGAGAGAGAGAGAGCGACACTTTTGAGCCACAAAACGCATCTCGTTTACTGTTGCCATGCAGCTGCTGTTTCTAGAGGCCCATTGAGATGCACTGAGCCATTTGAATGAGAATGCGGCTCTGATGAGAGAGCGCTACAGTAGTGCTTTGGGTCTTAATGGGCTCCAGGCAGTGCAGAAGCATGGCTCAGTTTCCAGTGGCTCCCCATTGTCCAACTCAGCAAGGTAGCTTCTAAGCACAAAAGGGACTGGTATAGTTGAAGAAAGGCTTTCTGTGGGCTTTTGGGGCAATTCATCTACACACAGCCACCTTCTTGTCCAGGCTTCTCCACTCCCAGGCTTTAGAGACAAGGCCAAACAGCTACATTCCCATTGCACCTTTTTTTTTTTTTTTTCTCAACCTGAGAAGCAGCACAAATGATCACCTGTGAACACAGAGCGTTGGTGAAATCTTGTGCTTCTTCTATGGCATGGCTGCACAAACAACAATGGGTAACACTCTATAGATATAGCTGTGATTATAATTCATTGCAAGTCGTTAATAATTCCTTTTTAGAAACTCCAATATATATACTGTATGTAATTTATTGATAACTTATAATCATGTAGCAATGCATTTACCTGAAGCATTTACCCCAAAGCAACATACAATAGGTACAGTGTGATGGGATACCACAGAGCAGTTGAGGGTTAAGAGCCTTGCTCAATGGGCCACATGGGACAATGCAAGTCATGATATTCTGAGCAGCAGCCCAATCACGTAGCTACCTCTAGCTCTGAAAGAACAAACATGTAATTAGTCCAAATCACAATTCGGCAAAGTATCTCCAATATGCTTAACTGACATGAAATTCTGGCCATTCTAAAAGTTATCCTTTGTAATGAGACCGTTTTTAGCCTGTCCTTAAAATCTGTGCTCCAGGTGAGGCTTGAACTCACAACCTCAGCATGGCTTCACTTGTACCACTGTATAAGTACCACACACTAACCGATTGCACTACTGAAGCACTGGTATGACATTATAATGCCATGTTTTTACTTACAGCACAGTACTCAAGCTTTGGTAGGTTTATAAACATGCAAACAAAGAATTATTACCCAACATAGAAAGTGTTACCCAACATTGCCTACAAAGCTACGTTAACATTTACATTTACGGCATTTGGCAGACGCCCTTATCCAGAGCGATTTACAGAAGTGATTTGAAGTCTCAATCAATAAATACATCCTGATACTGGTTCACTATGTCATGGACTAAGAATACCATCAGTCTAAAAAACTCTGTTGGGAAGGAAATATAGTAAGAAAAGCACACAAACAACACTTTTTTTTTAAATTAAAGTGCTAATTTAAGTACTTCAGGAAGAGGTAGGTCTTTAGACATCATTTGAAGACTGCCAGCTGTTCGGATATCCAGGGGAAGTTCATTCCACCATTCCGCCAGAACAGAGAAGAGTCCTAGCTACTGAAAAGTTATCGAAAGGAATAAATCATTATCGCAGTACATTACAGAGTAAAGCTTAGTGGACATGATGTAACTTGATGTAATCCAAGAAATATTATGTAAATATTATGTTTAAATTCTTGCTACTATCTACACTTTTACCTGGCTGCTACCGCAATAACTGCGATGTCCATATATGGTATAAGCTAATCTGCTGAATACTATGTCATAGTATAATCTTTTAATTATATTGTTATTTTTAATTATATTGTATCTTTTTGCACTACCTGTATACTTGACACTTTCACACTAGAACTGTGTACTGGTCGGCGCGACACTGTTACTTACTATGCCCATTGTCCTGTTTCAGGAGTTACTGTACTCTCTTGTGTTGTTTGCACGTGCACTTTATGCGTAGCTCTTTAGTTCTGTGTCGTCTCATGTGGTTTAGTGTGTCGTTTTATGTAGCACCATGGTCCTGGAGGAACGTTGTTTCATTTCACTTTGCACTGTACCAGCTGTATACGGTTGAAATGACAATAAAACCACTTGAACTTGAACTTGAATCGTTGTACTACTACTACTCAAACTTGATCAGTTGTGACCTTTTGTAGAGCTGTGTAGCAAAAATAAATAAATAAATAAACTGCAGAATTTGTTTCAGGAATATGAGGGGTAGATCAAGGATTTTCACATTACACAACAAATCAGATGGAGGGGAGGTTGAATCATGAGCGAGCATGCTGGTTTGTGAGTGTATTGTGCACTTGCCATAATACAGGAAAACCAACAGCACACACATCACACACACCAAATCAGGACACTCATGTACATAATGTGTATAGCAGATACACTTGCACATTTCAATTAGCATTCTGAACAAAAATAATTATTGTTATCTGCACCGTATTGTCCTGCACTGCTGTGCACGTTGTGTCTTACGTGTCTTTGTAATGTTTACACAGTTCGGGACCTTGTCATTAAGAATTTCACTGCAAGAATTATTCACTGTATAATTCTCTGTATGTGACAAATAAAGAACTTGGATTGAATCTGCATCTATTATTTTATCTCAGTTTTTTTATTGTGTGACAACAGTAATGCATGTGTTGTCTGTACGGCATACTAGATGTTCATCTGAACTGCTGTTAAACAGCTTAAGTCTGGTGTAATCTGACCACCACAAACTGGTCATCCAACCCATTACCATACTGCTCCATAATCCATTGGACATGGTAGAAACAAAGCACAAGTCACAACTTCTGCAGCTGGCTCCCTCACACACCCTGGGCTTCAAACATCTGCAATAAATGCTTATCAAGCCATCCACACTTCTCCAAAGCCAAAGCCGTTTGGTATGCTGGTCTCTTCCACAGAGCCATGACATAATTTTTGAGGAGGCACATGCCAGGACACATGGTTTGGTGGTTATAAGTGGCCCACAAAGCGGAGAAGAAGCACAAATTTCGATGTTCTATGGTCAAGTGTTTGTGAGCTGCATGAGACAGGGCCACAGCTAATTCAACGGGGCCCTGTCAGAAGCAAATAGTCGTATTTATTCTGCCAGCATGGCTGTGCTAGCACTGATAGGATTACAGGTCACAGCCGAAGTGAGAGCCAGGGGACCCTGCGGCCTCTCAGATGCTGCTTCATGTTCCTCTACTCAGGGCGCCACTTCAGAGGATGCTCCCCACAGGATTTATAACAGGGGAAAAAGTGTTCTGATCCAAAGACAAATAAATAAAGTATGTTTTTGTTCATCTTGCTACAGTGTACAGATACTTTTTCCATCAACTGGAATAAATGTAGGCCAGATGGGATGTAAATAGTCTTGGTGCAAACATGCTATTGTGCGCCAAGAAGTCATGCACTAGACATCTAGTCTGTGGGGAGACACTACTGTCTGGAATCAGTGTGTTGAACGTGAATTCATTTCATGGTCGTCCCATCAGATGGATAAATATCTGACAGACAGAGACAAAGAAAAAGAGGAATGGACGTTTGAGTCTTCTGAGGTCTCAGTGTTGGCTTGTTACTGTTTAAAAAGAGTAACTCGGAGCTGAAAGGTTTACCAGGCTGTGGACTTGGCGAGCCTTTGTAAAGATTATTCACAAGAAAAAACAAAGTGTGCCAATCACTTCATTTAAGTTATTTGCTAGCAACTGGATAAAGCGGTTACTAAAAGTGAGAGCGACTGAAAATAAAATTAAGCTTCAAATCATGTTATGGTCAGTTCACAAAGCATGAGACAGACAATTGCCACCAGATAAATGTAAGATTTTAGATGGTTTGATATGTGAACTGGAATAACATACAGTAGATTGTGGAGAGATATCTAAAATCAAAGGCTTGCACTGATACCCCATGTGCGGTGAGATAATGGGAAACCTCAGACCTCAGACTTCAGACCTCGTCCTCTTATCCAGCTGGTGCGAGTTTAACTGGTATCTTCAAAAGCAGCGTACCAGCTGAATGGTCGGAGGGAAGAGAAAATACAAGGATGAAAACATAAATAAGACCAGATGAAAGAAGGACATGCTCAGTTCATACATGCAGCGTGCTTACCTCAGCGATCTCGCTGTAATTACCTCAACTCTATGCTCTCTCTCTCTCTCTCTCTCTCTCTCTCTCTCTCTCTCTCTCTCTCTGTTTACAGACCATGGAAACCATTTAATCAGGGCCAGTCCTGATTTCCACTCTGTTTCTGAAACAGCTAAAATTGAATGGTAAGATAAGATAAGATAAGCATATCCCTGTGTGTCGAGTATGCTAGCTGAAACATTTTGCATTTAAGAGCGCTTGTGGTCACGCATGGCTGGCTACACTTCTGTACGTATCACGCCGATTTAATAAATAGTGATGGTGTAATCATCTCTGGCCCAAAGAGGGCACACAAGCTTCCATACCAGCTTGGTGGGAGCAGTTGTGGGCAGCTTTGGACATATTTATTAGCTCTCTGTCTCTTTCTCTCTTCCACTAGGCATTCTTGTGGGCAAGTGGGTGGCACACAAGCGGGATCTTTCATCCCAAAGGAATTCAGCGGTAGCATAGTGAAAGAGGAAGGATCCGGGATGTGGTGCTGGTGGTTTGCGGGAAGGGGGGGCTGCTTTGAGGAGAAGAAAAGGAGAATGAAAGAAAGGAACTTTTTTTTGCTAGTCTTGTTAGAGGAGGTGGCTTGATAGGGTGGGCTTGAGGTACTTGAATACGGAGTCCGAGCGGAACCTTCACATTGTGCAGTCTTAGCACCACTTTTAACCACAACTATTGTTCCCAGAGTCTAAAGAAAGGGCCCTTACCGAAGTGTCTGTGCAGCAAGGAGAGAAAGGGGCCAATGATCCAAGAGGAACAGGGGCCAAGAGGACAACCCCTCTGCCTGGTTTCTCATACTTGTTTTAATTGCCTTTTTTTTGTGGGCTGCATGAAGCAATGATAAAAAGATGCTGTTTGTTGGTAGGTGACACTAAAAGGTTAAACCATACCATATAATTATTTTCATATGGTATGGTTAAATCATACTTTCAAATAATTTAATTGAACTCATTCAAGTAAAATTCAACTACAGCATAGATGAAACTACATTACAATACGACGTTTTTTTTTTTTGTTTTGTTTTTCAATCAAATAGTGAAAATCTATCTGGTTAAAGTATCAAAAAAGGATGCAATTTATTTCTTTAAAATATTCTTTAACTGTTTTTTTCTTGTTTTTGGCTCACAGTGGTGCCAGATTGGACGTTCTTTGTAACTTTTTTTTTTTTTTGCCAGTACAGTCTTAGCCTTGCAAATTTATGACAGTTTGTACTACTTGGTTTTTATGAAAAGTTACAAAGGTCACAATAATTTGTGACAAAAATAATTTGTAGTTTTTTCATTTGACTTTATTATTCATATGAATTCAACCAACTTTGAACCACATTGCCTTCAGTTATTTTGAATTTGTACAAATTCATCATGAGGTTCTTTGGGCTGTAAAAACAATTGTGATGATAGGTAAAACTTTAGGCTACTTTTGTCACTTTTGTTTAATATGTCTGTTGTAAAGCATCTAGTATTAAAATCCAAATTAAATCTATCATAATGTCTACTACTGTTACTACTATTACTACTACTACTACTATCGTAAATGTAGATGGTGGCTACCAAACACAGGACTTTTTATAGTAGTGAACTGGCAGTTGTAGATTTTGACAGGAAACATGCATTCCATCCTCGTGTCAGCTTGTGCCAACAGCAGCTGCTGCTGTGTGCAGTCTGCAGAACTCATGCTTGGGGTCAATCAGTATCCCACTAACCCTATGGCCTCTCTGCTAAGGGAGCGGAGCCTTGAAGAACCGTGCAGAACTCAGCGATGTTTAGTCCAAAGCAAACAACAAAGGCCAAAGCCAATGAAATGTAACGTGACATAAATGCCACATTCCCTATAGCAAGCACTATGGATGCACGCAAGGGTGTAAGGACCCCCTTAAGGACAGCTGAAAAGAATTGGTCATGACAGAGAATGTCTGAATTTGAATGGGCTGTGGCTGAGGAATGGCGGGAATTTGGAGCTTATACAGGTGCATCTCAATAAATTAGAATGTCGTGGAAAAGTTCATTTATTTCAGTAATTCAACTCTAATTGTGAAACTCGTGTATTAAATAAATTCAGTGCACACAGACTGAAGTAGTTTAAGTCTTTGGTTCTTTTAATTGTGATGATTTTGGCTCACATTTAACAAAAACCCACCAATTCACTATCTCAACAAATTAGAATATGGTGACATGCCAATCAGCTAATCAACTCAAAACACCTGCAAAGGTTTCCTGAGTCTTCAAAATGGTCTCTCAGTTTGGTTCACTAGGTAAGCCACAAACATTCATTGCCAAAGAAGCTGGCTGTTCACAGAGTGCTGTATCCAAGCATGTTAACAGAAAGTTTAGTGGAAGGAAAAAGTGTGGAAGAAAAAGATGCACAACCAACCGAGAGAACCGCAGCCTTATGAGGATTGTCAAGCAAAATCGATTCAAGAATTTGAGTGAACTTCACAAGCAATGGACTGAGGCTGGGGTCAAGGCATCAAGAGCCACCACACACAGACGTGTCAAGGAATTTGGCTACAGTTGTCGTATTCCTCTTGTTAAGCCACTCCTGAACCACAGACAACCTCAGAGGCGTCTTACCTGGGCTAAGGAGAAGAAGAACTGGACTGTTGCCCAGTGGTCCAAAGTCCTCTTTTCAGATGAGAGTAAGTTTTGTATTTCATTTGGAAACCAAGATCCTAGAGTCTGGAGGAAGGGTGGAGAAGCTCATAGCCCAAGTTGCTTGAAGTTCAGTGTTAAGTTTCCACAGTCTGTGATGATTTGGGGTGCAATGTCATCTGCTGGTGTTGGTCCATTGTGTTTTTTGAAAACCAAAGTCACTGCACCCGTTTACCAAGAAACTTTGGAGCACTTCATGCTTCCTTCTGCTGACCAGCTTTTTGAAGATGCTGATTTCATTTTCCAGCAGGATTTGGCACCTGCCCACACTGCCAAAAGCACCAAAAGTTGGTTAAATGACCATGGTGTTGGTGTGCTTGACTGGTCAGCAAACTCACCAGACCTGAACCCCATAGAGAATCTATGGGGTATTGTCAAGAGGAAAATGAGAAACAAGAGACCAAAAAAATGCAGATGAGCTGAAGGCCACTGTCAAAGAAACCTGGGCTTCCATACCACCTCAGCAGTGCCACAAACTGATCACCTCCATGCCACGCCGAATTGAAGCAGTAATTAAAGCAAAAGGAGCCCCTACCAAGTATTGAGTACATGTACAGTAAATGAACATACTTTCCAGAAGGCCAACAATTCACTAAAAATGTTTTCTTTATTGGTCTTATGAAGTATACTAATTTGTTGAGATAGTGAATTGGTGGGTTTTTGTTAAATGTGAGCCAAAATCATCACAATTAAAAGAACCAAAGACTTAAACTACTTCAGTCTGTGTGCATTGAATTTATTTAATACACGAGTTTCACAATTTGAGTTGAATTACTGAAATAAATGAACTTTTCCACGACATTCTAATTTATTGAGATGCACCTGTATATTACAGAGATGCGTGAAATACTGTATATATTATAGGTCAATAGAGGTGGTCATGTGACGATGACAGTAATCCAACATGTTAGTCTTTAGAATGTTATTGAAGATTTATTTTTCAAATCAAATTCTTTTTGACATGAGAACATGACATGACATAGGTCTACATGATGGGTGCGGAGACACCTCCAGACATGGGGTCTCATTCATGAATATTTGTAAATTGATCGCAGGAGCATTTGCACAGGAAATGTAGTATTCATGAAAATCAGTTAGTTGGGAAAAATGTTTGTATCCTACGAGAGTGCCTGAGTTTCATTAAATATACGTATAAAAGGAGACTTCCTAATGTAAACCTCTATAAATGAGGTAATTGTTACTACACAAATTACTGTAACTTAATATACAGATTACGTTGTCAAGTTAAAATTGCAGTGAAATCAGTAATGAGTTTCATATTAATGACCTGAAAGAAAACAGATCAAAACAAATTAATAAATGAAGACAACTAAGACTAAGACAAAAGAAATGGCGCCCTATAAACAACCGCTGATGTCATTCAGCTCTCCTTGAGCTTTGCCTTTTATGGAGCTTTATGTGTGTCACTAAATGTAAACAAGCTATACCATCAACTTTACTTTATAGGTACTTTACAGGTGATTTTCATTTATCGACATGTGTAAGTGAGTATGAAGGACATCAGCATTACTGAAACCTTTTGTAATCTTTTAGTTCAGCCTGGTCCATGAAAGCATTTACACACAACTTAACTAAAAGATAAATGAGGCCCATTGTGCACATAGGCGGCACATGCATAGAGCAATAAAAACTCCTAGGCACACTTTATAACCAACTGTCAACTAGAAGCCAGGGTCTTTGTCACAGAGATTCGTTTCTGAAAAGATCTTATCACCCAGAGCACCTGCCGTATCACCTGGCTAAGTTTTTGATCCTTCCAACAAACATGATTTTTACTATCAGACTAATATTGTGCAATAGACTATATGCTTAATCTAACTGACAGTGTACATTCAAACTGCGCTGGTGATTCAACAAATAAGACATTGTTTAGGAGTAAATGTACAGTGGAGTCCAAAAGTCTGAGACCACACTGAAAATCTGGGATTTTTTTTTTTTTTTCATTTAAAATAGGAAATAATCAGAAGGCTTTAGAATTCTGAAATATTTAAAACTAAGAATGTAATATATAATATTCAATATTCTTCTCTATTGTGTCCCTATTAAATGTTAGCAAATGTGTGGTATTCACCATATTAACTGCTTTGTGCAAAAGGTCAGATTTTCCTCATGCCTAATCTCTTCAATTGAAGAACGTGTTCAGACGACACTCTGATCTATTTGATCTAACATGGATCATCAGGTTTTCCATAAACCCATAGAGTCCATGCCAGCTCGAGTGCACACTGTCTAAAGCAAAAAGGCGACGAACCAAATAGTAAGAAACTCTCAAATTCATGTAAACATTCAAATATCCTACTTTTCACTCGAGTTGTTTTCAATCATATCATTTGTATTGAAAATTGTTGTATTAAATTAGAAAAGAAAATAGAAGCATTTTCACTAGTGCTGTCAGACTTTTGGATCCCTCTATATGTGCAAGAGGAATGTGGTATAAATGCAGTATATCTCCTCAGACTATGGACATTTCCAAATCCTACTGCATGACACAATACAACACGATAGACCTGTGGTTCTCAAAGTGAGGCCTGGGGACCCCCAGGGGTCTGACATGATGATGGTGAAAATCTCTATTGCTACAACTGTTAAAGACTGGAAGTGTTGCGGACCGACCGAGAAGTGGACGTCCACCAACATCCACTGACGAAGGCACAACCGATGTGGTGCTTGCAAACATAGTCATTTATGTATGGAGACTTTTGGTACACACTGTATTTAGATACTAATGTGTCACACACTAATGTGTTTCTTGTTTATGTGTCCATTTTGTTATTCTAAAGCTCAACAATTGGGGGAAAAAAAAACAAGTATATACAATCTTACTAGTGGGAAAGTGTTATATACAGATTTATGTTTGAACAGAGTGTAACAGAGTGTAAGTGGTTTGGAAAAGCTTTAATGACTCCTATGAATAAATATGCATATAATGATATAATGAGTAATGTTCTTAATATTATAATTATAGCTTGATTATAGTAATACAATTACATTTATATATAGTTTTCTGTAATTAATAAAACGTTTCTGAATCTCTGCAGAAGGCTGTTTTTTTTTGTGTTTTGTTTTTAGGCTCTAGTGGGGTTTATTTGCCCCCAGTTGCCTCCACTATAGTGTGTGTGGGCGGGTGTCGTTACAGAGTCCTTCCACTGCCAAGCACCCGCGGTACTTCCCGCTCTACATCCGCTTTAGACCCGCCCACCTGGGCGTGGTTTACCTCACAACCAGCTTATAAAAGAGTCTCTCGTCCACCTCGGCGAGTTTTTCCCCGAGTGCTTCAGTAGGGAGGCTGTTGACACAGAGTGTTATGCGGTGGTCATCGCGGAGGAGTGTAGCTTCGTTTTAGAGTTCTTATCAACATGTTAAAAAGTTCCAGCAGGAAAACTGTGCTCTCTGCAGTAGGAGCGGCCGTCACCTGCGCGGCGCTGCTTGTGTTACTCGCACAGCAGCAGCGCAGGAGCGCGCACGCTGACGCGCACGGTGACGCGGAGGTGGGGATGCGCTCCGCGCAGAGTGTGGCCGAGCTGGAGGTGGATGGAGGAGTGCAGAGCGACCAAGCAGTAGCAACAGCAGCAGCAGGGCAGGACGGAAGAGGAGGAAAGAAGGGATTTTCCGCCTATTTTTCCAAACTGACGCGGAGCAGGAGAGAGGCGGAGAAACCCACCGCGGCGGTCGCGGGCGCTCCGTCCAGCACGCCGGCTGAAGAGCTGCGTCCTGACGACCTCTTCATCGCCGTGAAGACCACCAAGAAGTTCCACCAGCTACGGCTTGATCTGCTTCTGGAAACCTGGATTTCAAGAAACGTGCAGCAGGTGAGTCTTGTCTCAAACGTATTTCTAGTCTTGCCTAACAAATTTTATTCCTAACCCTTTATGTGAAGAGTCTTTAACTAGAGTCTTATTTGTAAGGTGTAAGTGGGTAGGATTATTCAGTGATACACTGATGCTATATGCATCCCTCATCTTTGGCAGTTCCACCTCATCCAATTCTCTGTGAACTTGCAAATAAGGACATTGTAAAATTCCTACTGTTCCCTGATTCAGTAGGTTTTTTTATTTTTTTTCCTGGCTGGATCAGAACCTTTAAGAGACGAATACATAGAACAGTCCCCACTGCACTCCCTCCTCTTCTGCTGTTCCCTCTACACAACCCCCCACCTCCCCCCTCCCCAATTGTTTGTAGCTGTCCCTGTGAATGCACAAGGCCGGAGGATGCATCACGGCTCCGGCCTCTGGGCTGTCCCCCTTTCCAGGGCTAACAAAGCATCTTTCTGAAGGGCAAAGAAAAGCTTTCCCAGGCCTTTGCTTCCCGCTCTCCATGGGAACCAAGGATCCGAGGCAGTGGCTGGATCAGGCAAGCCAGCACGGTGGGAAAAAAAGCAGGGCTTCGTTAAGACAAAGGCTCAGAATCTATAGGAACATTTCAGGGATCTGAGGAGCATGCCGAGTGACGCACAGTGTGAAAACGTGGTTCTGAGAAACGAGTCTTTTATAGTGGGCCACAAAAGCACACTTGGCAGGACCAAACCATGAACAGTCAAAGTGATTTCATCCACCACTGAGAATAGTCATGCATACTTGAGCAAAAGTCCGTTTAATTCGCCTCACACACTGTCGAAATATGCATCCTGAGATTTGTTTCCAAGCTCAAACACCGCTGCTTTGATCAATCATTTGAATATGGTTGTCAGGGCAATAGAAATAGCCTTTCTTATTCTTTTACACTTTCAGCCTCATTCTTTATCTCGCTCAGAACAAAGAGCGTTTCTAGGTTTCCAAGGGCATCAAAGTACAGACAGATTAGGCTCCCTGGGCTAGCAGGTTCTCTTTGTTGTGCGAGTAATGAGCTGAATAAGAGCATACAGATAAGAAGTCTAGCTCAGTTTTTCATGTTTTCGTATCCCAGCGTCTGTCCACGATCAGCGCTCAGGGGAAGTTTCGAGGCTCAGGTCTGAGAGGTGGTTTCCAGAGCCAGTCTCGGTTCCCACTGATTCTGTTCTGTACAGTCAGTGAGTGATGCAAGTTAAAAGTTGGCAGCAGGGAGAGTTAACAGAAGGCTCCTAATGTGGACAGCTGCTAGAGAGCGCTACGGTCATAAAAGACCAAAACAAGCCCAAATACAAGTGGGAGTTCCTAGAGAATGGGTGCCAGGTGGCTCGGCCTCAGAGAACAATAGACTGAGCGCTAATGAATCCTCAGATTCCCAGTGTGTACATATGGGTGTCCGCATTAAGATCATTTCAGTGTTGGGCCCCGCAACACCTTGTCATGTGAAATCCCAGTAATTGTCATCTGAACTGTTTTGGGATTAGCCCAAGGTCTTTTCTAGCAACAATGAAAGGCCAGTGTTTAGAGTGGGCCATGCATTGTTTGAAGTGTAGCATGGGAACTACATAGCATATGTCAAGGGAGGCTGCCAGCTTGAAAAGCATGATGAACAGGGCCGTGTGGGCCTGTGATTGTATCCTGAGACATATCTAGCTTTAGTGTGTGCAGTGAGCCATCTCTGGTCGCATCGTGTCACGCTTTGTGCACTCCTGTATGGGTGACGAATAGTTCACACTGCAGCACTGTTTACATGTAAATAATGCAGATAGATCCAATCAAGTCTTTATGTTGATACTGTGCCTGTGAGTGTCCCAGGCCGGCTGGGAACCAGAACTTTTTCCCCAGATAAGATTTGATCAATCCTACCCCATTCTTCTCTGCTGTCCTTGCTTTCAGAGATCAGATTTTAGAAATCAGACCTCAGTTGTTAGTGAGGTTTTCAAAAGAAAAGCTTTTACACCAATTGTCCTGTAGGTGGAAGACAAAGCCCTATCATTTATATCACAATGGGATAGATGACACATGGCAATAATTTTTGATAAGCCTGTTCTTTGGAACAGTGTTATTCTTTTCTTGGTCTGATCCACTGCTGCTAGGATTGTTTCAGACCACAGCTCCTGGTTTCCGGTGTTTCTCTAAGTTTCCCCCTGGAACAATGGAGCTTCCCTCAGCGAGTGAACTCTACAACAATAAAAAGAGAGTTTTGCCTGTACTGTGCTATCCGGTGTCCAGTTACACACACACACACACACACACACACACACACACACACACAGACCCTGAAATATACCTCCATTATTTAACACAAGAAGCTATCGTGACCACATACTACTGTGCATGTGTGTCGTTTTTTTCAGGTAGCTATATTAGTCCATTTTCAGTCGTTTTAAATAAGGGGAAAGGGGTGGTAGTAGACTGCTGTTCGCCCTGGCACAGACAGGAAAACAGCCTGTGCGGGTGGCTAATGGAGGGAGGAGCACCTATTTGTTTCCTTCCCGGGGAGCTGGAGACAGCCAGCCAGGCTCCTTGCTCTCCCTGTTCAAGGCCAGCTCTGGAGATGGGGAGGTGCTCTCTGGGCTCCCCAGATCTTATTTGGAATCCACATACAACTCCAGAAACTCCCCTGAAGGTTTTTTTATTTTTTATTATTATTTTTTTTTACCTGGAATAATAAGGTGTAAAATAAGGTATATTCCAAAGTTAGGAGTCCGCATCTGTACCCTTAGAAAAAAAGCGGTCATGAATCATCACTTGGTGTCTGGCTTAAAACCTCTTTGATAATTGGATAGTTCAGTTAAAGGGAGAATCCGAGAACAAAGGGCTTGCTATGGGCAAACCGCTTTTTTAGTTAACCACTGCAGCTGTATGCAAATGCAGCCAAACATATTTCTAGTTTCCCCTGCAAGGGCTTTAGTCATCTTGAAAACACTCTGCATTGTTCGGCGAAAGCCGGCCAGAGAATGGTACCAAAGGGGGGTGTGGGTGTTGATGGAAGTGAATTAGGGGTAAATGGCCACACAGACATGCACAAAGACAGGGGCTCACACATACTAATCAGCTCTGAGGTTTCTTTTCTGTTTTCTGGGCTGTCTGTTAGTAGCTAGTGATGGCAGCTGCTTGTGTGATTAGCCTGGCTTTTCAGAGGAACTGCGCACGCAAACAGCAGTGGCCTCTGATCCTTCAGCAGCCAGTCCTCGCTGTACAAACAGAGGCAGTGGGCACTGGACTCCAGCATCTCCCGCTGAACATCTGCTCAAAGTTTGCTCTGCAAACCAATCAAACACACCATGACAGCACCCAAGGTTAAAAGAAAAAAAAAGCCGTGGCAGAAAGGCGTGTGTGTGTTTGTGCAGAGCAGGATGTTTGACAAAAAGCTACCTTCTGGCATGATTTCAGGCTGTTTTTGACAAACTGAGCACAAAGGCCAAGCAACAGTGGAGTCAATTAGGCTGCAGTTAGAGCGTGTGTGTGTGAGTGTGTGTTTAGGAGGCCATGGCCAGGCAGGCCTGTTCTGACACGTGGCTGTGATAAAGCAGCAGGTGACAGGTGTTGTCTCACCTGAGCTGCAGTGTAAACAGGTTAACGGTGGACACTCTTTCATCAGGCTGTGTGAGGAGTGTGGCAGCGACGCGCCTTTAGACCCGGCCTTCCTGCCGCTGCCGAGCACCTGCTCTGTCTTATCCGCCACAAAGGGTGTCTAATCCAGCCCTTCTCCTCCCACCGTCCTCTCCTATAACAGGGGCAGGATCACACCTCAGTCTGACAGCACTGCGGGTGCATGCGTAATGGTTTCTATTTTAACCTGAGAATGAAACTCGGAGTCTTTCTGTCACTCTTCTTTTCAGCTTGCATGATCTGTGGATTAATTTCAGCCTCTTAGAGAATTGTATTCCATTTAGATATGTGAAGTGGATAAAGGGGGGTCTGAGGATAGAGACTAAATTGGGGGCTATGGTAGGTGTGTAAAATGGCATGGTGGGGGGTGGGGGGGTGTTATGGGGGTGGGTGGGGTAGTCTGCTGTCCTCCCTCTTTGTTCTGTGTGTGGGATACTTTGGGGTTCTGGAGCAGTTGCCATAGAGAGCTTAAAAAGCAGCAACAAGGCCTCTTTTATGCAGTGGGGTAGAGCTTGGCTTGTTTAACCGACAAAGTTTTCCATGGTTTAAAACGCAGACAATGACTCCCAATCAGCCTGTATGAAATAAATAGCACACAAAGACACATTTAGACCAAGCCAGTTCCTGTTATGTGTTATCTTTGTTGTATTGATTCCATGATGGACAGCCAAAAATAGAGCTGACCGCTTATGTTCTTTGTTTCCACAGACGTACATCTTCACAGATGGCGAGGATGAGGAGCTGAAAAAGAAAATGGGTGAGTACAGTCTCGATATGAACACAGTGACCCCAGTGAGGGCAGGCATTCCTGGTTGTTGAAAGTTGGAACCAGTTGAAAGCAGCCATATAATCCCCATGAACATCTTGCTCTGAGCTCCAGGCCAAATGGTTCAAGAGTTGTACAGAGATGCCTGATCACTCTTTGCCTCAAGTGATACGCATTAGTCAAGAGATAGGACTTTGCGAACTGATGAATGGTTTGAGGGGTATTGTGTGCACTGACCCAGATCTGCCCTCTCGTCCATGCAGGAAACCATGTCATCAACACCAACTGCTCCGCTGCTCACAGTCGCCAGGCTCTGTCCTGCAAGATGGCTGTGGAGTACGACAAGTTTATCGAATCAGGAAAAAAGTAAGTGTGGCAAATTTTTTTCAGCACACACTTGTCAATCTGGCAAACTTCTCTGTGCCTTTAACAACATCGCTTTCTTCTTCAGGTGGTTCTGCCATGTGGATGATGACAACTACGTGAACGTCAGGACACTTGTCAAGCTGCTCTCTCAATACCCTCACACTCAGGACTTGTACATTGGCAAACCCAGCCTGGACAGGCCCATTGAGGCTACAGAGAGACTCGGTGACAACAAGATGGTAAGTAGCTAAAGACTTCTTGGGATAAATATCCGTTTGATGTGAAGCCAAAGAATGCTCAAACTGGTCCTTTCTTTACAGCAACCCGTTCATTTCTGGTTCGCCACTGGAGGAGCTGGTTTCTGCGTCAGCCGTGGTCTGGCTCTGAAAATGAGCCCTTGGGCAAGGTAAGATATATAACAGATATCTCTTGGGTTTGCATTCATGTATATAGATTTAAACTTTCTGTTTTTATACAGTAAATTGCCACAAGTTGACCTGTAACTCCTGTTTCTTTTCCAGTGGTGGCCATTTCATGAACACCGCAGAGAAGATCCGTCTACCGGACGACTGCACCATCGGCTACATCATCGAGTCAGTTCTGGGGGTTCCACTGACGCGCAGCAACCTGTTCCACTCACATCTGGAGAACCTGCAACAGGTGTCCCGATCGGAAGTACACAAACAGGTGTGTATATGAGACTTTTACTTTAAGCAAAATGACCTGTGATGGTTGCATGGTTGTAATTGCAACTCTTATTTGTCTCTGTTTCAGATTACTCTGAGTTATGGTATGTTTGAAAACAAGAGGAATATAATCAACATGAAAGGAGTTTTCCCGGTTGAGGAGGACCCATCCAGGTAAGAGTTCTTTAAATGTTGCAAAAATGAGTCACTTAGGACAAATTCAATGTTATTTAGATTGAATTCAAATTCAGTTGTCCCCACGTCTCTCTTGCAGGTTTAAGTCTGTGCACTGTCTGCTCTACCCGGATACTCCGTGGTGCCCTCCTCAGGTTACCTATTAAGGCAACCAGCTCCTCTCTTGTATCCTCGTCCCGACTGTGCCTCAGTATCTGAAAGGCACTAGGGACCAGTGTGGTATTGGCCCATGTGGCTGCTTTTGTTTGACATTGCAGTGCAACGAGGCCTCTCGTGTGTTTTTTATTTTTACTGGGCTGCTGTGCGGCCTGCCTTCGGACACTTCCTTCCTGCCTGGTGCGTGAGCTTCCTGTCTGTGTACCAAGCAGTGGGGCCCACGGCCCATCAGGAAAACAGGCTTTCAGCACCAAGCTTCACAGGCAATCAGCAGTGCTTACGTCCTTCATATTGCTTGTATCCATTGCAATTCTCATAGAATGTGTTTTCTATTATATGCCCATGCCTTTCTTTCTGCCGGCTTTACATGCTTAGTACATATAAAATCTTTTTTTTTTTTTTTTTTTTTTGTTCCTTTTCCAAATGCAGTTCAGGATTCTTACTTCAGGTCTGAGGTGACAAGCCTGAAAGAGGGATTTATTTAAATATGAGTGCTTTATTAAGTTGTAAAGGACTCCGGATGACATAATTAGATGAAGGGTAATTCCGTTGTTAGTTTCATTTTCAGTTTCAGTGTTATTACCTTTGTATAAACTGATGAGCTGATAATTTATTATATAATTTGTGCTGGCAAAAGGCAATTTCCATATGTGCCATCAGATTGTTTGCATCTGTAGTACATTAGGATGAAGCACTTTTCTCCCTTAATGTTCTGAAAATGATTGTGATGACGGGCCTCGAAGCTGTGTGATGTAACGTAACATAATCATTAAAAATGATTATATTTCCAATGCCATTACTTGCATTCCAACAATCTTGGCATATATTGTTTCATGAGAATTTTATATATCTTGATTTAGCTTTACTCTGAGATGTTTCATGGAAAGTTGCACAGCTTGGTTGAATGATCTGCTCATTGCTCTTGTAAAGTGTTTCTTGCAAATGTTTCATTGTAAGTAGACCAGACCTGCCAGCATGACCTCGGCCAATTTTTTGTATTCGATTCCAATGTGCATGTGAGTCAAAAACAATTGACAAAATCTACATGTTTGAGTATTACAATGTATTTGGCCTGCTCCACATTCCTGTGTCATTTAGGGGTCTCTACTCTTGAAATCATATAGCAGTCATGATAAAACTTTACATGAGCAATGGCAGTGTGCCCTTACAGAGGCTTTCTCTGTTTATTTTTAAATTTTTTTGCAATGACCCACATTGGGTAGACTGAACGTTATTTTAAAGCAGTATTTTTTTTTTACTGTGCCATGTTAAAAATAATTGTACATAGTCGTTTAGATGGTATTATGCTTTCACCTGTGGATCAGAAATGGTTCTGATGTCTGCTTGTTTTTTTGTATTGCTTAGAATTTTGCTAATGGCTGTAACTTATCCTCCAGTATCTGGATTCTCCAATTGTTCAAATGCCTTTCTCTCAGGGATTAACATCCTGATGGAGTTACTGTGGTACTCCACTGTGGTAACTGTGCATTAGCTTTCGAATAAAACGGCATACCTGCTGAGAAAACTACACCTGTCTGTGTTTTACCTTTTCTCTCATTTCACACTCGATGCACATTTAAACACAGTCTTGCTGAAACAGGAAATGAACCTGACTCTCTGGACTGACTAAAGGAAACACTGAAATGTAACAGTGTATGGACCAGCATCTACATAGCAGAAAAAAAAAGTGCTGTAAGCCATTAGAGGTTTGTGGGGGGGGGAAACATGCCATTCCACATGTGACCACAGTTTAAATGCACAGGGTTGACCAGACTTCCTCGTGCATTGTTTATTATTTCAAAACAATTCGGGAGACGTCTTTGTAGAAGTCCAGCAAAACAAAGCCATATAAAATGACACATAACCAAACATATAATTATTGCTAGATGTATATAAAACATGTTTAAATAGACTTCTTTGTCAGTCTGGTCTTGTCCAAAGCAAAGTGCAAACAGCAATATTAAATCCAAGCCATAATTTTTTCCACTAGAAGAGAACAGATAAAGATAGTCATCAAACAAAAACGGCGCTAAAAACCACAGACCGGAGATCTTGTGTGATCTTTATTTGAGCAAGAAGCATATTCCTTCTTTCAGGACCAGGTTTCCAGTGATGTTTTCCACGTCATGTAGTGATAGCCAAGTTAATTCCATACCAATATTTGTTAAGCTTATAACAAGAATAGTTTTCGAGTGATGTAAGATAAGGAATTTGGCTTTTGACATGGACATATACAGTACTGTACAAAAGTCTTTATGGCTTCTGCACAAAAACATTTTGTATTTCCAAACATTACTTTTGCAACAAAAAATGAAATGGTTTGTATGTTCGTAAAGAAAGCAACGTTACATAACAGACCACTTTTCAGACAAAAAGAAGGCTGCTTGGTTTTGCATGCGAAGAAAAGTAGCAAGTGTGACAGTCAAAGCCTTGAGAAGAATTGTCCCACATGTTCTAAGGTGCTAAAACCTACCAGCACATTTCCTTATAAAACTGCACAAAGTGTACCTGAGACTACTATTTTTTTTTTTTTTTTTAAAGCAAAGGGTTGTCACACCAAATACTGACTTTGTTTAGCTTATTACTGTTTACGGCTCTTTATTTTTGAAGGCATCTTTGCTTTACAGAATTTCTTTGCAGGCGCATAAGACTTCTGCACAGTACTGTATTTAAGGATATATGCATGCTACAGTTGAGGTCATAAGTTTACATACGCCTTGCAGAATCTGCAAAATGTTAATAATAAAAAAAAGAGGGATCATAAAAATTGCATTTAGTTTTTTAGTTAGTCCTGCCCTGAATAAGGTATTTCACATAACAGATGTTTACATATAGTCCACAAGACACAATAATAACTGAATTTACACAAATGAACCAGTTCAATAGTTTACATACGCTTGATTCTTAATACTGTGTGTCGTTACCTGGATGATCTTCTGCATATTTGATCCCTTTCCAACAGTGACTATATGATGCTCAGATCCATCTTTTCAAACTGAGGACAACTGAGGGACTCGTACACGACTATTACAAAAGGTGCGAACATTCACTGCTGCTCAAGAAGGTAAACCTTTGAATAGGATGATCAGTGTAAATTATTATTTTGTCTTCTGAAAAATAAATAAGATCTTTAAACAAAATAATAACAATTTACAACGATCATCCTGTTCAAAAGTTTACACCCCCCTGGCTCTTAATGTATCGTGTTGCCTTCTTGAGGCTGTTGGAAAGGAGTCAAATATGCAGAAGATGCTGGAAAAGCAAAGAATGTGCAGGAACTGGAGGATTTTTCTGAAGAACAGTGGGCAGTTTAACTGCTCAGGACAAACAAAGGACTCATGAACAATTATCACAAAACATAAACACAGTCGTTGATCATCCAGGTAACAACACACAGTATTAAGAATAAAGCGTATGTAAACTTTTGACGTTCTCATGAGTAGGACAGCAGTGTGGGAGAATATTTGAATCTGAAAGGTGAGCAGAACATCAGGCCAACATTATGTCCTGTTACCTAAACATCTACTGGTCCAAACTGTATTTCAGAACTAGGGCTATGCAGAACACACACAGTTCACATTTTGCTGCAAAATGAGGGGTTGCAAAGAGGAAGTCATGTGATAACAGGTTCATCTGGTAGTCACAGAGCATCAAACGTGTTGGCGTTAGTCTCCTCAGCCACAACACAGAAACGGACCAAAGTAGTGATTATGGGCTCTACTTGGGAGTGTATCAGCTTGGCAGCTCATTTTATCTAGATGGTTTGAGATAAAGTTTAGCACCTTTTTTTTTTTGGCTTGGTGTGTGAACCTGGCATATGTCAGACTTACAGTGCCTTTAAATGGCACCTTATCAGAGTATGTGGCTCTCCTGAGACTGCAATAGAAGGTAGAGATACAGTATGTACTGCTGAATCCGTTGCCAGGTGTGAACAACAGGATGTCACTCTTTCTCTCTCTCTCTCTCTCT
The DNA here is from genome assembly GCA_023630585.1 of Cranoglanis bouderius. Lineage (NCBI taxonomy): Eukaryota > Metazoa > Chordata > Actinopteri > Siluriformes > Cranoglanididae > Cranoglanis > Cranoglanis bouderius. The sequence goes on from CM042551.1 coordinate 17,701,734, forward strand.
CTCTCTCTCTCTCTCTCTCTCTCTCTCTCACACACACACACACACACACACACACACACATAATGGAGTGCTTCAAATGCACATCACTAGTTTGATGTTTGGTGTAATAACGGTTTGAAGTCATTATTGTTGGTCAGTATTATGGCTACACCCTGAGAACAGCTTTTAGGGAACATAGTTTGTTTTCCGTTCTCATCCGTACTTCAAATTCTCATCTGTAATTAGGGCCTCGAGGTCTGTTATGACTGCTTCTGCAGCGAAGCGTCAAAGAGTTGGACCACACAATGACTCGACACAGTTTGACTAGAACAGGAGCACAGGCTGAGTCGCTGTCGGTCCCTTTATTTCACAACGCACAAATATCCCTCACTCGTCTAAAACGACGCCAATGCGGAGAAAACACAATGAATACTTTAGGAGCTTGGAAATCTAAACGTGAGCTGATTGCTCGAGGGCATGCCTTGCTTGATTAAATGGTTCTGCCTATAATATTAATGGCAAATAATTAACATTTAAGAGAACGGTTTCATATGTCTAGAAACGGTTGTGTTTCTTGGAAAAATTAGGTCTATTTTCATTCTGAGTCAGAGCGCCCCAGGCACCTAACACCTTTTCAGTCTGTAAACTTTTCAATTCTTGTTATACCTCATCATGACGAACATGCTATTTCTAAAGCAGATGGAAAAACTTCACCTTCTTAATTACATGCTAACTGCAGATTACTGTCCATCAGGGCTCCATTAACAGCAGCCGAGAAGGAGGTTCAA